>CM042012.1:97887297-98432297 GCA_023525715.1 Cichorium intybus
AATATTCTGGTTATGTTTTCACGAACTATTTCAATCTAACTCCTGAGGCAATAAGCTTTGAAACTGAATACGTTCAAAAATTGTTTGAGTCTTAGTTAAAATCTGTTAAAAACTCTCTTGCTTGGGGACAAGCAAGGCACAAGTGTGGGGTGTTTGACAACGTCTAGTAATATCAAGTATTTTACTCGTTGTTAGGCCCTATTCTTGATGATTTTATATCATATATGCTGTGGTATTCTCACTTTTTGTGTTAGTGCTTGTTTGGAAAGAAAAGATGTAAACGGGGCTAAATGCGTACAAAATGGAAGAAGTTTGGAGATAAGGATAAAAAGTCGAATTTACATGTGTGTCGCGGGAGAAGCCTAGGGCGCGCCGCGCTGAGTCACAGATAAGGCGGTGAGAAGAATTCAAATGCCGAAAAAACGGGGATAACGCGTATGCGTGCCGCGGAATCTACATGAGCGCCACGCGGCCACTTATTTTTCCACAACTATAAATAGAGGTTTCTAGGTCGAAATCAGTAGCAAATGAACGACCCCCAAGGTGGATACAAGGCTCCTTTGACTCCAAGATTCAGATTTCAGCCACCATTCGTGGTATTTATGTTTCTTTCATTTAATTTCTAAATAGTTTAGTAGTTTTAATAGCTTGGCTTGGTGTTATTGGGTGTGACAACCATTAGCATTAGGTTTTAAGTTTCTGAATTTTATGTTTGATTGTTTTGGCTTGATCTATATTGCTCCTGTTTCGAAATTGCATTTCTGATTTCAGTAAGTAATTAGATTAGGTTTTGGGTTTTGATTTTAGTTTAGTTTATGCTTGGATTAGAATTGTTGGATTTTATGGTTTTGGACTAATTTTGGTAAAAGTTAGAAACTAGATCCTCTGGTTGTAGCGTGACATTACAATTGGTAATCTATTGCCTACTTTGACCACGAAACTCCTGTGGATCGACCCTGACTACCACTATACTAGTGAGAGTGAGGTATTTATTTATTTTTGACCGCACGGCGACCTAGGCGTGTCACCGACCGCTCCTTCATTATCGCAGAACAGTTCCATGGGCTCCTGAATACTCGGGACAACTCCAAGGTCACCGATAAAGTTCTTCAGCCAAGCCGCTTCCTTAGACGCTTCACTCGCTGCTAAGTACTCTAATTCGCACGTTGAATCAACCACCGTCTCTTGCTTGGAACTCTTCCAAGTGACCGCTCCACCATTCAAGAGAAACACCCAACCTGACTGAGACCGACCATTGTCTCTATCTGTCTGGAAACTTGTGTCTGTGTATCCACTCACTTTCAAAGTATCACTGCCACCAAGGACTAACACCATGTTCTTCGTCCTTCGTAGATACTTGAGTATGTTCTTTACAGCTAACCAATGCGCTCTACCAGGATTTCCCTGGTACCGACTAACCATGCTCAAAGCAAAGGATACGTCGGGAAGAGTACATGTCATAGCGTACATGATCGACCCTACTGCCGAAGCATAAGGTACCCGTTGAGGAAAGCGGTTTTGACATCCATCTGCCAAATTTCATAGTCATGAAATGCAGCTATGGCAAGCATAATCCTAATGGACTTAATCTTGGCTACTCGTGAGAAGGTCTCATCATAATCAACCTCGGGGGTTTGAGTGAATCCATTCGCAACTAGCCGAGCTTTAAAGGTGCGTAACTTTTCATCCATGTCGGTCTTCTTCTTGAGGATCCACTTGCACCCGACTGTCTTTCGACCCCGTACATTGTCAACCAAGTTCCAAACCTGATTGTCATACATGGACTTAATCTCGCTGTCCATTTCCTCTTTCCACTTGGCAGACTCGGGGCCTGCCACTGCTACCTGGTAGTTAGCTGGTTCATCCAAATTTGTCAATGTCCTATCACTGACAAACATGTCGCCATCCGTAGTTATATGGAAACCATAAAACTCGGGTGGCATGTAAACTCTTCCGGAACGCCTAGAATGAAACGTCTGTCGGACCAACAGGAACCTCTTCCTCTTGTTGGTTGCTAGTTTCTCCTAAGGCTCCCTCATCGGATGACTCCTGAATTTCTTCAAGGTCAACGGTACTCCCACTGTCCTCTTTGGATATGAGCTCTCTCTCTCGAAAGACTCCTCGTCTCGCTACAAAGACCGCGTCCTTTCTTGGTCTGTAGAACAAGTATCCAAAAAACTGTTTGGGATATCCGATGAATACACACCTCTCACTTCTTTCTGCGAGTTTGTCTTGAGTCTCTCGTCTCACGAAAGCCTAACAACCACAGACCTTGATATGTGCTAACGAGGGAACTTTCCCTGTCCACATCTCATGAGGTGTCTTGGCAATCTTCTTGGTTGGGACAATATTAAGGATATGGGCGGTAGTCTTTAAGGCATACCCCCATAAATGGATTGGAAGGGAAGCTCGACTCATCATGGAATGAACCATGTCCAACAGGGTTCGGTTTCACCTCTCAGCAACACCATTTAACTGTGGTGTTCTAGGAGGTAACAACTGTGAAACTATTCCACATTCCTTCAGATAGTCAAGGAACTCGATACTAAGATACTCACCGCCTCTGTCGGATCTAAGCATCTTTATCTTCTTACCCAATTGATTTTCTACTTCATTTTTAAACTCTTTGAACTTTTCAAAGGTATCTGACTTGTGCTTGATTAAGTTGATATATCCATATATACTATAATCATCAGTAAAGGTCACATAGAACCGCGTGCCAACTTTTGTGGTTGTTCTGAAGGGACCACACACATCTGTGTGTATGATGTCCAACAGACATTCACCTCTTTCAAAGGACCCTTTGAATGGTGATTTTGTCATCTTGCCAAATAAACAAGATTCCGCCGAGTCGCGGCCCGGACTAATCCGCGGCGTGACTTTAGGAAGAATCTAGAATAGCGTAGGATTTATACGCACGACGCGGTTCGAAAGAACCCGCGGCGCGATGCGCCTCTAATGTGAAAACCCTAATTCGGATGTACACGCCTATATAAAGGACCCCAGCCCTAGGGTTCGTGTTTTTGGAAGTTCTCTGGAGTGGAGTCGACTGGTTTCAGTAGAGGCTCTTCGGTTCTAAGGCTTTGAAGGTTTGAAGGAAGAGATACAACATGGGGAAAGGCTTGTAGCCGATCGGGTGCATTCCTCAGTTTCCCAGAAACAAGGTAAGAGGATCTACCTTCTGATATTTCATTTTATCCCGTCTGTATGGTGTTATCCCTTGATTAGTAGTCTTAGATGACTTGTAACACTTAAGGTTTGGACCAAGGACATGCATGGACTTGCATGTCCATAAGGAAGTGATCTTAGGGTAGTTTCTGATCCCAGGAAGGGTATGGAGTGAAACCCTAGCCGATGACTGAACTGATTTAGGGCTTAGAAGACTTTGGATTAATGCGAGTCCGTGGCGCGGACAGGCTATGTCAGCGACGCGGGTTCGGCTAAGCCCCGTAACTATGCGGAGATAGCCGAGACGCGGAGGGTGAGAAGCCACGCCGCGGCGAGCGGCTGTTTGACCCAAAAGCTTAGTTTTGACTAGTGTTGGTTACCTAAACGTGGGGTCTGACCTTTAGGCAAGTCTATAGAAGTTTAGTCAGTGCTTGACATGTTGTATATATGGGATATAGGTGTGTAGACGAGCTAGTGGAGATATTAAAGTATATCTGTGCGGTTTCGAATCAGGTGAGTATCCTCACCTTACTATATGATGTTGCATGTTAGGCATCTTGTATGTTATTTACAGCTATATGATTTGCTCTATATCTGTGGTTATTTGTTGTTGGGCTCAGTACTGATGCGTGTCCCCTCGTAGCTGTTGTATGGCGAGTTGGACTATTGCCTTATCCCAAAGCTGTTGTATGATGGGCTGGGCCATAACCGGGAACCCATAGCTGTTGTACGATGGGTAGAACCTTCCCGTATCCATAGCTGTTGTATGATGGACGCCCGTAGCTGTTGTATGGCGGGTAGGGTCCGGTCGCTTCTGAGGACGGGTTGTTTAATGTGTGGGCATGTATGGTAATTTGTGGACTCACTAAGCTTTAAGCTTACCCGTTGATTTTATAACATTTCAGGTATTTCAAATGACAAAGGGAAGGGCAAGGCTTGATGGCAGCGCATCGCATGCAAGAGATTTATATTAATGAACTATATTAGTATTTTCAAAAGTTTCCGTTGTTGGTTTAAGTAATATGTTGAACAATTTTACTTTTTGAAATAAATATTTTATTGGAACTTTGGTAATAAATGAATTTTAAATTTTTTGAAATTGGGGCGTTACAAATTGGTATCAGAGCCTTGGTTTGAGGGATTTGGATGAACTGTATTCGGAATCCAAACTCAAACTTAGGACTGAGCGACTTTTGTCAACAAAATGTTTTTGGAAAGTTAATTTAAAGTAAGAGAAGATGCGATGCGAACCGTCAGTCGAGCCCAAGTAAGTTTTGTGATTCCCAATTACCCATGCCAAGTTTGTGTTATGTGATAAAATGTATTGTGTTAGGATGTAAAAATTTCCTGGATAATATACTCTGTAGACTGTTTTGTGCCATATGTGTTGTTTTGGAATTTTATGCTACTGTCGTTAGGTTGCTTAGTGAATGCTGGTAGGTTATATACCATTAGGGTAAGATAGCCTAAGAATTATTGGTCTGGCCTTACTGGCTGTTCCTTGTTTGGTTGTGACTTTAGGGTAGATCAGTTATTCAAACGTCTATCTTATTCCTGATTGTGTACGACTGTGCGTCCGTGAGGCAACCCGACGACATTAGCAGTAGTTCTCCTAGGCACGTGTGAGATGGAGAGTTAGATCAAAAGATTAGGCACCACGGTGCATGACCACATGAGTCATAGGAAATGGTTTAGTGTGTGTGACATTTTAAGAGGATGATTGACGAACTTGGAACAAGGGCGAATAGGTGTGGAAGGTAGTACCAGACCAGTATTACCGAAAGCACATGATTCACACTTGAGTCAAGAGTAGTCAACCAAAGTCCTAGAAGGTCAAGTAGTTGGGTAGATAGGAGTGACCCGGGCATTGATATTAAAATTATTGCGCATTTTAGAATGGCAATCACACGAAGTAACGGAGGGGCAGATGCGGGTGACTCGAACGCGGAAGGGTCAACTGATGAAAATCTCCGCAACTTGATAGCGGAAGAGGTTTCGCGAGAAGTGTTGGCTGCGATACCTCAGTTCTTTGGTACAATTAAGGCTGAGCTATGGGCAATGCTCGAGGAGCGACTGGCTACTCAGGGCACGTCAAGGGCCAGGGATGCAATCTATAAGGACTTTTCGGCTTCTTCGCCTCCAATGTACGATGGGGGCAGGGATCCGATCCGCGGTAGAGGGTGCCTTCCGCACCTGTTCATGTCCTGAGAACTCAAAGGTAACATTTGCGGTGAATCTTCAGAGAGAGGGTGCGGAAGATTGGTGGGAAATACGAACGAAAGATCTCACCCCTGCTCAGTTGGATGCTATCACGTGGCCGCAATTCAAGGAACAGGTCAAACTGGAGTATGTTCCACAGGTGGAAATGGAACGCTTGGCACAGGAATACCTGAATCTGACCCAGACCACTGAGACGGTGACGGAGATCACCAAAAAGTTTAACGAGCGAGCACTATTCTGTCCAGAATTTGCGGCAACTGAGCGCATCAGGATGACTCGATATTTGGCAATGCTTCACACAGACATTCGGGAATTTGTGTCTGCTACTAGGCACCAAACTCTTACTGATATGATAGCGGCCGCTCGGGCCCGAGAGTTGGAATTGGAAACCCAACAAAGGCAGAAGCGTCTGGCGCCTACTCAGACCCAGCATGCGTCAAAGAAATTTCGAGGGGCAGATCAGGGAAAGCAAGGGCAAAAGAGCCATTGTAAGTGTAGTAAATGTGGAAGGAATCATGAGGGGCGTTGCTGGGTGTTAATATGCCATAAATGTGGAAAGGAGGGCCACTATGCTAAAGATTGTAGGCAAGAGGTCAAGATTTGTTTTAATTGTAATCAGGTAGGCCACTTCAAGGCCCAGTGTCCCCGTCTGACTCACGGAATGGTTCAGAATCCGGCACCCACTACACTCCGGATTACCGATGGTAGGCAGGGGAAAGGTGAAGCCCCTAAGACCAAGGGTCGAGCATTCGTCATGACCGCCGAGGAGGCACAGGGTGCGCCCGACGTCGTCACGGGTACTCTTTCTTTACTTGCCTCGTGTTTGTGGTGTGTGTACTTAATGTGTCTATTATGTTTTGATTAAGAACTTTCTTAGTCAACTCTACGCCTACCTTTGTATTGTTTGATTCGAGTGCTAGTCGTTCTTTTGTGTCTGCCGTGTTGGGAAAGGGTTTCGGTATTGCTTTAGGAACTCTTCATCGGCCGTTAGAAGTAGAAATTGCGGATGATAAAACCGTGCTAGCGACTAGTGTTTATCGGGGATGTGAAGTAGTGATTCAAGGAATAAAGTTTCCGATCGATCGCATCCCTATACCGTTGAGTGACTCTCGAGTCATCATCGGTATGGATTGGTTGGGTCAGCATGAATCATGGATTGATTGTAAGAACAAACGAGTGTGGATTCAAACCCCAAGTGGGGGAGAGCTGGTTGTGCAGGGCGAGAGAAAGAATCGAGGTGCAGTTTTCTGTTCAGTTGCTAGGGCACGCAGACATTTTCAGCATGGAGGTTCGGGATTTGTGGCTTATGTTTTAGACGCGCGAGAAAAGAAGCCACAACAGAAAGCAGGTGATATACCGGTGGTTCGGGATTTTCCTGATATTTTTCCCGAGGACCTGCCTGGTGTACTGCCAGAGAGACAGGTGGAATTTAAGATCGACTTAACTCCCGGTGCGGCTCTAATAGCTAAAGCACCGTATCGTCTTGCGCCTCCAGAGATGCTGGAGTTGACTATTCAACTTCGGGAGTTACTGGATATGAGATTTATTCGACCCAGTTGCTCACCGTGGGGAGCGCCTATTTTGTTTGTTAAGAAGAAGGATGGTTCCAATAGGATGTGCATTGATTATCGTGAGCTGAACAAGCTTACGGTGAAGAATCGATATCTATTACCTCGCATCGATGACTTATTCGATCAACTGCAGGGCGCTTCGTGGTTTTCAAAAATTGATTTGCGGTCAGGATACCATAAAATGCGAGTACGGGAGGAAGACATCCCGAAAACGGCTTTTCGGACGAGGTACGGCCACTTCGAGTTTGTAGTGATGCCGTTTGTACTGACCAATGCCCCTGCAGCTTTTATGGATTTAATGAATCGGCTGTGTCGACCGATGTTGGATCAGTCGGTTATAGTTTTCATTGAAGATATCTTAGTTGACTCTCGGAACAGGGAGCAACACGAACAGCATTTAAGGGAAGTATTGGAGACCCTAAGGAAGGAGAAACTTTATGCAAAATTATCCAAGTGTGACTTTTGGCTGCGGTAGGTCCAGTTTTTAGGTCACATCATTAACGAGCAAGGAATCATGGTAGACCCGGCTAAGGTGGAGGCCGTGATGCGGTGGGAGGTTCCGAAGACTCCCTCGGAGATTAGAAGTTTCTTGGGTCTGGCTGGTTATTATCGTCGTTTCATTCAAGACTTCTCAAAGGTTGCGGTACCTTTGACTCGGCTAACTAAGAAAAATGCTGCTTTTCGGTGGGGTGAGGAGCAGCAGCAGGCTTTTGAGACTTTGCGGCGGAAATTGTGTGAAGCTCCGGTTTTGACTTTGCCTGAAGGCATGGAGGACATGGTAGTTTATTGTGATGCATCTATCTCGGGTTTGGGGGCAGTTTTGATGCAACGAGGTAGGGTGATTGCTTACGCCTCGCGACAGTTGAAACCCCATGAGGCTAACTACCCTACTCATGATTTGGAATTGGGAGCGGTGGTCTTCGCTCTCAAGATTTGGAGACATAATTTGTATGGAGTGAAGTGCACCATCTACACGGACCACAAGAGTTTGAAGTATCTGATGGATCAGGCAAATCTTAATATGAGGCAGAGGACATGGCTGGATGTATTGAAAGACTATGATTGTGAGATACACTATCACCCTGGAAAGGCCAATATGGTAGCAGATGCGTTAAGCCGTAAGACTTCAGGTACACCCCTTCGGGGCGTTTGTCTAAGGATGACAATTGTGACACCGCTGCTTGAGCTGATATGGAAAGCTCAGGTGGAAGCAAGCAAGAACGAGAATCAGAAAGGTGAGAGAATTGTGGGTCAGTTGGCAGCTATGGTCAAAGATAATAGAGATTTGTTAACTTGTCATGAGAGGATTTGGGTACCGAAGCTGGGCGGGGTTCGTCAAACCTATTGGAGGAGGCACATCAATCCAAGTTCTATATCCACCCTGGAGTAACTAAAATGTATAGGGATCTGTGCGAATATTATTGGTGGCCAGGCATGAAGAGGGAAGTAGCTTGGTTTGTTGAAAGATGCATGACGTGTCGTAGGGTCAAGGCCGAGCACCAACGGCCTCATGGTAGATTGCAGCCTCTCGAGATCCCAGAATGGAAATGGGAGCATATCACAATGGATTTCATCAAAAAGTTGCCAAGAACCCCTCGACATAAGGACACTATTTGGGTTATCGTGGATAGGTTGACTAAAAGTGCTCATTTCCTCCCCATCCAAGAGACTTTCTCTGCAAAGGAGTTGGCTAAGGTCTACGTAGATGAGATTATCTCTCGGCATGGTATACCGGTCTCGGTGATATCCGACCGGGATGTCCGATTTACGTCTAGGTTTTGGAAGAAGTTTCATGAGGAATTAGGCACTCGCCTTCATTTCAGCACAGCATACCATCCTCAGACGGATGGGCAGAGTGAAAGGACTATTCAAACGCTAGAGGATATGCTTAGGGCGTGTGTTATCGATTTTGGCGGGAGTTGGGATTCCCATCTCCCTTTAGCTGAGTTTTCCTATAATAACAGTTATCACACGAGCATTGGCAGGGCTCCCTTTGAAATGTTGTATGGAAGGAAATGGCGGACACCCATTTGCTGGGGCGAGGTTGGCCAGCAGGTATTGGGTAGTACTGAGGTAGTGCTCAAGACAACTGACTCAATTCAGAAGGTTCGGGAGAGATTGTTAACGGCTCAAAGTCGACAGAAACGTTATGCGGATAGGCGACGGTCCGATCTCGAGTTTTAAGTTGGGGATTATGTTCTTCTTAAGGTGTCACCTTGGAAGGGAGTTATTCGTTTTAGGAAGCGAGGAAAGCTTGGCCCTAGGTACATTAGACCATATAGAATTGTCGCCCGAGTAGGTAAGGTAGCTTACCGGTTGGAGCTGCCCGAGTATCTTAGTCAGATTCACGACACGTTCCACGTTTCACAACTCAGAAAGTGCATTACCGAGGAATCTACAATAGTGCCTTTGGAGGATATTCAGTTAGACGAACGTCTAAATTATGTGGAGCGACCAATTGCCATCATTGAAAGGAAAATAAAGACTTTACGAAATAAAACAATAGGATTAGTTAAGGTGCAGTGGCAACATCGGAAAGGGTCCGAATGGACTTGGGAACCGGAGGAGGAAATGCGGAGGCATTATCCAGAATTATTTACCGTCGCAGATTTCGAGGAAGAAATCCAGTTAAGTGGGGGAGAATTGTAAGACCCGTTCCGCCGAGTCGCGGCCCGGACTAATCCGCGGTGTGACTTTAGGAAGAATCTAGAATCGCGTAGGATTTGTACGCACGGTGCGCCTCTAATGTGAAAACCCTAATTCAGATGTACACGCCTATATAAAGGACCCCAGCCCTAGGGTTCGTGTTTTTGGAAGTTCTCTGAAGTGGAGTCGACTGGTTTCAGCAGAGGCTCTTCGGTTCTAAGGCTTTGAAGGTTTGAAGGAAGAGATACAACGTGGGGAAAGGCTTGTAGCCGATCGTGTGCATTCCTCAGTTTCCCAGAAACAAGGTAAGAGGATCTACCTTCTGATATTTCATTTTATCTCGTCTGTATGGTGTTATCCCTTGATTAGTAGTTGACTTGTATGGTGTTATCCCTTGATTAATAGATGACTTGTAACACTTAGGGTTTGGACCAACGACATGCATGGACTTGCATGTCCATAAGGAAGTGATCTTAGGGTAGTTTCTGATCCCAGGAAGGGTATGGAGTGAAACCCTAGCCGATGACTGAACTGATTTAGGGCTTAGAAGACTTTGGATTAATGCGAGTCTGCAGCGCGGACAGGATATGTCAGCGACGCGGGTTCGGCTAAGCCCCGTAACTATGTGGAGATAGCCGAGACGCGGAGGGTGAGAAGCCACGCCGTGGCGAGCGGCTGTTTGACCCAAAAGCTTAGTTTTGACCAGCGTTGGTTACCTAAACGTGGGGTCTGACCTTTAGGCAAGTCTATAGAAGTTTAGTCAGTGCTTGACATGTTGTATTTGTGGGATATAGGTGTGTAGACGAGCTAGTGGAGATATTAAAGTATATCTGTGCGGTTTCGAATCAGGTGAGTATCCTCACCTTACTATATGATGTTTCATGTTAGGCATCTTGTATGTTATTTACAGCTATATGATTTGCTCTATATCTGTGGTTATTTGTTGTTGGGCTCAGTACTGATGCGTGTCCCCTCGTAGCTGTTGTATGGCGAGTTGGACTATTGCCTTGTCCCATAGCTGTTGTATGATGGGTTGGGCCATAACCAGGAACCCATAGCTGTTGTATGATGGGTAGAACCTTCCCGTGTCCATAGCTGTTGTATGATGGACGCCCATAGCTGTTGTATGGCGGGTAGGATCCGGTCGCTTCTGAGGACAGGTTGTTTAATGTGTGGGCATGTATGGTAATTTGTGGACTCACTAAGCTTTAAGCTTACCCGTTGATTTTATAACATTTCAGGTATTTCAAATGACAAAGGGAAGGGCAAGGCTTGATGGCAGCGCATCGCATGCAAGAGATTTATATTAATGAACTATATTAGTATTTTCAAAAGTTTCCGCTGTTGGTTTAAGTAATATGTTGAACAATTTTACTTTTTGAAATAAATATTTTATTGGAACCGTGGTAATAAATGAATTTTAAATTTTTTGAAATTGGGGCGTTACAAATTGGTATCAGAGCCTTGGTTTGAGAGATTTGGATGAACTGTATTGGGAATCCAAACTCAAAATTAGGACTGAGCGACTTTTGTCAAGAAAATGTTTTTGTAAAGTTAATTTAAAGTAAGAGAAGATGCGATGCGAACCGTCAGCCGAGCCCAAGTAAGTTTTGTGATTCCCAATTACCTATGCCAAGTTTGTGTTATGTGATAAAATTTATTGTGTTAGGATGTACAAATTTCTTGGATAATATGCTCTGTAGACTGTTTTGTGCCATATGTGTTGTTTTGGAATTTTATGCTACTGTCGTTAGGTTGCTTAGTGAATGCTGGTAGGTTATATACAATTAGGGTAAGATAGCCTAAGAACTCTTGGTCTGGCCTTACTGGCTGTTCCTTGTTTGGTTGTGACTTTAGGATATATCAGTTATTCAAACGTCTATCTTATTCCTGATTGTGTACGGCTGTGCGTCCGTGAGGCGGCCCGACGACATTAGCAGTAGTTCTCCTAGGAACGTGTGAGATGGAGAGTTAGATCAAAAGATTAGGCACCACGGTGCATGACCACATGAGTCATAGGAAATGGTTTAGTGTGTGTGACATTTTAGGAGGATGATTGACGAACTTGGAACAAGGGCGAATAGGTGTGGAAGGTAGTACCAGGCCAGTATTACCGAAAGCATAGGATTCATGCTTGAGTCAAGAGTAGTCAACCAAAGTCCTAGAAGGTCAAGTAGTTGGGTAGATAGGAGTGACCCGGGCATTGATATTAAAATTATTGCGCATTTTAGAATGGCAATCACACGAAGTAACGGAGGGGCAGATGTGGGTGCCTCGAACGCGGAAGGGTCAACTGATGAAAATCTCCGCAACTTGATAGCGGAGGAGGTTTTGCGAGAAGTGTTGGCTGCGATACCTCAGTTCTTTGGTACAATTAAGGCTGAGCTATGGGCAATGCTCGAGGAGCGACTGGCTACTCAGGTAACATTTGCGGTGAATCTTCTGAGAGAGGGTGCGGAAGATTGGTGGGAAATACGAACGAAAGATCTCACCCCTGCTCAGTTGGATGCTATCACGTGGCCGCAATTCAAGGAACAGTTCAAACTGGAGTATGTTCCACAGGTGGAAATGGAACGCTTGGCACAGGAATACCTGAATCTGACCCAGACCACTGAGACGGTGACGGAGATCACCAAAAAGTTTAACGAACGAGCACTATTCTGTCCAGAATTTGCGGCAACTGAGCGCATGAGGATGACTCGATATTTGGCGATGCTTCGTACAGACATTCGGGAATTTGTGTCTGCTGCTAGGCACCAAACTCTTACTGATATGATAGCGGCCGCTCGGGCCCGAGAGTTGGAATTGGAAACCCAACAAAGGCAGAAGCGTCCTGCGCCTACTCAGACCCAGCATGCGTCAAAGAAATTTCGAGGGGTAGATCAGGGAAAGCAAGGGCAAAAGAGCCATGGTAAGTGTAGTAAATGTGCAAGGAATCATGAGGGGCGTTGCTGGGTGTTAATATGCCATAAGTGTGGAAAGGAGGGCCACTATGCTAAAGATTGTAGGCAAGAGGTCAAGATTTGTTTTAATTGTAATCAGGTAGGCCACTTCAAGGCCCAGTGTCCCGGTCTGACTCAGGGAGTGGTTCAGAATCCTGCACCCACTACACTCCGGATTACCGATGGTAGGCAGGGGAAAGGGGAAGCCCCTAAGACCAAGGGTCGAGCATTCGTCATGACCGCTGAGGAGGCACAGGATGCGCCCGACGTCGTCAGGGGTACTCTTTCTTTACTCGCCTCGTGTTTGTGGTGTGTGTACTTAATGTGTCTATTATGTTTTGATTAGCTCTCGGGCCATTGCTGGATGACCCAACTTGAACCTTTTCCCTCCAATTCTGCTTCGGAGGGCCCTGCCTTTTCTTTCCCTTGCCACTGCCAATTGCCAAGACGGGCTGGTTTACTAAGGGTACACTTTTACCTTTCATCCCGTTTTCAGCTGTTTGTAGCATGCCATGCAACTCAGCTAAGGAGGTCTGAGTGTTGTTCAAATGATAAGCCAGTGTGAACTGGTCATAACAACTTGGTAAGGAGATAAGCATTATGTCAATGGCCAACTCCTCATCAACAGGCGTACCCAACTTTCTAACCCTATCCACGAAACCTTTCATCCTTTGCACATGAATGTAGACAGACTCTCCGTCCTTAGGCTTGCCATTCGTGAAGGCTTTGATCACTTCGCACCTTTCGACACGCGCTTGCTTGCAGAACTTTTCCGCAAGGTCCTTGTGCATCTCAAAGGGCCAGTAGTCTTCATAGATTCTTTGTAATTCGGGTTTCATGGTAGCAATCAATAATCATGATCCAGGCCACTTTGGTCGCATCATTAGTGTGTTTTTGGTACGAGGAAATTTACTCGGGAGTAGCTGTATCGGGGTCAACATCAACTAGCTCAGTGTCGAGAACATACTCTTTGTTCTCAATCCTCAAAGCCATCTTGATTTTTCTGATCCAGTCATTGTAGTTTGTGCCCTCCAATGTCACTTTGGAACACAATGACAGGATTGAAGTGACGTTACTGGAGTTTGAGTGGGGAACAGATTGGTCAACGGAAGACATCTATAAAAGAAGGTAGTTTTAATTAGATATACATATATGATCCTTAAATTTACCCAATATAATAATAAGACAAGGATCCAACTATAACAATTCACAATATAGAAGAGGGATGCCGTAATCTAACTGTAAATTTTATAAAGGTAGGCAAATGACGATTCAGCCAATTCCACCGCGGAAGATAATCATATTATAATGGAATTCGAAGTTTCTTTTGAGATTTATTGAACTGTTCAATAGCATGTTTAATCTCGGATATGCCCCACTGTTTGTGACTGGGATACCGAGGATCACAAACAGGGTGTGAATAACCATGCAAATTAGCTTGGTACTCTTGAAGTCAATTACCATCTCAAATCGACGTGCCGATTAACCACACACGCTCCATCAACAATGGTAAGATCGAGAAACCCATTGCCACTCTTTGTGAACCCCTATTGGTGTGCCGGTAAACCACACACGCTCCACCAATGTTTCACAAAGTGCAATGTGTAACTCATTGGATTAGCATCAATTCACATTTTTTCCTAAAGTAACTAGATTGGGATTTTATGAATTATTCTAGTACTTTCAATAATAGCATTATACTTTTAAGAGGCTTAAGCGGACCTATCAAACCCGTTCGGATAATGACACTCGACTGACCAGGAGAGCGGTGGGTGGGAGTGGACACCCATTAGACTACCATTTTATAGGCAGTCGCTTTATACCCTCTTTATAGGACAATTTTGTGAATGAGGCCTACTAACGGTAAGACTAACCAGTTTTATCTTATATATAAAATATTAACTATTAATATAAAATATATAAGATGTATTTTATACTTTTTAAAATATTTTTTATTTAATCTTTTAATATTTTTGCTAATTAAACAATTAATTTCGAAAATTTAAATTTAAATCTTTAAGTGATTTAATTTATCTTTTAATTAACAATTAATTAAATTAATTAAATCAAGATAGTTATCACAAAAATTAATCAAATTAATTTACCTATCTTAAACCCCTAGTGATCGAAAATTGCAAGCAAGGGTTTCAGGTTTTCAGTTTTTAAATAATCAAAATTCCCAAAATTAAGAAACCTGCAAAACCCTAGGGCCCAAAGATCGCAGACAAGGGGTGGAGGCTAGGGTTTTCAAAACCCTAGCCACCAAATCGATGATGGCCTCCCAAGGGTATACTTTTCGAAAATAACCCTTAAGCACATAAGCAGTTATAGCAATTCACAAGAAAAACAAGCAAGGCTCTGAGACCACTGAAAGGCTTTTGGCAATCTATGAACTAGAAATCCTAAGTTCACATGCAACCTAAGATTAGGATATGTGTTTTTCTATCAATGAACATATAACATAATCCTAAGGCCAACAATTAATTTCTAATAAATATAAGAAAACCAACCTTTGAATTTTCTTCTTGAAGCTAGCAGCAAAAATATCCTGCCTCAAATGATGTCACACCCAAGCAATGGAAAAGACACAGCAAAATTCCAGAGAGACAGAGTAAGGTGGCGCAAGTTTAGGGTTTCCCAGGAGACTCTATTTATAGCCTCGAAGAGTTACTGTCAAAACCCTAGAAGAGCCCAACTTTTGACAAGCCTTTTGTCAAATGGACCAAGCCTCCTTAAACCCTAATTAGGGTTTCGAAATTATAGAGGCTCCTCCATAATTTCGCCAACTATGAGGCTCCCATTGGCCAGCCATTTATTCAACTAATGAATAATTACAAAACCAGTCCCTGCACTTTTAATTAATTAAATTAATCACTAAATTAAATCCAATTAATTCTAGATTAATTTCTAATTAATTAATATAGTTTCTAATTAATATATTATCACTCTAATATATTAGTAAACTACTTATTTTATTTCTATTTATTTATTAAAAATTTAATAAATCAACAGTTCTCTCTACTGAACTTTTTGCCAAACCTCCGCTATGAGGGCAACCCAAATGGACTTTGCTTCAATTAACAAGATAAAGACAATATATAAGTCATGACTTTGACACTTAATCCAACAGTTAATACCTTCAATATGCTACCAACTATTAATGGTGGAATGATAGAGATTTTATACATGCTTCTACCACTGTGGCCGGTAAGTATGAAGGAAACAAAGGGAAATCCTCTATTACGTCTAATGTTAACTTATAGTTATTTATTGAATGGTAGAATGGTTACATGGGTATGCTAAAATGTTAGTTGACATACAATATATAGTTTGTGCAATGGATATATATATATATATATATATATATATATATATATATATATATATATATATATATATATATATATATATATATATATATATATATATATATATATATATATATATATATATATATATATATATATATATATATATATATATATATATATATATATATATAAAAGACGGATTAAATAAGAAGTAAATTTACGGTAAGAAGTTTTTTATTTAGTTGGTTTTTTGACCAATCACCAAAATGAATCACTAGATAAATAAAAAATAACATGATTCATTGAAAAAAAATGTCCAAAAAACATATTGATAAATCATTTTTTTAGTAAATCAAGTTTTTATTCACGTTACGGACAATTTTAGTGAATAACAACAAAATTATCGTAAAAATGAATCATCAAGTTGTTTTTTCGAAAAAGTACCATCATTAAAATTTGAAAAAAAAATATATTTTATTTTTTATTTTTATAAAAAATCAAAAATTAAAAAAAATTCTCCAAAAATTATGAAAATTTAAGGGATAATGGTAGATATTATATTAGTAAATTTGAAAAAAGAAATTTTTGAAAACAATGTTTTTTAAGAGTTCATTTTTATGATTTAAAGTGAAAAACTCATCAAAATAACAAAAAATATACATTATCCAAAAATATTAAGAACCGAAATATGTTTTATGATTCAAACTGATATAAACTAATTATTTTATGAATCAAAACTTATCAAAATAGCAAAAAATATACATGATCCTGAAATATTAAAACCAAAATATGTTTTATGAACCAAGATTTAAAATTTGTTATGATCCAAGATCCAAAACTAGTTATGATCCAAAACGACTTAAAAGAACATACAACGACGAAAAAAAACAAAAAAGGAAAACTTGAAAAAAACGAAAACAGAAAAAAAACCTGAAAAAAACCTAAAATAAAAACAAAAAAAAACTGAAAAAAACAAAAATAATATTTAAAAAAGTAATAAAAAGGTAAAAAAAACACGGCTAAATTATGTTGTACGGACGTGAGTAACATATGATTATATTCTCGAGTCCGTATTATGTTCCATGGACGAGCGACGCATGCGATTACGTCAAATACATTAATTACGTTTGACGTTATTGCCCTTAAGAAAATGAGTGGACGAGAATTGTCCTCGCAGTCTCACCAAAATTGAAGTCCTCAGCGGATCCGGACCCTATATATATATATATATATATATATATATATATATATATATATATATATATATATATATATATATATATATATATATATATATATATATATATATATATATATATATATATATATATATATATATATATATATATATATATATATATATGTATATATATATATATTTATGTATATATATATATATATATATATATATATATATATATATATATATATATATATATATATATATATATATATATATATATATGTATATATATATATATATATATATATATATATATATATATATATATATATATATATATATATATATATAGGAATAGGTTCAAATGAGAACCACTAAAATGTTAAGAACCGTGAGAACCGATATTCACACATTAAGAATCATGTTTTTTTTCGTTTTTTTTTTTTTTTTGTTTTTTCACACTTGTTTATTATGTGAAAATGCATCAAACTTAAATAATTTTAATATTTTTTAATACGTTTTACAACATTCACAATATAATAAAATGTATAGTTATTAAACTGTGAATACTATAACGTAATAAAAAATACAACATTATTAAACTGTGAATTAGTGGTTCTCACGGTTCTCAACCTTTTAGTGGTTTTCATTTGAACCCTTCCCTATATATATATATATATATATATATATATATATATATATATATATATATATATATATATATATATATATATATATATATATATATATATATATATATATATATATATATATATATATATATATATATATATATATATATATATATATATATATATATATATATATATATATATACTAGCTGCGTACCCGCGCAATGCAGCGGTAGCTTATTGTTTCGTTTCGGCGACTACGAGTTAGGTTTTGGGTTTCGAATTTGCCGCACGGGGGTGGGGGAGGGGTTTAAGGAAGTATGAAAGATCTTATTTTGTATGAGAGGATGAAGTGTTGTATGAAAGTTCAAACTGTTTGAAGGGAAAACAACAAGTCCACGGTCAAACAACATGAATAATAGAAACATTTGAATTCAAGAGGGACATATGGGATAATTTAACTAAAATGAAGTTATTCTCGACCCCCTGTTGAGACAATAACAACCTGAACGAAGAGATAACTATTGAATGCATTAGAAATATTGCAAAACTAACCTAAGACATCGTATTACTCAATAAAAGGCTCATATATGTGCTTCTGTTGAAGGGAACCTGGCCAAATCGGTAAAATTCAAAAAACAAAGATGAACATTAAGAGTTCTTGAAAGGATATACAAAAATGAAAGATTTATGCAATTAATTACCTTTAATCCCATTATAATCCCAACTCAATGACATCATATTACTCAATTTGAAGTTTCAACACACAAATCCGAAGATGTAATTAAGTGGGATGCTGAGAAATGAGGTTAGATTCACAGTGTGTGTGTGTGTGTGTAAATCATTGCTATTTAACTTCATTTATGTTGTAATAATTAGTTTAAAAGTTTGCACTCAAACGCCTTCTAATCATTTGTGGTAATCATTGCTATTTAACTTCAAACAAAATGCAGAGATTGTCACACGTCTATTTTCCAAATTGCACATAGGAAGGGACCCAACTCAATGGTTCAGTTAACAAGTTAGATGATCATGTCTTAAACACATGATATTTCTTAAAACAACAAAATTTGGTAATTTGCATACCATTTCTAATTCTCATTTCAATGTTTTTTTTCTCTTTTTGATATCTTATTCATCTTTCTAGCTTAAATGTTTTTGTTGTCCATTGGGGCTTGTCTCAATGGGTCTTTCTGTTGTTTATTAGGTGGGGAGTCCACAGTTTTAAATTGTATTTATTCTATTTATTAATAAAATTTGTCAGATGTACCGCCCTCTTTACCAAAAAAAGATATTAAACAAAAGAGATCGAATTATTCTTGTACGTAATGGAAGGAGCAAGGTGAGAAAATATCATTTTGGTTCATTTGTTACAAAGCGTACATTACCTTCTCCTCCCATCCGAACAGATCTCTCCTTCTCGTCCCTCTTCACTCTCGTCCCTCTCTCGTTCAACCTCTCAAGATCTAGATCTCCTCACACTCGATCTCTCCTTCTCCGATCTGCCAAGCTTCACCCCGAATGGAGCCGATCCCGTTCAACCTAATCCTAAAGTCGTCGTCTCAACACCCGATCAATTCGTCATCGCAATGCTTGGATCGGATGACTGGTTAAAGCTTCACCGACAGATCCCGTCAAGACCACCGGATGACTGGTTAAAGCTTGGATCGGATGACTGGTTAAAGAACCACACATATTTCACATGTCTCCCTCTTGCTCTTTCGATCTACCCCTCCCCTCCGACCAGGTAAAGTCTCCCTCTTGACCACCATTACCTGTTGTTGGTTTTATTACAGACACGATGTTACACCACCGCTCCAGCTCTTTCCGGTTCCAACAACTCCCCGTCCGATTTGTTCCCGATTTCTTCACACAAACCCGAGGGAAGTCTCCTTTGATTTTCGTTGTTGCAGATGTTTAGATCTGTTTGTATGGTTTCGGATCCGGTTCGATCTAATTTTTTAAGCCCAATGGGATGTTTAGATTTTCTTATGTGTTTTAGAATTTCATATGTGTTTTAGATTTTGTTTTTAAATTTTGTTGTGTGTTTTAGATTTTGTTGTGTTCTAATTTTGGTTATTAGTGCTCTAATTTTTGGTTTCTGATCCGTTTTCTTACCGATGAGTATTCTGATGTTTGTTTCCTGATTTATGAAGAATGTGAAATATGTGTGGTTCAGTTTTTATATATTTTTTACCAAATTGAAAATATTTGAAGGGGAAATAGCTTTGTTAGATCTGGAAATGTTTTTTTTTCAGATCTGCAGTATGTTTACAAAAATTAAAACATTTATTGATGTCAGTTGTATATTCACTATACTAAAAACAAATATTTGTGAGCCGCAATATATTTCTTTTAAATCTGGAAATATTAATCATAACAGGTAAATATCGATTATGATGCTCAGATGCGGATTTTAAAAAACTTATTGCAAAACTCCAACAGTAAGTTCAAATTTCAGTATCTGGATCTTCGATTTAGCACCACCACTAACACCATATTTGCTGCAGGTAGCTGATGTTTGCTACTTTTATAGGTTTGGTTCCTGATTTTCTGTTAAGAATGATAATAGGTTTGATTTCAGTCACATGTATAATAACTTGCTTCTTAGTTAAAAGTTTTTAAAAAAGGATAACTACTATGCTCATATGTGGTATTAAACTGAAAATGTATTCTTTAGTTGTTGATAGAAATGCATACCTTTAAATGAAATAAGCAACAATATCTAGTACCTGCAAAAAACCAACAATTACAGCATCATGTAAGCAAAAAGACATCAATTATAATTTGTTGTTATTTATGCAGAAATTAAATTAACATTGTCTTTTTGTTTTCCTTGTTTTTTTTCTTGAAGGCACTTATTTTCTTCCTGAAAATGAGAAAAGATATCAATAATCACATTAATGAAATTTGAAATGCAAATTCAGTTGGTTTAGTTAAATTTGGTGTAACATAAAACTTCTATTCTTGTTCTTTTGCAGAAACAGACTAAAACCTTGTAAAATTAAAGAGAAATCAGCGAAACATAAACTTCTGTTCGTAAGGAGAAACAGGTTAGACCTGCAAAATCTGAAAAAATAAACACCAATACTTTGGTGTTGTGCTGAAACCTGTTATAGACCTGCAAAATTACCATTATTATAATATTTCTGTTTGTGTGCAGAACTTCATATGAAAAGCATACAAAGCAATGAAGTATTACATTTGTGTTGTGCAGAAACATAAAAAAACGTTATCAGAGAAAAAGAGAGAAATGATAGATGAAGTGTAAATTGTGTAGAAGGCTTCTTAGTTTTTATAATGTAATTTGTGGGGGGGAATAAGTTTTTTGAATTTGTTGCATTCTGATTGGTCCAAATCATTTGATATGGATCACTAATAGTGAATGGTTTGGATTGTTTCTGATTTAATCAAAGGCTCTTATTTCTTCCTGATGTAAGATAGGAGATTCATGCATCAATGGGTTGTACATTTTTAAGACTTTAAGACTTTTGTGCTTTAAAAGTTTGTAATTTATATATGGTTTATAGTATAGTATAGATATATATATATATATATATATATATATATATATATATATATATATATATATATATATATATATATATATATATATATATATATATATATATATATATATATATATAAGGTAAACCGAAATGTCTGCAAAGAAATTTTAAAAAAAAATCCAAAAATTCACTACTTACAAATTCTCATCATAAATGTATGTCATAATTGTCCGTTGTAAATGTATGTTATAAATTTATGACAGAAAAATGTCTGTCATCTTTCATTTATGACTGGACTTTCAATGACAGATATTTGTCAGTCATCTATACCCTTTAATGACCGACAAAATCAGTCATTAAAAACCATTTTTCTAATAGTGATCTATTTGAAATTGCAGAAAATGAATGTAATACTTGTGAATATATGGTAAGCTACTTCAAATATTTATAAATGACAAATATGAGAGATATATCAAGATTACAAGAAAATTGAAAAACAAATAACGAACCTCAAATAAAGCTTGTAATTACTGCTCACCCAAGTATAAAGCCATTGATCCCATTACAACATTTATAGGATTTCCATTAGTTCCATATGTTAATATTACCGATTATCTGATATGCACAATTTGTATGTACATAAAAAGTACGCCTTTAAAAGCGATCAAATAACTACATACTCTTTGAATTGTCTCTCAATTAGGTTTCTTCGATCCATTAGAGTCAGAGTTGCATGCAAATCCAATAAGGATGCACAAAATCTCAAACTAGACAGTCCACATCAATCTACCTGATAGCGTGACATACGGCAACCGCTCCAGCTCGCACTTGGAGAACGCCTCCGAAGACCAAGAGGTGGCACCCTTTCTAGGATGAAACATCCCAGCCCGGAAGGATTTCCAGCCTGGCTAAAAAAGGTGACGCATGCGCTAGACAGTCCAGCCCGGAAGGCACCCTGAAGCGCACAACCCCAGCCGTACGATATCCGTACCCGACAGAGATTGTGCCCATACCACGTATCACCGCTGAACCAATCAAGGAGGTGGCAAGAGACAAAGGACTGATCCCCCAATTAGCGCCCTCATTGCCTCCTGCCACTGCAGGTGCCTGTCGCCTAAAGCCAGACCTGTTACAGTCCAGTTCGATCTCTTTATCTTCTCCAATAAGTTCAACAAACGAAGACTTCACCGTCTCTCTTCTCTTTTCCGTCGCTCATCACCATCTGAAGACAAGGTTACCCTCTTCGTTTCATCATCTCCGATTTATGCAAGCACAACCGAAGACTTCTGTCCCAACTACATGTATCCGAAGGTGAATGACCCTTCGTCCCATTTCATTCATCTTTTACTGTTCACCATTTGTTCTGATTTATATCACTGTCAATGGATTGTGTTTCAATTACAGTCACGTATTTCACTCAATATCAGATCCAAAGCTAGCGGTTTCATCGGTCCTTCTTCACTGCCGAAGACAACTCCCCTCTTCGTTTATGTTTTTGCGATTCAGACCCAAACCAACCGTAGGAATCACATTCTTTCATAGTTCCGATTGAAAACCAGGTATCTGACATGCCTAGGTCGTTATGCATGCAAAAATAGAAATTAAACCTCACCGACTAAGTAGTATAGCAGTAGGAAGGGTCGATCCATAGGAGTTTGGTGGTCAAGATAGAGCGACAGAATACCAACTATAGTGTCACGCAACTGTCAGCAGGTTGCTTTCACTTTTCCGAAAACCAATAAAAACACAATATCGAAACAAATACCACAAAACCAAAACAATCAGAAACAAACTAAACTAATTCGAACTACCTTAAACTCTCAACTAAGATCACTTAGGAAATCAGAAGTAAACTCCAGAAAATCAGAAGCAAACAAACAAGAAAAACAAGCATTCAACATCAACAATACCGAAAAAGTGCAATAAAACATGAACCGAATGATTAACTTGAATAAACCAATTCCAGAAGCTACAATTGTTTCAACTCCGAAAACAACTAAAAATAAACTAATGCTACTGATCCAATCAATCCAGAAACAAGAGAATTCAAGCTAAACTAAACTAACCAATATTGAAATAAAATGTAAACATAAAGAAATACCAATTGAAGTGTTGAAATCTGAATCCTTGAGTCAAAGAAGCCTAAGGTCCACCATATGGGTCATTCTTCACCTCTGAAATCCGACCTAATGACCTCTATTTATAGTTGCAAATTCTGGTCTTCAGCAGCTCGCAGAGCTCATATCCGCGTCGCGCTTTATCCATTATCCTCGTTTCTCGCAGTTTGAATTTCAATACACCGTCTGATCTTTGACTATCCGCGACGCACGTGTCTTCATACCGCGGCGCGCGTACAACTTCGACTGAAATGGTGTTTATCCAAACTTCTTCCCTTCTGTCCACGTTTAGTCCCTGTTTTCATCTTTTTCTTGCACACAAGCACTAGCACAAAAAGTGAGTAATACCAATATATAAATGATACAAATTCACCAAGAATAGGGCCTAACAACGACTAAAATACTTGATATTGATAGGCGTTGTCAAACACCCCGCACTTGTGCCTTGCTTGTCCCCAAGCAAGAGAGTTTTTATTAGATTTTAACTAAGACTCAAACATTTTTGAATGTATTCAATTTCAAAGTTTATTGTTCCTAGAATTAGATTGAAAAGTGATTTTGATAAAACTGACTAGAATATCCTTTAGAATTCACGACTTTCTAGAGAACCCTTGATTACAAATTTTCTGTTCACAAAAATTGCACATACTCATTCAGATTATAAAGGCCGTTAAAGAAATGTCCTTGACTTTCGATGTTGTCCGTGTAACGAGCTTTCAGAAATACTATCACAGACCAGACGATCTTAGGTAGTAAGGTGCATAAGTGCCTCTTCGAGGCCACCATTTTCGAACCTACGGACTCAAACAACAAAGGCCACTCATTGACAATTCCCTCCTAAATTCCAATCCTAAAATACTCCAAATCTAATTTTTTTTCTAACTCCTAAAAACTCAACTTATTTGACTAAACAGATAACATGATCACAACTAAACAATATTTCTTGAAAAATACCAAAGCTATAACATTCAAAAGCTATTCGTTTCAAAATTACAATCTATTAAATTTTTTTGAAAAATTGCTAAAAATTTTGAAAGTTACTCATTTCCCGCAAAAATTTCAAAAATAAACTCTTTCGACCGTCCACACCCTACACTTAAAACCGTACAATGTCCTTGTTGTACATAAATATATTTCAGAACTATGGAGAAAGAGTTACCCCTTTAGATGGTAGACTGCTTGTTGGAACTAGTTGTCACAGGATACAAAACACGTACACCTCGTGATTCAGATTCCAGGAGTTGTGGCGCAACAGTGAACACGCCGGTGAGATAGCAAGTGTAGGGGTACAATGACCCTACACTTGCATGAAACAACAACTCAGTAGATTTCCATTAGTATTTACATGGAAACACTCACAAAACAAATTAAAATGCAAAAAGTACAAACAAACACAAAAGAAAAAAAGAAAGCAACAAGTTATGCACAATGTTTCAAAAAAGATCAAAAGAAAACTACAATCAATCATCTTGCTGAGTCCCAGATGGACCAGCCTCAGCATCATGGCCTATGGTGGGATAGGGTCGTGGATGGTGTCCAGACTGCGTGAGGAGCGTGAGTAGTGCGTCTCTGATCCATGCCTGCTGCTCCTCCAAAAATGTCATCCTCTCTCTAAGATCCTGCAAGGCAGCTTGCACGTCTGTAGGCTACGGTGGTGACTGGACTGGTGGTGGTGGCTGGATCGGTGCCTCCACTCTCTGGTGCTGGGCGGGTCGATCCTCCTCCTCTCCCTTGATCGTACATATTTAATGGCGGTTTTAGTCCGATCGTATTCCACGACGCGCGTAAAGGAGATCCGCGTCGCTCGTGTCCAATTCAACCCGTGCGCATCGGGTTACATTGCGAACGTGCGGCGCGCTATCATCTTAGCCACGTCGCGTCCTCCAAATCTTCCAAAGTCCTTCGTTTGACCCCACACTTGCCTCATGCTAAGAATTCCTGTAATGATGATGATTGACCTTTCCTAATTACCTTAAAAGAAAATACCTAACCTATTTACGGATGGGTTGTCTCCCAACAAGCGCTAAATTTAACGTCTTCAGTCAGACGTCTTTCTACACCTACGGTGGATCGTACGCCATCTTCCTTCGCTGATTTTCAACTACCACCGTTCCTTCATTGATTCCATACTCTAATTTCTCTGGGTCAAATGGTTTGCCGGTTCTACTATTGTTACCCGATTGCCGTCTTCCGATTAATTTTCGCTAATGCTTGGAGTTTGCTTTAAACCTTCAAGCTCGATCCTTCCTTCGGCATCTTTTTAGTATTACCGGCTTGACATGGAGAGCGACCACTGCTGCTCCCAGTAATTGTATTGTGAAGCGTTTATTCGCATCTTGCGTGTTGTCTGCAACTTGCAGTTTTGGCCTACAATACCAATAAAGATTTTCCAATCGAATGGGATTGGATGGCATAATACTAATATGCTTCCGTATGTCCTCATCAATTGTATTGATCACATCTAATTTTTCATACATTAATGGATCATGAGTGGCGCTAAAATTGTGTTTATTATTTTCGAAGACCACATTATCGTAATCATCCTCTTGGTCATCGTCCAACCGGTGGATCTGGACCAAGAGTGAGTGACTGATTTTATCTGTCATCACCAGATCTTTACTTTCGAAGTGTTCAAAACTTTCAAAAATTGCAGGGTTGGGGGTGATATTGTCATCTACGCCCCATCCCTCAACAACCTGTTCGACCATCTCGGTGGTCTCTTGACTTTCCCAAATTGTATGCCCTTCCATTACATGTTCAGGTGGTGTAGGTTCACACATCGTATAATTGGTATGAAAATTAAAATTACTCACCACAGGTTCTGGCGAGTGTGGTTGACATCCCAAATTTTCCTCCAACTGATCTACTGAATTTTGCATTCTCGAAAAGGAATTGGCCATATCCTTCTAGATGTGGTAGGTACTAGCCATCACTTCCATGATTCAAAGCATCATCGTGTAATCTTCAGATTGAGTTGGCTCCTCGGTCCATTGTCATCGAACGATCCATTGTTGCAATCATTCTCGTAATGGTTGTCGGCCAGACTTTCATAATAAGCGTATTGATCTGGGTATCTGGGTATATGTAATCGCCCATTATGAGGACGTACACATATGGACAATCAAAAAACTAAAATCAAACATCAAAAGAAAAATACCACTGACAGTATATCTTAAGCGCACAACTCCCCGAAAACAGCACCAAAATTTGACACGCCTAGGTCGTTATGCGTGCAAAAATAGAAATTAAACCTCGCCGACTAACTAGTATAGCAGTAGCAAGGGTCGATCTGCAGGAGTTTTATGGTCAAGATAGAGCGACAGAATACCAACTGTAGTGTCACGCTACAGTCAGCAGGTTTCTTTCACCTTCCCGAAAACCAATAAAAACGCAATATCGAAACAAATACCAAAAAACCAAAACAATCATAAACCAAACTAAACTAATCCAAACTACCTTAAACTCTTAACTAAGATTACTTACTGAAATCAGAAGTAAACTCCAGAAAATCAGAAGCAAATAAACATTCAAAACAAGCCAAACAAGCATTCAACATCAATAATACCGAAAAGGTGCAATAAAACATGAACTGAATGATTAAATTGAATAAAACCAAATCCAGAAGCTACAATTGTTTCAACTCCGAAAATAACTAAAAATAAACCAATGCTACTGATTCAATCAACCCATAAACAATAGAATTCAAGCTAAACTAAACTAACTAATATTGAAATAAAATGTAAACGTAAAAAAAAACCAATTGAAGTGCTGAAATCCGAATCCTTGAGTCAAAGAAGCCTAAGGTCCACCTTATGGATCGTTCTTCGCCTCTGAAATCCTACCTCATGACCTCTATTTATAGTTGCAAATTCTGGTCTTTCGCGGCGCGCAGAGCTCATATCCGTGTCACGCTTTATCCATCATCCTCGTTTCTCGTTGTTTGAATTTCTATGCACAGCCTGATCTTTGACTATCCGCGAAACGTATGTATTCATATCGTGGCGCACATACGACTTCGACTGAAATGGTGTTTATCCAAACCTCTTCCCTTTTGTCCATGTTTAGTCCCTGTTTTCATCTTTTTCTTGCATACAAGTACTAGCACAAAAAATGAGTAATACCAATATATAAATGATATAAATTCACCAAGAATAGGGCCTACAACGACTAAAATACTTGATATTGATAGGTGATGATAATAGGTCTGGACAGCTTGACAGCATGCAGCGTGGCAGCCCTCCAGCCAGCTTTGCCATGCAGCTGTGCATCTCTCCAGCCAGCCTTGCCTTGCAGCCCCGCTGGGCCTGAATTGGGCTGGCCCAAGGCCTGACCTAATTGTACCTATAAATAGAACATGAGGGGAACCTTTCTCCCCAAGCTATAAGCCTCCATCTTCTTCCTCTTCTGATCTATGCTCTCTACACTTACACCAAACATGGTTCTCTCCGCCCAGGAGAAACCATCCCATCTTGTACATTATACCGACTTGATCATCAGAGCCCGCTCCCGGGGCACATGCCCTGGGACGATTCTAACGATTATCTTCTCTGATTGTGACTAGGGTCCAGGTCGGGAGCTCGCTAACGGCACCAACCTCAGGACCTCCGATCTGGATCCGACACCAAGATCCGATGACAGATCCGATGTCACAACATTGGCACCATCCGTGGGACCTCGAGCAAACAGCCATTGTTGCCCGAGGTTCAACCTCACTTCCTCAATGATCTCTACAAATCTGCTCTCGAAGTGTACAATTATTGCTAGTATAATCAGATCTCAACCGGTGTATTCAAAAGATTTTATTGCTCCAAAGCTCTTGTTTCCTCTTCATCACACAAATTATATCACACGCACAATCGATTTAGCTAAAGAAAATTTGTTATCTCGATTGCCTTAAAAAGCCTTATCCACCTTCGAACAAAAATGGAACCGATTTTAACTGTGAAGATATAGATCGCAATTGTTCAATAAAAGTAGAAAAGTGTTCGGAATACACACAGTTCAAACAAATCAAAGATGAAGACATCGAGATTCTCTTCATAGAATTTGACCAAAAAAATAGCTAATCAAAACCTCATCTACGAGATATAGATTGGGTGGGTTTGGAATTTCAACTTTGTTCCCGTCAAATAGCCTCTTCCAGTCAACAAATCGAGGTTAGCTTTGTTCCCGTCAAATAGCGAATCAAAGCAGCTCCTTCCTGTTCAAACCAAACCCACACTCGTAAGATCAAAGACTTCCAATCGGAATACGGGATACTATAGTCGTTTGGACAGTTATCTCAAAGAACCGACCATTAAAATCAAACTAGAACCATCGATTTCCGACTAAAGTCAGACACCAATTTGTACCAAGAACCCGCTCATAGCACCTTTACGCACCCTAATTTCACATGACTTCGACTATGGAGGGGAAGCCGACAGTGATGAAGTCGTAATTAGTTGCAACACCGGACACTGAACGCGAAAATCAGAATGGCATCACTGTTGTATATCCACTGAAGTTTGTGGTTGAAAGTCGACCTCGGTTCCTATAGTCGACCAGTCTAGGACATGATCCCGATTTCTTCCTCCAACCTCTGATATATTCAACAAGAACTCTAAAATTAGGAGTGCTAGACTCTCGATTGAAACCAAATGCGACATGAATTCTCCAATAGACGCAACCATACGCTCATCACACCTAAAATTGGACTTCATAGAGCTCACAATCACCGCTCATGTCCAAAGAGCGTAAGTCATTCAACCTACCTAGTTTGTCGCATAAAACCTAAACTAATGTTGGATTCAACTTGAAGACCGGTTGCTCTAGTTCTTAGAGTCTGCTACCTAACGCCAATTCCTTCCCTAAAACGATTTTGGGTCTATCTGGTTTTAAACGGGCTGACAAAAGGGGGAGAAAGCTTGTGCACCCAAGGTGCTCGATGAAATGTCTGATAGAGTAACTTTTGATGTTATAATATACAAAGTCATCACTAAATCATCCTATTACTTCCGTACATCAAATTCGACCCCGCACCCGACCCGGTATCTAACTCCCGTGCCACAACTACTCGCCATTCACGCTCTAGCAAGATAGTAGTGTCCATGACACTAGGAAAACCGATAATTTCCTACCACCCTTCTCCATTATCTTTCCTGGTTAGAAACCAGGAATCCTCTCAAAAAAATCGATGAAAATGTCACGAAGAAGCCTGCTCGAACCGAATGCATTTTTAACCCATAAGCTCCTGATGACTTGTTTGCACTAATTCGAACCAACAAACTGTACTCGGAAGAAGATCCTGGATTCGCTTCATTCAAAACCCAAAAATAGCATGATGCTACCACTCCATGTGATCAACAATCTACAATATTGACGTACAAAACCTTACGGTTCACCTAAGACTGGTATGGGCCTCATGCCCCTTCCCGCCCCAAGACACGGTTAATATAGAAGCCTGAGTTCGTTGCCTTTAAGCTAACCTCATGAAGTGTCAAAAGAATTGGTCACAATCCCTGAATCCTTTTTAATATGGAATTGTGTCAATCATTTACTACTTAGGGCCAGCCACTTCACGAAAACCTCCTGCCTACCCCCATGAGCAAAGCCACCACTGCTACAATAACTAAATCATCAAGGATTCACATCGTTGTTGTGTGATCCTGTCATCTACAACAATAAGCAAAGTTTATTTGACGAATACTGCAGAAATGCACAGAAGTTGAACTCAACTATCACTTGGTAGATATTCAACTTCGACCCCTGACAGGCCTAGGTCGTTATGCGGTCAAAAATAAGTAAAATAACCTCACACACACAAGTATAGCGGTAGCAATGGTCGATCCATGGGAGTTTGGTGGTCAAGACAAGACGATAGCTTACCAACTGTAGTGTCATGCTACAGCCAGAGGGACCAACTCTGCTTTTCCAAAAATCACACAAAACACAATTCCAAAGCAAGATCCAAAATCCAATTCAAGCATCAACTATATTAAACCAAATCCAATCCTAGACTAATGTTACTTACTGAAATCAGAAACCAAATTCAGAAACCAAAAGTAAACAATCAATCCAATAGCATTCAAAACACATCCAAACACAATTAAAGTTACAAAGTGCAATAAAACCATAAACTGAATGATTCCTTGAATTATAAACCAAAACAGAAGATCCAATGTATTGAAAAATGAAAAGAAATAACCCTAGACTAAGGCTACTATTCTGAACAATCCAGAAACACTAGGCTAGAAGCTAATTCAAACTAAGAAACATTAAACTAAAATAGAAAACATGAAAAATACCAAGAATGGTTGCTGAAATTCCGAAACTTGAGTCAAAGAAGCCGTAAGTCCACCATAGGGTTCGATCTTCGCCTCCTGATTTCGACCTAAAGACCTCTATTTATACTTGAGAAATCTATCGATCCGCGGCGCGCTAAGCCTCCAACCGTGACGCGCGTATAGCCTTATCCCTGTTTTTTTGCTTTTTGAATCGTCTGATCTATGACGTGGCGGGACGCGTATGCCTTCTTCCCACGACACGCGTGTTCATTGGACTAATATTCACTTTATCCAAACTTCTTCCATTTTGTCCGCTTTTAGTCCTTGTTTTTAACATTTTCTTGCACACAAACACTAGCACGAAAAGTGAGAAATACCATTATATCTATGATATAATTTCACCAAGAATAGGGCTTAACAACAACTAAAATACTTGATATTACTAGGCGTTGTCAAACACCCCACACTTGTGTCTTGTTTGTCCCCAAGCAAGAGAGTTTTTTAATAGATTTTAACAAGGACTCAAACATTTTAGAACGTGTTCAATTTCAAAGCTTATTGTTCCAGAGTTAGATGAGAAACATTTTGATAAAACTGACCAGAATATCCTTTGGAATTCACGACTTTCTAAAGAACCCTTGATTGCAAATTTATAGTCCACAAAGAAGTGTACGTACTCATTCAGATTGTAAAGGCCATTAAAGAATTGTCCATGACATTCGATGTTGTCCGTGTAGCGAGCTTTCAGAAATACCATCCCAAACCAGAAGATCTTAGGTTGTAAGGTGCATAAGTGCCTTTTTCGAGGCCACCCGTTTCAGACCTACCGGCTCGAACAACAAAGGCCACTGATTGACAGTTCCTTCCTAAATTCCAATCCTAAAATATGCCAAATCTAAAATTTTTCTAACTCCTAAAACTCAACTTATTTGACTAAACAGAAAGCGTGATAACAACTAAATAGTACCTCTTGAAAAATACCAATGTTATAACATTTAAAAGCTATTCGTTTCAAAATTACAATCTCTTAAAAATTTTGAAAAATTGCTAACAAATTTTGAAAATTAACTCATTTCCGGAAAAAAAAAATTCAAAAACACTCTTTCGACCGTGCACACCCCACACTTAAAACAGTACAACGTCCCCGTTGTACATGAAAATTATTTCTAAATAAGGGATAAAGAGTTACCCCTTTAGACGGTTGACTGCTTGTTGGAACTCGATTGTCATAGGATACAAAAACATGAACTTCTCATGATTTAGAATTTCAGGAGTTGTGGCGCAACAGTAAACACGTTGGTGAAATGGCAAGTGTATGGGTACAATGACCCCACACTTGCCTGAAACAACTCCTCCATAGACTCCCATTTGGTATTCACATGCAACACTCACAAACACATTAGATGCGAAAAGAAAAATATATAAACGATAAAAGAAAAAGAAACAAAAGATAGTGATAAGTTATATAAAGTGTCTCAAAAGATAAAAGAAATATACATCAATCATCGTGCTGCATCCCGGATGGACCAGCCTCATCATCATGGGCTCTGGAGGGGAAGGGTCGCGGGTTTTGTCTAGACTGAGAGAGAACCTCTAGGAGTGCGTCCCCTATCCATACCTAGAGGGGAAGGGTCGCGGGTTTTGTCTAGACTGGTGGGTCCATCCGTCGTCTCTATCGTCTCACCGGCACCTCCTCCTCTGCCTGGTGGGTCCATCATGCCTCCGTTGGCATCCTCAAAATAACACCCGTACGCGGCTGGTGGATAAGCCTCATGTTCTCCAGGTATCGGACCGATGTCCTAGAGGGTGGTGTCGCTGTCATGCCTGCCACTGTCTCGGCCATCAAAATGCTGTAGGATCGGGCCAGGCGGGTGATAAAGTGCCCGCCGGTCATGGGGCTGCTGTCAGATACGCTAGCTACCCGGGTCGTCAAATAAACTGCCAGTACGTAAGGCAGGTTGACGCACCTGCTGGCATTGGAGAGGACCCGCACGTAGGTCATGTCCTCCCCAAACACCTTTTCGCATCCCCGCTTCTACATGACAGAAGTGGATACGATACGGTGCATCAACCGATGGAGTGAGTCACGGAGCTGGCTCTCCTTGGCCGACCCGGCCTCAAACATAACATTGGACATCGATGCCCAGATAACCGCGTTAGCATCCCTCTAGGGCTGTCCCCTGATGCAAGCACGGAGGAAGGGTGCAAAATGAAGGCTCCTCACCTCTGGATTCGTGTGAATCCCGGAGCGTCTGGTGAACTCGCGGAGGCTGCACTCTCGGCTCTCGCATCCCATCCTAAATCGAACCAGATGGGATCGTGCCTCCTGTGATGCTGGCGCATAGCGACAAGTCAAGAGGAACTCGAGCACGAGCTCCTTGTACACCACGTCCTCAATAGTAACCATGAGCCTCTCCCATCCCTGTCAAGTGAAAGTATGCTCCCCGTCAGTCCAGGTGCGGTGTAGGTATGGCAAAATCTCTGCCCAAAGTCACTCCTGGTATAGAATCGCTCGGTGCAGCTAAATGGCAGCAAGGATCGGTCGGGAACTAAGCTCCTCGAGTCGCACCACGTATCGTGGAGTCTCGTCCAGCATCTATGGGAACTGAAGAAATGGGTGATCCTCCTTGTATGCCATCTACATACAAAGTCACACAAAAATATTTTGCAACATCAGTCCTTTCACCTGTGCCCTTGCACAGACACGCGCGACGCGGCCCAAAAACTTGGCGTGTCGCGCTGTAAGTCTGGTATGAAAAAATTCCCAAAAATCCATGATTTTACCTATTAAACTCAATCCAACGCTACTACAAGGGGTTAGGATTTTGAAAAAACAACACCCTATGAGTCGGCATTGCCGATTTTCTAGGTTTTCTAGTTTTGAAGAAATTACTCAATTTCGAAGGCTAAATGATTGTAATAACTAGCACAAATGAGTTTAAACGACGTACCTCGATAGTAGCAATGAGAAACAAGAGGAAAATACGTGAAATTTTGTTGGTCGATCGATGCTCTGTTGCGCGGTGTGGTTTGTGAGTGTGTGCGATGAGACGTCTTACCTTATAAAGGCGGTTTCCGTCTGATCAAATTCTGTGACGCGCGTAGATGTGATCCGCGTCGTGTGTGTCCAATTTAACCCCTGCGCATCGGGTTACATTGCGATCCCGCGTCGTGCTTTACTCCAAGCCGCGTCGTGCCTTCTAAATTCTCCAAAGTTCTTCGTTTGACTCTACACTTGTCTCGTACCACTAATACCTGCAATGATGATGATGATATTTCCTAATTACTTCCAAAAGCACTATATCTAACCTAATTACTGATGGGTTGTCTCCCAACAAGCGTTAAGTTTAACGTCTTCAGCCGGACGTGCTGCTCCTTATTCTTATTTTGGTGACATCATCCTTTTCATCTCAGGTGCAAAGTCATGGACCAATGTTGCTAGCAATGTGGTGAGCTGTGTCATACGATCGCTTACTTGGCTAATCCATTGTTGTTGAGCATCCAATTTTGAAGGACTTTTGCCTCCCTGCACCGTGTGTCCTTCTCATATTGCTGGTGCTTCAACTCCATCAACTCAAGCATATCTAACAGTTGCATCTTGTCCACTGTTTCTAATGGATGTCTTTTCGCTTCCCACAAAGATTCTTCCTCATCACTTCCATTTCCTTGTACCTGATTCCTGCCTTTATTCCTTGTCCTTGGTTCCATAAGCGGTCTGTTGTATTGATACTTGTCGTCATACCTGGGTGGCAAAGATATCGAGCACCCAAACATGTTCAGCCTACGTTTCCTTGTTCCGAAAGAAATGTCCATGTCTCCAGTCTTACAGTCCATGACGGCCCCAGCTGTGGCTAAAAAGGGACGTCCCAAAATTAATGCAGGCGCGTCTTCCAAGCTTTCATACTCCATCACCAGAAAATCTACAGGATAAAAGAAGTCACCAACCTTGACGATTACATTTGTTAGCTTACCCTGAGAGACCTTTGTTGACTGATCTACCAACTGCAAAACCGTTTTTGCGGGTTCCAGTTCCTCATTTTTATACTTATCATAAAGGTATCCCGGCAGCACATTGACACTTGCTCCTAAATCCAGCAAGGTGTTCCTAATAATAACATCACCCACCGTGACAGTGATCAACGGTGAAACAGGGTCCCTTTCTTTCTTAGGAAATGTCCCCAACAGAGCCTCGCTTGCCTTGATAGTCAATCTCACCATTTCCGGTGTTGGCACTTGTTGAGATGTCAATTCAACAAATAAATTATGATATTTAATAAAAAGCTCAAATCTTAGTTCACTGCTCAATTTACTATAAAGATAGTATCGGATAAGCAGGGTCGGTCCACAGGGACATGGGACTAAAGATATGCCAATTTGTCACATAGGATACACTAGGTTTATAAGGGGGGTTTTGAGTGTTATAAAAATTTGTAAAACTAAACATATAAATGATTTAAAAAAAATACGAAAACACAATGAAATAAGGTTCCGATTCCGTGTTCACATGTTTGATAAGGATTCTCAATCCAAGACTAGAAGTTCTATTCTTTTCATCTAAGATGGTTTTAAAAGCATTAATAAGCTCTAATACTTTTCGTTCACAAAGTTATTTAATCAAAATAAGCTCTTTGAATTAAACCTATTTCTCTTAACATAATCCAAACAAGTTATTGGATTATATTAGAGAAATGCATTAGGATTTAAGTGAACAACCAATCAACGTTTAATACTTCTCATAAGCTCGGAAGCGTGAAAACATGTTATTCAAATTACATCCAAATAATCTTCAACAAAAGATCAATTTGGGTGTTGTTACAACATCTATTCATAAAACAATTACAGATTTCACAATAGATTAACAATCATGACACAAACATCAATTCAATTGGCCAAAATGAATCAACATAAGAATCAATTGAACATTAAACACATAATTCGAACAACTAGATGAAAAACATAGATAAACTTCTAGCCAAATGATTTAGAACACCAAATCATATGTTTAACAGAATCGGAAAAGGTAGAGATCTAGCCACACATGAGTGGACTAGATCTCTACAATACAAACAATAAAAAGTAGTCTAAATGTACTTACAAACAAAGGTTAAAACCAAGATCAAAAGTTTCCAAAGTGTTCTTGAAATCTATATTCTCCCAAGTTTCGTTCTCTATTTGTTAGAAATGAAGTGTCCCTCAAAATTGACCAAAAACAGCCTTAAAACCGTGGCCAAAACTGTCAAGGAGACAGTTTTTATGCACAACACGTCCCGGGTTGGTAGGAACACGGCCCGGGTTGAAAGGCTCTGTGAATTTTTTGTATTTTTGAGTCCAACACGGCCCGGGTTGGTGTAACACGGCCCGTGTTCAGCAAGCAGGCTCCATTTCTTCATGTTTTAAGCTCTAATATGCTCCATCTTGATTTCCAAAGCTCCCAAGCTGCTTCCAATCACTTCTAATGCTCCATTTATGCTCCATGCCATCATCCAAAGCTACTCCAAGCTATCCCACACACTCCATGCTTCCATTATAACTCCATTTTTCCTGAAAAAAAAACCAAACTTTTGAAGTACCAAGGTTCCCGGAAAATAACTACAAATGCATGTAAATGGTTAAAAATATAAACAAATAAAAGGAAAAAGGGCTTAGAAAAGATGCATAAAATGCATCTAACAAATCTCCCCAAGCTTAAGACCTTACTTGTTCCCAAGTAAGAGAATCAATAAGAACGAGTCGGGAATCGATTTGATGACTAAAATCCTAAGCCAAAACGCAGAAAGAAATCTAGATGAAATGCAAATGCAAATGCCATGATGAAAAGAATCCAAAATTACTAAACTAAAATGAAAATACAAATGCAAAGAAAAATCTTTTTGGTTGTTTAATTGACCCAACTTTAAGCTTATCATCCAATGTCCCACATCCCAAATAGCTTTACCATATATATATTATTTCATTAAAAACACATGGTTATTTCTTACTCGAAGATAGCTTCAACGGAATCACGGACAAAAGCCATTCTCCTACAAAACCCTTAGCGTAAAATCAGCCCTTACGGTCGAAAAGGTATAAAATTTTTGCCCAGGCCTTACCAATCCAACTTTTGAAACTTTAAACACCTCCTTAAGGCAAGCTAACTCAAAACAATGAAACATCATATTGTAAAGGGCCCATTTCGACTCAAACCCCCCAAATATCGCTCTAGCCTAAATCTCGCTTTTTGTTATTACCCCCTATCCATCACCCCACTCAGTCTCTTGCTTGTACACTTCATTTGGATTTGAATTGAACTTGAATTGATTTCTTGAATGTACTTGCTTGTAGGTGTAGTTTTGTGTTACACCTTCTTCAATATTTAATCTTTGAATTTTTTATTTCTTCATTTGAGGTTACTTGATTTGATTGAATTTGTCTTCACTATGAATTGGACTCTCCGTCTTTGGTTACTTGTAAAGGACTTCTTGATTTGAATTTGACTTTGACTTTGGTTTCTTGAAATCCTTCTTGACTTTGGTTGAGATTGAGAGCCCGCCATTTTGGATCTTCATGACTGAGTGAAATGACGAATAGGGTCCAACAAAACTTTAAACTAAAACATACAATGGGGAGTAAAAGGACTTGGACCTTGTTTACAGCTGTGTTGCCCCTTCCTAGTTGTTACTTTGCTTTAAGAAAATGCCTAACCCTTCTCGTTTTGCATCAACGAGGCTTATTCAAAAACTTATAACTTTCACATTGTAAAAACTACTTTTACGCCTAAAGAGATGAGGCTAACGCTTCCGTCCCTATCATGTTCCGTCTTAACGAAGCACGTTTGGAGTAAGCTCAATTTTCATTTATTTTGATAATAATGAAAATACAAGCATACCGGGACGTAAGACACTAAACAACAAACTCTTTGAAAGGTCATCTAAGCACATTTTTAATTTTTTAAATTTTTTTAAATGCATGAAATGCATGAAAATATGGAAAATGGAAATTAATTTGAAAATAAAATCTAAATATTTACAAAAACAATTTTTATAAATTTGTACAAAAATGATGCAATGCATGAATGAGATGAAATGAAATGAAATTCCCCCTCCCCAAGCTTAAAATTTAGCATCGTGCTTGATGCTTGGAAAGGGGAAACGCGCCTAATTTTCCGGGGGTGGTGACGGGAATTGGGGCGGAAAGGGAGACCAACTTTGGAACAGGGAATACATGTCTGAATATTGTTTTTACTGTTGTTCCCAGTGTTTTTCTTGTTGCTCCCAATATTGTTGTTGTTGGCCCTAATTATTGGTGTACTCGTTATGGAAAGTGGTGAGACGGGTATCAATGGATTGGTAATTCGTGTTCAAGGTTTGGTAATCCGTTCGAAGACCGGAAAGAGTATCCTGGTTGCGGGATAGCCGGTCGTCAACGGAAAAAGAGGAGCCCTCGGCTTGGTGCGAACTCGATGGAACGGAGGATGTGCCCGCGTCATCCATGGATGGTGGGACACGGATTGGACGACGAGTAGCGGGATCCGGATAAAGAATGGCATTCAAAAGCCAATCCATTGCGGTGCGGTCGGGATTGACTTGAAGTTGGTGAGCATTACCGCTAAAGATCCATAAATCAGCAGTATCATGGAGTGAGGGGGTGGTCCATTGGTGTCCACCTTCGAAACGCTTGAATAAGTGCATAGCCTCGAGAACATTGGTGGTCAGGAAATGTCTCCCCGGAATGATGGGTTCCTCCTGCGAGAATTGAAGGCTTATGTATGGACTTTGAACAATTAGGGTCAAGAGGCCACCACAATTAATTTGGCCACTATTAGCACGGGCTATTCGTTGGAGCCGATGCGAAACACAACGGCCAAAATGAGGCTTTGCGGGATAGTTGGCTATCATACACAAAAAGAGTTGTAATTCAATGGCAGTGACGGTACCCAACTCCTCTCGCGGAAAGACGACGAAGGCGAGAATGTGATGGGCCGTCTTCAGAACGGGATGAACGATGGAAGAGGCTTTGGCTGAACTCGCTTTAAATTTGTCATGATTAGTAATGGATTGCCATCCTCGTGACAAAAAGGTAGCGTCTAGGCGAGTGTTAAATGGATCGAAGGTATCACTAATATCTTGACCAATCAAGTCTGCAATTTGATCTACATGGATTTGAAAATTGCGATTTGTGAGACAGAAAGAAAGCACATCGTCGGCAAAGGTTAGGGAAGAAAGGATTTCCCTAGGAGGCCGATTGTAAGACGGGGCATTAAGATTCAGAAGGTTATTCCAACCTAAATTTTGGAACATCATTTGAACCTCGTCTAAGACGTGCAAATCCCGCAATGAATCAACATGTGCAAACTTTTGAGCTATTGACGGACACCCTAGAAAATTTTCAAAACGAGCTCGATGTTGTTGTTCCACAAAACGGACTTCCCAATTGTCGGGAAGGATGGGAGAAGGATCGGGACTTGGGGACCTAGCTTGGCGTCGAGTGGGTTTCTTTTTTTGTGGCTACGGTTTTCTTACGTTTGTTGGATGGGCCTTCCATTTTAAAATGCGCGAGATTTGACACGGAGGAAAAAGTCAACGGAAAGTCAATGACAGTCACGTGGGGACGGGACCACAATTTCAAGATTCAAATTTCCATTGACAAAACGCGGGAAAATGGTTTTATGGTCTAGAAATGGGGTGTACAACACGGAATAAACGCAAAATGACACACAAAACACAAGCTTTAAGTGAAATTGCAAGATGAACAGTTAGGAGGAATTGTACCCGGCGGATTCATGCGAAATCGGGAAGTTTTAGTCCGTGAAATCCTTGTTTATCTTCAATCTCAAGCCTCTCCAAGCTTAATCTGCAAAAACAATTAAGAACTTCAACTATTTTTCACAAAAATCGGACCTAGGGTTTGAAAACCCCTTTTTCACCATTGTTGTTCTTCCAAGATTTAAAATGGGGAAGAAGATGAAGTGGAGATGAAGAAAACATACCCTTGGTGAAGAAATCGCACAAGATGGGTGAAGATTGCAAGTGTTTAGGGCCGAAAATCGCAAAGAAGTGGGAGAAACTAGGGCTGGTCGTGCGTGAAAGAGAGAAGAAATGGAAAAAGAGTGCAGAAAATCGTGATTTAAATGAAGCATCTGATCACGTAACATGGCCCGTGTCAGGTCGGACACGGTCCGGGTTGGGCTACAGTGCAAAACAGGCTCTTTTTCAAAAATGAAACACGGTCCGGGCTTGATGGAACACGGTCCGAGTTTTTCTCAAAAACTAAAACAGGCCTTTTTTAATTTACGGAACACGGTCCGGGTTTAGGGAAACACGGCCCGTGTTTTCTTGTGAAAAACCTTATGTTTGAAAATTAAGCTTACACGACCCGTGTTGTTTAAACACGACCCGTGTTCCGGGTTTTTTAATATTTTTGCATGTTTTACCGCTCCCTTTTCGTGTGTACGTACCTTATTACCCGCATGGTTGATACTTTGATCGCTCCTTCCGTGTGTAGGATACAAAATCATGGAAACAATTGAAATGAAAATGAAATTGTCCGAAAACGAAAATGCAAAAGTCTAGAAATAAATAACACAAAGCAATTAAAAATCCGGGTTGCCTCCCGGTCAGCGCCTTCGTTTATAGTCGTTGGCTCGACGTATCCCGAGTCTGCTACGGTGCATTGTGCTTCGGATTTTTCTCGGTTTGAGCTGGGAGTTTACCTTGGGCTTCTAGCTTACTCATTGAGTTTGCAAGTTGTGAAATTTGTTGTTCTAAGCCTTTGATACTTGCCTTTGTCTCGTGTTGAAATGCTTGAGTACTCGTTGCTATACTTTTCACTATGTCCTCCAAGGACATACCTGAGCCACTACTCCCTTGGTTTTGATTTTGAGGAGTGGGGTAGTTGTGTTGAGGTTGAGGCTGAAAATTTGATGGAGGGTTATTTTGTTGGTATAGGTGTCTTTGTTGTGGTTGAGATCTCGGTTGGAAGTTTGGGTTTTGTTGATATCCCCAATTTTGATATTTTTCGGCTGATCAAAATTTCCTTGGTTTTGGCCAGGATACCCACCAACTGCTTGCACCTTCTCTGTATCTTCTTGAAGCATAAGGCACATATTGGTTGGGTGCCCGTATTGCAAACATATCCCACAAGCTCGGACGGTTCGTGATTCCACACCTATATCCTTCGTTAGTTGCATCACCGCCTTCGTTAGTTCTGAAATTTGTTTTTCCATGTGCGGGGTTGACACTTCCTTAACCCCTCTTGGCGGGTCGGCATACCATTCGTCTTTCATTTTTGTGTGCTTTGAATCTTCGGACATCTTCTCTATAAGAGCTCGAATTTGATTCGGTGTTTTGTCAATTAAAGACCCTCCAGTCGATGCATTGATCAACCTTCGCTCCATTGGTGTCAAACCTTCACAAAAGTATCGGAATAATTGATACTCGTTGATTCCATGTTGTGGGCATCGGGCACACAACTTCTTGAACCATTCCCAATACGTGTGAAGGGCTTCTCGCTTCCCTTGTTTAATACCAATGATCTCCCTTCTTAGACTTGAAGCTCTTGTTTCTGGAAAGTACTTGTCAAGGAAGAGTCGCGCAAGGTCATTCCATGTAGTGACCGACCCCGGTGGAAGGTCATATAGCCACTCCTTGGCTGCGTCTTGAAGTGAAAAGGGGAATGCCCTTAACTTGATTTGGTCTTCGGTTACATCGTGCGGCTTCATACCAACGCATACTACATGAAATTCTTTTAAGAATTTATGGGGGTCTTCGTTCTCCAAGCCACGAAAACTCGGTAATAAATGTATTAATCCCGACTTCAACTTGAAATTCATCATTGCGGGATACGTAATGCAGAGTGGTTGTTGGGTGACATCGTGAGTCGCCCAATCACGTAAGGTTCTTTCCTCGGCCATGTGGTGGTCTCGGGTAGGGGATTCGGTGATCTCAACCTCGGGTATAATAGGGATTGTGAAATGTGGTTGTGGGGTATTTTGGATTGGTGAAAGTGGTAGTGAGGGTTCTTTTGATGAAGGTTGTGTAGGTGAGGATGGTGTATCAGTCTCGGTTTCACTTGAAAGGGGGATGTCCTTCCAAATGTTAATGATCGGAGGGTTGTTTGATGATGTAGAAGTTCTGGAACCTGAGTGCCTCTTTCGAAGCTTGGCTTGTTTCCGTAGCTTCTTTGCAGTTTTCTCTATCTCCGAATCAACTAGTAGCGGTGTACCTATACGTAAAGATCTCGGCATAAACAATTAGTACTGTCGTGTCCCCGGCAACGGCGCCAATTTGTTGAGGCGTCAATTCAACAAATAAATTGAGATATTTAATAATAAGCTCAAATCTTAGTTCACTGCTCAATTTACTATAAAGATAGTATCGGATAAGCAGGGTCGGTCCACAGGGACATGGGACTAAAGATATGCCAATTTGTCACATAGGATACACTAGGTTTATAAGGGGGGTTTTGAGTGTTATAAAAATTTATAAAACTAAACATATAAATGATTTAAAAAAATACGAAAACACAATGAAATAAGGTTCTGATTCCGTGTTCACATGTTTGATAAGGATTCTCAATCCAAGACTAGAAGTTCTATTCTTTTCATCTAAGATGGTTTTAAAAGCATTAATAAGCTCTAATACTTTTGGTTCACAAAGTTATTTAATCAAAATAAGCTTTTTGAATTAAACCTATTTCTCTTAACATAATCCAAACAAGCTCTTGGATTATATTAGAGAAATGCATTAGGATTTATGTGAACAACCAATCAACGTTTAATACTTCGCATAAGCTCGGAAGCGTGAAAACATGTTATTCGAATTACATCCAAATAATCTTCAACAAAAGATCAATTCGGGTGTTGTTACAACATCTATTCATAAAACAATTACGGATTTCACAAATAGATTAACAATCATGACACAAACGTCAATTCAATTGGCCAAAATGAATCAACATAAGAATCAATTGAACATTAAACACATAATTCGAACAACTAGATGAAAAACATAGATAAACTTCTAGCCAAATGATTTAGAATCCTTATCAAACATGTGAACACGGAATCGGAACCTTATTTCATTGTGTTTTCATATTTTTTAAATCATTTATATGGTTAGTTTTATAAATTTTTATAACACTCAAAACCCCCTTTATAAACCTAGTGTATCCTATGTGACAAATTGGCATATCTTTAGTACCATGTTCCTGTGGACCAACCCTGCTTATCCGATACTATCTTTATAGTAAATTGAGCAGTGAACTAAGATTTGAGCTTATTATTAAATATCTCAATTTATTTGTTGAATTGACGCCTCAACAGCACTTTAAATTCTTCATTTTTCTTACACATCTCTTGAAGAATCTTCGTATCCTCTGGCGCATTCTTCATTTCGTCCCATAGAGGCTGGTTGATCGATGGCCCACTTGGCATGCTAGGTGATTCTTGCTTCTTTTCCACCCTCTTTTCCTTCTTCTTCTGCTTAATACCAGCTACCACTGATTGCTCATCCTTCTGGACTTCCTTGACCTCCTTAACTTGGTCACCTTCCTCAATCTTACCATTACTCTCTTCAGTCTCACCTTCACCCTCTTTTTCTACGAAATCCTCCTCCATGACCTTTCTTTATTCAGAATCAACAGCATTAACATGCTCTTTTCCTACCCTTTGTGTATGGTTTGGGTTCATCTCCGTACTGCTTGGTAATTTTCCACTGTCTGTTTTGTGTTGATCCTTAACCATCTGAGCTATTTGCCTTTCCATATTGGCAATAGCTTTGGCATTTGCTTGAGTTTGCTACTGACTAGTATCCACAAGCTCGTACAACTTGGCTATCATGTTCTCCTGGCTTTCTGGAGCATTGTTGCTAGCATTAGTTGGCCCCCTATTGCTGTTGTTATTCCCACTAGGACCACCGTTATTCCTAGCTTGAAATTATCTAGGTTGATTAGAGGCTTGTCCTTGGTAGTTGTTCTGTTTGTTGTTATAGGACTGGTTGTTGAATTTTTGAGTTCCTTGGTTGTAAGGTCGTCCATTATTATACTGTCCTTGACCTTGACCGTGAACTTGATTAACTTCCTATGTCTTTTGTCCCTGTTGATTTCCTTGTTGCTGATGTTTTGGTCCATTCTACAAGGTAGACATCAACTTATCGAATTTCCTATTTAACTCTCCAATCTCCTTCTTCAATTCCTTCTTCCAGTTAGCATCCGCACCTACTACTGCGGCTGTACTCTCAGGAAAGAAATTTGCTTTTGATACATTGCTGAGTTGTTCCAAGAATCGCCAGCCGTCATCTGGCTCCTGCATCAATATTGTCCCGCTGGATGATGCATTAATCATGGCCTGGTTTGTTTGGTCTACCCCGTCAAAAAATATCTTCACCAGCTGCCACCGCGGCACATCATGATGTGGGCAAGATCTCAGAAGCTCCTTTAATCTATCAAAAGCATCATGGAATGCTTCGCCTGGCTTCTGTTGGAAGTCCTGAATGGCTCATCTGATCTCCGTGGTCTTACTAGCCGGATAAAATTCTTGCAGAAACTTAGCTTTCAGTTGCTCCCAAGTAGTGATACTATTAGGTTGAAGTGAAGTAAACCAATATTTGACTTTGTCCTTTAAAGTAAAGGGAAACAACATTAACCTAAAAGTATTCCTATTCGTATTCCTAGGAGAGTTGGCGTTGGCTATGGCTAAAAATTCATATAAATGACTATATGGATCATCAGTCTTATATCCTCTAAACTGTGTTAACACTCCAAACAATTGGGGCCTAATTTCTACTTGATTTTCAACATTCTCAGGTGACTATATAGGCGAAGCATCATCATACACCCTGGGTTGGAAGTGTGATGCAACCGATTGCCCTCTTGGTTGAGCAAAATATAGAGGTGGAACAAAGTTACCCGTTATGATGCTTGTTGTTGTAAAATTGCTGCCCCTGTTGTTGCTGTGGTTGTTGAAATCTCCTTGGAGGTCCCCGACCTCGGTTCCATTGTTGCTGTGGCTGGACTGGATGATAGGGCATCGTCTTCCTCGTCGTAAACTGGGTCTGCCTCTTGATACTGGTACTCTGGCTGCTGAGGTTGTATTTGAGGTGGTGGTTTTTGGGTTTGTGGTGGTATAGGTTGAATAACTGGTTGTGGCATCAAAATGGGTTTCTGGTATTGTGATGGTAATGGTTGTGAAAGTTGTGGTTGTGAAACCGGTATTTTCTGTCGCGGTAATGGGTTGCCATCTCGAGTCGACGCTCCCCAGGCCATCGCAGCAGACACGGGATTTCCTAACGGGTTGGTAACAAGTTGACCTACAGGTTGGACTAAAGGCTGAGTGCCTGATGGTATTGGTATGGGGGCTGAACCTGCACCACCACTAGCACTTGTGCTTCCTACATGAAATTCAGAAACTGGGGGTATAATTGGTGCAACCCCCGTTACCTCGCCCAAAGGCTCATTGGTAACATCCTCTATGACTACACTACTAGGACTCATATTAATAAAACGCCTATACACACGGTTATTGCGCGCGGTTCGCTCAATTTCAGAGTCAAAAAGCAAGGGTAATGTATGCACTAATGCAAAACGACCGCCAAGACTAAATCGAAATTACTAACTAAACACAATCACCAAAACTAAATTCTAAATCAGAAAACAACTCCCTATAGATCATCTTATGCTAAGCTCACAACTCCCCGACAACGGCGCCAATATTTGACACGCCTGGGTCGTTATTCGGTCAAAAATAAGTAAAATAACCACACGCACGCGAGTATAGCGGTAGCAATGGTCGATTCACGGGAGTTTGGTGGTCAATACAAGACGATAGCTTACCAACTGTAGTGTCACGCTACAGCCAGAGGGACTACCTCTACTTTTCCAAAAATCACACAAAACACAATTCCATAGCAACATCCAAAATCCAATTCAAGCATCACCTATATTAAACCAAATCCAATCCTAGACTAATGTTACTTACTGAAATCAGAAACCAGAAGTAAACAAACAATCCAATAGTATTCAAAACACATCCAAACACAATTAAAGTTAATAAGTGCAATAAAAACATAAACTGAATGATTCCTTGAATTATAAACCAAAAGAGAAGATCCAATGTACTGAAAATTGAAAATAAATAACCCTAGACTAAGGCTACTGGTCTGAACAATCCAGAAACACTAGGCTAGAAGCTAATTCAAACTAAGAAACATTAAACTAAAATAGAAAACACGAAAAATACCAAGAATGGTTGCTAAAATTCTAAAACTTGAGTCAAAGAAGTCGTAAGTCCACCTTAGGGTTCGATCTTCGCCACCTGATTTCGACCTAAAGACCTCTATTTATACTTGATAAATCTGTCGATCCACAGCGCGCAAAGCCTCCAGCCATAACGCGCGTATAGCCTTATCCGCGTTTTTCGCTTTTTGAATCGCTTGATCTATGACGTGGCGCGACGTGTATGCCTTCTTCCCACGACGCGCGTGTTCATTCGACTGATATTGACTTGATCCAAACTTCTTCCATTTTGTCTGCATTTAGTCCTTGTTTTTAACATTTTCTTGCACACAAGCACTAGCACAAAAAAGTGATAAATACCAGTATATCTATGATATAATTTCACCAAGAATAGGGCCTAACAACGACTAAAATACTTGATATTACTCTGCGTTGCCAACCCCATCTCAAATTCAATTCTCCAATCGAAACCCTTGCTTGAGTGTCTCCCATTGCAGTTTGTGTTACTCTTGCTATATAGTATGCAAAGTCACAAAAATTTTTGTATTTGTTGCACTCGAATCACTACATAGCTACCTCGATGATGCATATGGAACCATCGTGGACTTGACGCACATTTCGCAAAGTGACGCATAATACAACACGTGATGCAAGAGGTACAAATACCTCATTCCATACTCGTATAATCCATAGTTGATTAAATAGCAACAAGTATAAAATGATTCATAAATTTTGTCATAATTGCCACGTAATACCATCCTTTTGTTTCACTTTCACCTGGCAAGAATGACACTTTCCTGTACTATCATCATGCACCGAAGGCCACATTTCAACTAAAAACAAGAGGGTAATTATAATAATACTCCTTTAAGCTTCTAACGGCTTCAAAATATCTATTCACATAAAATGAGTACACGTTGACTTGAGGAAATAACGAAAAAGATTTAATGAAACTTTGATCATATCATTAGAACGTGTGGAATATTTTCAAACCAATCACCTTGTATTTATGGTGACTTCTTGGGCACGCGATTGTCTCGATGATTATGTTAATTTACAAAAAAGGAGGGGAAGAGAGATGTCATACATAGCTGAATCGTGAAAATTATGTGTATGTTTTAACAATTTAACTAAGACAAAATCTCGGTTTGGCTGACTCGTGAGAACACACAAAGATAACAACGACGCATAAATATATTCTGACATCTATAGTTCATCTATTATTTTTGTATATACATGGTGCAAGTCCAGAAAACTTACTCTTGTATTGCTTGTTTTTGACATGTACAAATGAACGAGCCACAAAAACATGTGAGGCAGCCTAAGCATAGCCATGCATTCAATGGTTCACTCCCCTTCCAACATGGCGAACAAGTCGACACGTACAACAAGGCGAAGAACACTGCATACTGATTCGAAGTGACATTATATTGTCATAATTTATTATGAACTAGATCATGAAGTCTTTACAATTCCATACGGTGAAAAAGAATTACAAATGAGTGATGTATCGACAACTCGCAACAAGTCATCACATAAGCCAATCCAAGTTCGGCAACACCGCAAAACTCAACTCCCCTCCCCGCATCGCAAGCATGCTAACACCTGCCAAAAAAAAAACTTACAAGTATGAAACTGATTCTCTTACCAACCTATCACGCAAGGCCCAATCCCATACATTCACCGTTCTCATTTAATTGTTATCATCATTTCCAAAATAAGGGGGTGGGGAAGGAGGAGTAGAAGGAATAACACAACACATGATGCAAAAACACTTTTGGGTGACAACTTACAAGTAAAATTCATACAGCACGAAATGACGTATTCCTAAAATACAATCTATTGTGGTGGAAAAGAATCAAATGACAACACCGCCGTTCTACATCGTGCTGCCACCCAGCTCCTCCCAATAGCTCCGCTGGCCAGCAACTCCGCTGCACAGCTCTTCCCTCCGTTGCCCAGCTCTTCCCAGCAGCATTATTGCTCAGCCCCTATCAGAAGACCTGCTGAACAGCCCCCTCACAGCTCTCGACTACACCCGATAACAACCATATTATATGGTCTCGCAATAAAAACCAAGCCGCGTAACACCAGCTTCCATTATATTTCTACCCGGATTGATCACCTCGTGCACACCCGCAGAGTGTTGGCTAACATAAGCACAATTCTAATGGAGCCCAAAAGACATAACCTTTCTCGTGAGTCGCTGGCAACATCAACCCGTCTACATATTAGATTGGTGGTGCTTCAAATACCATTGAGCACGGGAAAGGAAAAGGAGTACGTGAAGCTTAGTAATCCATAGCAGAACCAAGGTGAGTTTTATGAGGATTTCTCTAGTACGTAGCAAAATAATATTTTCAGAAAATGAGATTTCCAAATATTTGCAAATACTAAAGTTTGGAAACAGTTTTGAAAGTAGCTCTAAGAGCTAAATGTTTAAAAGAGATTTTAAAGAAGTTCAATTTTTAAAGAAGTATAGTTTGAAAAGTTTTGAAAGAAGCTCTATATAAGAGCTAGAGATATTGAAGTTAGTTTTGATAGTATTTTTGATCAAGAGTTATAAAGTTTATGAGTTTGAGTTTATTTTAAATTGTGTCCCATTTGACGAATTTGAGATGAAATGAAGAAAGTAATGAGATAAGAACTAAAGCTAAGAAAGTAATGAGAGTCAGTTGTCCAGACTAGGATCACCCACATAATCGGGAGATCTGAAGACACTACTGAGGTGGTACCTCCCATCGCGAAGTAGTTGTCTAGCTTAGCATACCCTTTGTGTTTGGATCTGTTCCAAGTCATAAAGGGGAGACAGAGATAGCATAACCTTGCGGGTGGATCCGTTCTGTCCCGCGAGGGGAGTTAGTAGAATGAATTAAAATAAAATAATTCATGAGTTTCAGTTGGTCATAAGAAAATGAGAAAGAAAGCAGTTTTTAAGAAAGAAAGCAGTTTTAAAGAAAGAAATCAGTTTTAAGGAAGAAAACAGTTTTGCGAAAAGAAGGAGTTTTTCAGATGAAAGTATTTTGAGATTTATTATGAAAATAAATTCTAAGCAGTTTACTTGTTATTATTTCAAGTTTTGAGCAGAAACATTTTGGGTCTAAACCCATATTACTCACGAGGCTTTATGTCTCACGTACTATTTTTAAATGCTATGTACTTAGGTGAAATGAGCAGGAGTTGAAGTTGGGACCAATGTATAATACAAATAAGTTTGAATTATGGTTTCTGTATTAAGTCTGTAATATCCCCTTGAAAATAAAGTTTGTAAAAAAAAATTAAGTGACTTTTTGATAGTCAGGAGTTGTAAGATAATTTTGTAATATAAACTGTATTAAAATATGGTTTGAGAAAGGGGTGTTACAGTTTTGGTATCAGAGCCATAGTTTAAGCGAATTAGCTTGGAATACCATCCTAGGCTTAAACTAGCAAGAGTAGTAGTAAGGTGTCTTAGTAATGTAGAGGTACACTTAGACCTATAGAAGTTATAGAGTGAGTATGGCTGCTACAAAAGTACAGTCAAGATAGGGAGATAACATGCTACCGCTTACGAAATACTATATAGAAATGTGTATTAAACAGAAATTTTGTTTATCTATATAGTAATGGAAGGAGGAAGACAGACACCATCAGCTGACAGGGGTGAGGGCAGTCACACTTCTTCAAGGGGAAGTGGACCCGAACATGTTATTCGAAATGATGGGGCTGAGCCAGACCCACCACCACAACCTATCACTATGGAAGCTATTCAGTATCTGATCAATAATTTACGAAATGAGCTGAAGCAAGATGTGAACAACATCATTGATAGCCGAATGGGTGAACCCAGTGCCCATTCTTCACAAGAAGTCTCTAAAAAGACGACCGAGGAAGAAGTTAGTGGAGAAAACAGGAAGAAAGAGAAGGGCTGTTCCTTTAAGTCCTTCATGGCTTGTAAACCGTCCGAGTACCACGGCAGTTTTGAGCCAAATGTGACAATGAGATGGATCCAGGAAATCGAACAGGTGATGCAAGCTAGCAAGTGTGGAGAAAAAGACCAAGTTAACTATGCCTCCCGGCAATTGAAAGATGATGCTTTAGTGTGGTGGAATACCAAATATGAAAGCTTGGGAAAAGATGTTATTTATGGTTGGTAATGGGCCAAATTTATCTCATGTCTTAAGGATAAATTCTGTCCCACAAGAGATTTGAAAAGATGAACGAAGATTTCTTGATGATAAAGAAAGGAGACTCGTCGATTGACGAATATACGAAGAGGTTTTGTGACATGCTGCCTTTTGTGGGGGAATCTTATCCCTCTGAGCGGTCCCGAATTAACCGCTATGTTTGGGGACTACCATGGAACTATGAGTTAGAAGTAAAGAAAGCCGAGACTTTAGATGTAACACCCCAACTTTTACACAAATTTTTTTTTTAAACTTATAATACAAATATTTAATTATACAAACTATTTAAGGTTTTACAAACGGGGTATCACAAATACATACCAAAGCCATAGTTCAAACCTGTCTAGTATACATCTTTCACAACAATGATTACGGTCCCGTACCCGACTTTTTCAATGCCCTTCCTGCTTACCTGAGTACATAGCATTTTAAAATAAAATACGTGAGACATAATGTCTCGTGAGCATTATGGGTTTAGACCCGAGAACAGTTTACCAAAAATATCATTATTCTTTAGACTTTCAATATTTCTTTTTCCTGTGAGCGCACCCACATGTATTCCTTGTTTCTTTCTAATGGTACATTCCTACGAGCGCACCCGTAGGTTTTATACGAGACGCACCCGTATAGCTACTTCCCCAATAGCATGAAACGAATTCATCTATCAAGGTAAGACAACTACTTCGCGACGGGAGGTACCATCCCAGTAGTGTCTTTTGACCACCCCTACCGCAGCAGGCCGTGATCTTTATCCGGATACTTCTCAATTCATCAACAGGGTTCAATCACTTTATTAGTTCACTGTATTTCTGATTCTCTTTCTTTACACATTATAAGCATCTTTTTATAAAAATACTTTTAAAGCCATAAAACCACTTTGACTCCAAAACATTTTTTTTGAATAAAATTCATTTTGCTATGTACTTCAAAAATTCACATAATACTCACCTCGAGTCACCTAGGAGTTATTTAGCTTCTTGAACTCCTTTTCCTTTCACTTGGTTATTCGTATTTGAACCACCACCTATTATTTGAAAAATATACATTTATATTCAATTCATATATATATAGCAATTAATTTTACAGCACAAGAGTGCCATACTATGCAACTACTGATTATAATTAGGCTACAACGCTCATTACCATAACTTCCTTTAAATTTGTAAATTTTCCCGAAATACGCGTATTTTACTACAGTACCCTCGGGAAGTCGTATTTTGGTTCCGACAATTTTCTACAAAGTTTTGGGCCATAATAAACCTATGTTTAAAATTTGAGGTCAAACGGACAAGTTTTGGTCGAAATCTAAAAAACTCAAAATCTCACTGCATGGGCTGGTGCCGCCTCGCGACGCGACCAAGGGTGTGGTCGCGACTCGAAGACTGCATCCTTCGCGACTCGACCAAGTGTATGGTCACAACTCGAAGACTGCAACCTTCGCGACTCGACCAAGTGTCTGGTCACGACTCGAAGACTGCAACCTTCGCGACTCGACCAAGGTGGTCGTCGCGGCGCGAGCGCTGCTGATACAGACCAGAATGTCCGATTTTTGTGCTGTAAATCCTATTTTTTCATATTAAGCTCTTTATGACTTACTTATTCGTTTTAGACTCATTCCAGGACCAAAACCCATCTTTTAAACAAGTCTTTTAACCTTGGAATCACTGATTCCACCCAAATTCCACAAAAACCCGTTTTTGACATTTTGGTCCAAAAATCCAAATTACCAATTTATAATTGTTTCTACTGGTTTATTTTAATCAATATAACCTCTGGAACTGATTATAAGTCATTGGAATCAATTTGATCACAAGAAATCACAATCTAGAGTTCTTGATCAAAATCTCAATTCCTTGACAATAGCAACCTACTTTCTCAACACCCTTAAGATTTGTGTGTTTACTTAGTTGTTTAAACTTGTTTAGATGGAGGAAATCATAGGAACAACCTGAACCATAACTATGAATTCAGATTTCAGTTTGTCCCCGGGATGAACTCACAAGAAATTAGGTTAGAAAGCTTGATTACTAACCTTTTGTTGTAAGAATTCTTCCTCAAATCTTCAATCTTTGCTTCTAATCCCGTGAATCTTCCAAAATTCTGCCCAATCTCTCGTTCACTCTAGCTCTCTCCCGATGCTTCTACAACTTCTGGAGACTTGGAGAGACTTGTCTCCTATTTATAGTTCTCAATTTTCATTTCCAACCCTCTAGTTTCTTTCCTTCCAATTTGGCACCATATTTAAAATTCTAGTACACCATACTTTTATTTATTACAGTAATACCCATAATTACAAAAAATATTTTACATCAAAGTTCAAAATATGGCAAAAGACTAATTTGCCCTTTCTCATAACTTTACTATTACTCATAATTATTTTACATATATGTGTATATATATATATATATATATATATATATATATATATATATATATATATATATATATATATATATATATATATATATATATATATATATATATATATATATATATATATATATATATATATATTAAATTTTTTTCTCGGGTTCTTACAACCTCTCCCCCTTAAGAGGATTCCGTCCTCGGAATCTTTTCGTAATTCGTGAAGTTCGGGTATCGTTTCTTCATGTCTTCTAAAGTTTCCCAGGTTAAGTCTGAACCCGACGAGTGCTTCCACTTGACCAAAACTAAGTCAATTTCCTTATTTCTCAACTTTTTGGTTCTCACTTCTAACATGGCTTCTGGTTCCTCTATGAGCTTATTCGGGGCTGTTACTTTTAAGTCTTCCAGCGGAATAACAAGTTCACTTTTCCCAAAGTATTTTTTCAAATAGCACACATGAAACGTATCATGTATACCACTCAATTCACGTGGCAACTCTAGCTTGAAAGCTTGTTCACCAATTATTCTTAAGATCTTGAAAGGTCCAATGTATCTTGGATTCAGTTTACCTCTCTTTCCAAATCTGACTACGCCTTTCCATGGTGATACTTTGAGCATTACCAGATCACCTTCTTTCAAGTTGTAAGGTCTCTTCTTCAAATCTGCATAACTCTTCTGCCTATCTTGTGCAGCTTTCATATTAGCTTGAATTATTTTGATCTTTTCGTTTGTTATCCTTACGATTTCTGGCCCAGTTATTTTGGTCTCTCCTGCTTCTAACCAACACAAAGGGGTTCTACACTTCCTGCCATACAGAGCTTCGAATGGTGGCATCCCGATACTGGAATGATAATTATTGTTATAAGAAAATTCCACCAATGGCAAGTGCTCGTCCCAATTTCCACCAAAATCCAAAGCACACGATCGTAGCATATCTTCTACAGTTTGAATAGTTCGTTCACTTTGCCCGTCTGTCTGGGGATGATAGGCTGTACTCATTTTAATTTTTGTCCCCATTCGTTCCTATAGTGCCTCCCACAATTTTGAGGTAAATCGTGGGTCTCTATCAGACACGATTGACAAGGGAGCTCCATGAAGTCTTATAACTTCATCCTTGTATATCTGCGCCAATGTTTCCAACTGCGTATTTTCATTAATTGCCAAAAACATAGCACTTTTGGTCAAACGGTCAACAATGACCCATATACTATTATGACCCTTTCTAGTTCTTGGCAACCCAACTATGAAATCCATGGTTATGTCTTCCCATTTCCCTGCTGGAATTTGCAGTGGTTGAGTATTTCCGTATGGGGCTTGGTGTTCCGCTTTCACCTGTGCACAGGTTGCACATTTTGAGATATATTTGACAATTCTTTTCTTCATCCCCGGCCACCAGTACTGTTCTTTGAGGTCCCGATAGGTTTTCGTGCTTCCTGGATGAATGGAATATTTTGACTTATGGGATTCTTCTAGTATCAACTTTCGGATTCCACCTGCTTTTGGTACCCACACACGATTTCTAACTGTCTTCAGTCCTTGGGTATTTTCCCAAAACACCAAATCTTTCCCCAACTTTTCCCCCTTTAAATCACCTTTTGCTAATACTTGCTTTTGCGCGTCTCTGATGCTTTCTATTAGGCTTGATTTCAACTCGATCTTCATCAACCTCTCTTGACTTTTCTTTTCATGAAACTTCCTGCTTAAGGCATCTGCTACCACATTCGCTTTCCCAGGGTGGTAAGCGATTTCACAGTCATAATCATTTATTAGCTCCAGCCACCTGCTTTGCCTCATGTTGAGATCTTTCTGTGAAAATACGTATTGCAAGCTTTTATGATCCGTGTACAAGGTGCACTTTGTTCCGTACAAGTAATGCCTCCAGATTTTTAACGCAAACACAATTGCCGCCAATTCCAAATCGTGCGTTGCATACCGAGTTTCGGGTTCTTTTAATTGACGAGAAGCGTATGCTATCACTTTTCCCCGCTGCATTAACACGCAACCCAATCCTCTATTAGAGGCATCACTATACACCACGAAATCTTCAGTTCCCTCTGGTAGGGTAAGAACCGGTGCATTACAGAACTTCTCTTTTAACGTCTCAAATGCTTTCTCTTGTTCCGCCCCCCATTCAAATTTTACCCCTTTCCTTGTTAGCTTCGTAAGAGGTACCGCAATTCGTGAAAAATCTTGGATGAACCGTCGGTAGTATCCGGCGAGCCCAAGAAAACTTCTCACTTCCGTCGGAGTCTTGGGAATTTCCCATTTTATTACTGCCTCCACCTTTGCTGGATCTACTTTAATACCTTGGATTGAGACAACGTGTCCAAGGAATTGCACTTCCCTCAGCCAGAATTCGCACTTTGAAAATTTCGCATATAACTTCTCTTTCTTTAAAACTTCCAGTACCGTTCTCAGATGATTCTTGTGGTCTTCCGCATTCTTTGAATAGATAAGAATGTCATCAATGAAGACAATAACAAACTTATCCAGGAACGGCTTGCACACCCTATTCATCAAATCCATGAAAATTGCCGGGGCATTCGTCAGACCAAAAGGCATAACGAGAAATTCATAATGCCCATAGCGAGTGCGAAAAGCAGTTTTCTCAATATCTTCATCTCTTACACGAACCTGATGATAACCAGACCGGAGATCAATCTTGGAGAAATAGTCAGCGCCTTGCAACTAATCAAACAGATCGTCTATTCGCGGTAGCGGGTAACGATTCTTAATAGTAATTTTGTTGAGTTCGCGGTAGTCTATGCACATTCGCATCGTGCCATCCTTCTTCTTGACAAACAGTACCGGTGCACCCCAAGGCGACACACTGGGGCGTATAAAACCTTTATCCAGCAATTCTTGTAGTTGTGACATTAACTCCCGCATTTCAGTCGGGGCTAAACGGTATGGAGCACGGGCGATAGGAGAAGCTCCGGGTACAAGATCAATGCGGAATTCTACTTGTCTCTCAGGTGGTAAACCGGGTAACTCATCAGGAAACACTTCAGGATATTCTTTCACCACGTCAATGTCATGTACCGTTTTCTTTACTTTATCCTCCACCATTACATACGCCATATAAGATAAGCATCCTTTCACCAAACATCTTCTGACTTTCGCTGCGCTGATCAAATTGGACATCCTCTTGGGTTTTTCGCCGTACACATACACTTTGCTGCCACCTGGAATCTTCACCGACACTACCTTTTTGCCACATGCGATTTTTGCATCATTGGCCCCAAGCCAATCCATACCAATAACCACATCAAAAGTCTTCACTCCAATCGGAAGAAGGTTCAACGAAAACTTCTGATCATCTATGCTGAGTTCGCAGCCACGGTACACATGTTTTATTTCCACCTTCTTTCCACTCGCCAATTCTACCTCACATACATGGTCTAATGGTTCTAGCGGTGTATTGAATTTTAGACCAAACTCATGAGACACGAACGAACACGTAGTGCCAGAATCAAATAATACATAGGCAGGCATTTGGTTAATTAATAGAGTACCTGAGACCACGTCTTGTGTCTCCTTTGCTTCTTCTCGGGTGAGTTGGAAGGCGCGAGTCTTCACCTTTTGGGGCTCCGTCTTTTTCTGCGCAGTTGATACCATTGTCTCGCCACCCTTCTTCGGACAGTTGAAACTATAATGCCCCTTTTCGTGACATGAGAAACACTCGACTTCACTGAGCTTCGGATAGGTACATTCCCTCGCCTTGTGACCCGTTCGCCCGCAATTAAAACAAGCGACACTTCCCATCTTACATTCGCCAGTATGCTCCTTCCCACATTTCTCACACGTCTTCCGGCTGCCCTGCTTGGATGACATCACTACCGACTTTCCCTTTTTATTCCAACTGCTACTCCCGCCACTGAATTTACGTTTATCCCCAGAGACTTGCCTTTCCACTGTTCTTCGTTTCCACACATCTTCAACATTTCTTGCTGCCTCAAACGCCGCATCCATGGTTACCGCCCGTTTTACTTCCAATTCATACTCCCACGGTAGGCCTTTCACGTAACGGTTGATTCGTGCCCGCTCCGTAGTGTAAATGTTTCCCACGAATGGTAGCATATCACTGAACTTTTTCGTATACTCGGCCACAGTCAAATTACCCTTCTTTAGCGTAAGGAACTCGTCTTCAAGTTTTTCTATGTCCCGAAGGGGACAATATTTATTCTTCAGGCGGGTGGTGAATTCGGTCCACGACCATTTATAGATCACCTCCTTTCCGACCAGTTCGTACAGAGTATTCCACCAAACTAACGCATCGTCTTTCAACATTCGTGAGGCATAATAAACTTTATCTTTCTCATGACACTTGCTGACCTCCAGTACTTGCTCTGTCTCCCGTATCCACCGCATCGTGACTTTAGGCTCGTAGCTACCATAGTATTCTGTTGGTTTACATGCCAGAAAAGTTTTGAAGGAACATCTCTTCTTGTCTTCTGTCCCCACACTATCTTCCTCTGTAACTGAATCTCCGTTAGTGGGTCTCCAAGAGGCATCATCTGCTGAAGGATTAGGATGTGGGTCCCCCAGCCGCGTATTCAACATTTGGCGCATATCTTCCCTCATCTCCGTTTTTAGATTACTGATGAGATTTTGAATAGCCTCCAAAGTCACAGGTGGAGGTTGCGGTATTGGATTTGGATTAGGACCCATATTAACCTCTTCATCGACAGGGTTCTCTTCATGGGACGGGGTATGACTTGCTGTCCGTCCTTTACTCAACAGATTCTGGTTTCCACTCTCCATTTACTATATAAATCAAATAAAATTCGCGTTTGTTACTTCACACATATGTATATATATATATATATATATATATATATATATATATATATATATATATATATATATATATATATATATATATATATATATATATATATATATCAATATACTCAAAAGCGGTAGCATATGATCTCCCTATGGAACTTATGTTCCCAGTTACCTCTCTACCAATTTCCACAACCAACTTCCTCAGGGCCCCCCGTGACTTCACCATTTCCAAAGCATATCCTGTGGTTACAATAATACGGGCCCAATATTATTTTAACCACCTATATACTTTGGCTCCAGTGTCATCCCAAGATCCTCCTGATTCATCGGTTTCTGTGGATTGTGATACTGTATTTTACCGACTCTACCCCGTTAGTTAGCACTTAGTACTACTACTTACTTACTATTATTCCACTAGTTTAAGCCTAGGATGGTTTCCCAACCTAATTCGCTTAAACCATGGCTCTGATACCAAATTGTAACACCCCAACTTTTACACAAATTTTTTTTTTAACTTATAATACAAATATTTAATTATACAAACTATTTAAGGTTTTACAAACGGGGTATCACAAATACATACCAAAGCCATAGTTCAAACCTGTCTAGTATACATCTTTCACAACAATGATTACGGTCCCGTACCCGACTTTTTTAATGCCCTTCCTGCTTACCTGAGTACATAGCATTTTAAAATAAAATACGTGAGACATAATGTCTCGTGAGCATTATGGGTTTAGACCCGAGAACAGTTTACCAAAAATATCATTATTCTTTAGACTTTCAATATTTCTTTTTCCTGTGAGCGCACCCACATGTATTCATTGTTTCTTTCTAATGGTACATTCCTACGAGCGCACCCGTAGGTTTGATATGAGACGCACCCGTATAGCTACTTCCCCAATAGCATGAAACGAATTCATCTATCAAGGTAAGACAACTACTTCGCGACGGGAGGTACCATCCCAGTAGTGTCTATTGACCACCCCTACCGCAGCAGGCCGTGATCTTTATCCGGATACTTCTCAATTCATCAACAGGGTTCAATCACTTTATTAGTTCACTGTATTTCTGATTCTCTTTCTTTACACATTATAAGCATCTTTTTATAAAAATACTTTTAAAGCCATAAAACCACTTTGACTCCAAAACATTTTTTTTTTGAATAAAATTCATTTTGCTATGTACTTCAAAAATTCACATAATACTCACCTCGAGTCACCTAGGAGTTATTTAGCTTCTTGAACTCCTTTTCCTTTCACTTGGTTATTCGTATTTGAACCACCACCTATTATTTGAAAAATATACATTTATATTCAATTCATATATATATAGCAATTAATTTTACAGCACAAGAGTGCCATACTATGCAACTACTGATTATAATTAGGCTACAACGCTCATTACCATAACTTCCTTTAAATTTGTAAATTTTCCCGAAATACGCGTATTTTACTACAGTACCCTCGGGAAGTCGTATTTTGGTTCCGACAATTTTCTACAAAGTTTTGGGCCATAATAAACCTATGTTTAAAATTTGAGGTCAAACGGACAAGTTTTGGTCGAAATCTAAAAAACTCAAAATCTCACTGCATGGGCTGGTGCCGCCTCGCGACGCGACCAAGGGTGTGGTCGCGACTCGAAGACTGCATCCTTCGCGACTCGACCAAGTGTATGGTCACAACTCGAAGACTGCAACCTTCGCGACTCGACCAAGTGTCTGGTCACGACTCGAAGACTGCAACCTTCGCGACTCGACCAAGGTGGTCGTCGCGGCGCGAGCGCTGCTGATACAGACCAGAATGTCCGATTTTTGTGCTGTAAATCCTATTTTTTCATATTAAGCTCTTTATGACTTACTTATTCGTTTTAGACTCATTCCAGGACCAAAACCCATCTTTTAAACAAGTCTTTTAACCTTGGAATCACTGATTCCACCCAAATTCCACAAAAACCCGTTTTTGACATTTTGGTCCAAAAATCCAAATTACCAATTTATAATTGTTTCTACTGGTTTATTTTAATCAATATAACCTCTGGAACTGATTATAAGTCATTGGAATCAATTTGATCACAAGAAATCACAATCTAGAGTTCTTGATCAAAATCTCAATTCCTTGACAATAGCAACCTACTTTCTCAACACCCTTAAGATTTGTGTGTTTACTTAGTTGTTTAAACTTGTTTAGATGGAGGAAATCATAGGAACAACCTGAACCATAACTATGAATTCAGATTTCAGTTTGTCCCCGGGATGAACTCACAAGAAATTAGGTTAGAAAGCTTGATTACTAACCTTTTGTTGTAAGAATTCTTCCTCAAATCTTCAATCTTTGCTTCTAATCCCGTGAATCTTCCAAAATTCTGCCCAATCTCTCGTTCACTCTAGCTCTCTCCCGATGCTTCTACAACTTCTGGAGACTTGGAGAGACTTGTCTCCTATTTATAGTTCTCAATTTTCATTTCCAACCCTCTAGTTTCTTTCCTTCCAATTTGGCACCATATTTAAAATTCTAGTACACCATACTTTTATTTATTACAGTAATACCCATAATTACAAAAAATATTTTACATCAAAGTTCAAAATATGGCAAAAGACTAATTTGCCCTTTCTCATAACTTTACTATTACTCATAATTATTTTACATATATGTGTGTGTATATATATATATATATATATATATATATATATATATATATATATATATTTAAAATTTTTTTCTCGGGTTCTTACATTAGACGGGGCTATCATTGCTGCCCGTAATGTGGAAGATGTTGGAAAACGTCGAAATGATGAAAGACCCAGTTTTAGTGACAAGAGAAAGACAGTGAGCAGTAGCGGAAATTCAAAGAAGAAAGGGAAAACAAATTCAAGTCAGACTCGACAGGGGAATCTAAGGAAGTGTGAGAAGTGTGGAAGAGAACACAGTGGCGAGTGCCGTGCGGGGACTAGTGCCTGTTTTAATTGTGGCGGATTCGGTCACAAAATGAAAGACTGCAAGGCAAAGAAAGCAAGTGAGGTGAAGTGTTTTTCATGTCATCAGATTGGGCATTATAGTTCCAACTGCCCAAACAAGGGAGGAGAGACTGTGGTGTCTACGGCTCAGAAAAAGACGGAGCCACAGAAGGTGAAGACTCGAGCCTTCCAGATCACCAGAGAGGAGGCAAGGGAGACGCACGATGTTGTCTCAGGTATACTACTAATCAACTTGACACCTGCATATGTGTTGTTTGATTCCGGTTCCACATATTCGTTCGTGTCCCATGAATTCGGAGCCAGATTGGGAGTCGCGTTAGAATTGCTAGACATGATCTTTGAAGTGGAAGTAGCAGATGGGAAGTTTGTTGAAGTTCAGCATATGTACCGAAATTGTGAACTTGATATTAATGGCAAGAAGTTTCGACTTAATCTTCTTCCCATTAGAATTAAGTCTTTTGATGTAATAATTGGGATGGATTGGCTTGGTGCCAATGACGCGAAGATAGCATGTGGGCAGAAGAGGGTGTTGAAAAATACGATAGCTGATCTCCACAAACAAGGTTTTTAAGCCTATTACCGTGTGACAGATATGTATTTTGTCTATAATATGCGGAATAAATAAGAGTTGCGGAATAAAATTAAATTACTAAAAACTATAAATAAATAGAATAAAGCGGTAAATCTAAACTAGACAGTATTTAAATTGACAGAATGCGGTAAATAAAGTAAATGTTAGAAGTTAGAGGTTATATGTAATAAACGCCATTATCAACGATAAAGTGTTTTTACAATAAATAAAAAGGTTAGAAGTTAGAAGTTAGAAGTTAGATGTCTCGGTTAAATACAGTCCTCATATGTTTTCGTTGTCAAGGTTCAATTCGGATGTATTGGATATTTGGTACAGTTGATTTATAACAGTTTGAATAAATCAATAACGACACAAATAATTTCAAAAGAACTTATCGATAGCTGATGAAGATGGCGTTTTCTTTGAAGCGTCGATTCTCGTTCTTTACGGTAGGATGAGGTTTGGTAGTTTTTGGTGTTTGGTGAAATGGGTTTTTGGTGTTGTTTAATTGAGATGCACGGGGTTTTTGTGGTTTAGTTTTCGTGTATGTATTTGGTAGTGGGTGTATAGGTTTTGTAGTTTGGTATTCGGGTTGAGGTTGTTTAGAGGTTTGAAGTTTGGTGTCGGGTAGAGGTTTTGTTTGGTGTCAGGTAGAGGTTTTGTTTGGTGTCGGGTAGAGGTTTTGTATGGTGTTAGGTAGAGGTTTTGTTTGGTGTCGGGTAGAGTATGGGTGTAGCGGTTTTGTTTGGATGTGGATTTTCTTTGTTTAAAAAGAGTTTTCTTGAGAGTTTTGGTAGGTTTTTTTGCTCTTTGGACGTAGGGTAATATTGGTGCTTGAAGGGTATGGTGTGGTGTATGATTTTCTGCACACGAATGGCAAGAGGTTTGCATCTTATTTATAGTCACTGAACACAGGCATCGCGTCGCGACCACCCGTGCCGTCGCGTCGCGAGGGTGCGTCACCGTGTTGCTTTTGGTCGGCCACTGGTTAGTGCGTTAGGTTGGTAGTCTCGCGATCATGGAGTGGTTGGTGTCGCGTCCAGGCTCTTCGCGTCGGGGGTCTTCGCGTCGCGACCACCATCTCCGTCGCGTCGCGATCGCTGTGTAGTTTTGGTCTTCTGCTTTGCTTCTTCTTCACGTCGCGACCACTATGTCTGTCGCGTCGTGATTGCTGTAGCAGTGTGATATTTTGTATTTTGCTCTTTGGTTTGTAGCGTTACTTCCTCAGGTTTGGATGTTTTCTCAAAGTTTCTCGGGTCTTGATTTATTCTTGTTTTTGATCTTGAATTCATGCAACCTGAAATACTGATAATATTTGTTAAAAAACATTTCGACTTATTTCAGTGATGGTCACATAAAAACATAAAAACATTATTCAACAATTTCCCCCTATGTGATCATTAATGAAATGAGGAGAAAAATGTTTGATTGAAAATTCTTGAAATTTGGATAAGACATTTATAAAACCATATCACTTGTTTTGAAAAAGTGTGACTAGATTTTACTTATGTTTTGAAAAATGTTTGTCAAGAATATTTGTTTCTGAATCAAGGTTTCATGTTCAATTATCAAAAGGTTTTTGTATATGTACTTTCATAATATTCCTTAAGATTTTATAACATTTATAAAGACGACAAGTGATCTTGATAGGTCGATTCAGATGAACTCTCATAGGTATAGCTCACACTTGACTGAGGTGTTTTGGTTGTTCTGGGTGCAGAACGGGTGTATAATCACTAAAGATGAGTGATATCTCTCAGTTTGAAGGTGTTGACTTATGTTTACTGTGGATTTATACCTATATACGTTAGTTACTTGGTCTTCATATTAGATAATCAATCACATAAGACTGGTTTCGGCATTACTTAGAGGGTTTCTTCATTCATGCCATTGATGTTCACTCTCTCTCCGTCGGGAAATACATGTAGAGGGGTTTAGAAATATTCATAGTGCAGTTTGCAACTAAGAATATTCAATTATGAAGGCTACAGTATCCCGGTAAATCATCGGTTTTTGAAAAATGTTTGTTTGGAAAGTTTTGAGAGATGTCTGTCTTGATGGATTGTTGTTGTAAATCTTCTTTTTCTTTCTTTGGTGAAGTGTTCACCTTTGTTTATATCTTTTCTTGATTTGTGCGAATACACATTGTGTAAAAGATATCTGATGTGGTTACCAAATGTGATTTGTTGACAGTATTTGTTGGATGTGACTTTGTCGTTTCTTCATTTGTCAGATTTGTTATGCCAGATGATGAAGCTTTTCTTTGAAGTGGTTTGATTGAGGATAGGGATAGGTGATATAAAAGACAGTTTGTCTGATATATAAGAAAATGATTGTATCGTCCCTGGTCATCTTGATATCTAAGCAAAAATGAGACTAGCATCACGGTATAAGAGTATAAATCCTATAAGTCATAATGAAAACACCTTTGCTCACAGAAATGAATTCCACTTAGCATTTAAAGACGAGGCACAAATTCTCACATGGGTTCGGTTTTCATCTGAATCTCCTGATCTTATGTCCCTTAATAGATAAAATCGTTATAATTGAAATAAATTCAAAGGGAATAGGAGAATGTACATAACACAAATGTTTGAAATTTGAACCTTCTCTTTAATTAAGAATCAATATAACTGAGAACATTCATCGAGCATAAGTATCTGAAAATTTAGTCAAGAAGATATTAATCACATGGTTTTATAAAAACTTTTAAAAGGATAAAACTTTATTCAATTTTTTTTTGTGATTTTTGATTTTGTAGATGTTTTTGAAAAATTTGGTTATTTGAATGTTTTTGGTAAATTTCGGTTTGGGGGTGAGAATGGGGTAACGAGAGTTCCCCCATAAATGATGCACTGGGATCATTTTGGATAGGTAGATTGGGATTGTTTAAAGAGGAATTTGGTTTTGGTGGTTCTCCCATAAATGATGCATTGGGATCATTTGGACAGGTGGATTGGGGTGTTTTAGGAGGGTTCTGGTTTTGGTGGTTCCCCCTCGACTGGATCCGCATCATTTTGGTTTGATTGTGAAGTTTCTGCATCGGAGGTAGTGTGGGTTTGAAGTCTTGTAGAAGGCTATGGTTTGTTGTCATATGCTTGGAACGGCCACTATCGATATACCATGTATCATCCTTGGGCTCTCCAACACAAAGTACCTGCAATTAGACAGAAAGTTTAGGTACCCAAACCATGGTGGGTCCTGATTTGTTAATGGTTTTCGGTGATTTGAAATCATTATGGTTTCTGTTATTTGGACGAAGTGGTTGAGGCTTGATTTGACTTATCAGATTTTCCCAATTTAAGATTTGTTTTTGAAAACCTGTCATTTGAAATGGTCTTTGATTTTGTGAAAGGTATCTTATATGAGAAGATCTGTTTGATAACCTTTCTTTGTATCTGGGATTTTGATGATTTTGGAAAACATTATGATGATGGAATGGAGTTTTGTGAAATGATGGTTTCTGAAAGTTTCCTGAGAGATTGAAGTTTATCACTTGAAAGCGATTTTGAATTGGTTTTTGAAACGGTTTTTGTTTTTGATTAAAGGTTTGTTTTTGTGGCAAGAAGGCTGGTTTCAATGGTTTCTTTTGGGTTTGGTGGGTTGAAGACCTATTAGTGAAAGATCTTTTGGAAACAGTGAAATCAGTATCATCTGGATTACAGTTGATAACTGTTTCGTCGTCTGAATTTTCCTCATTAACAGATGTGGATATATCTGTTAGAGTTGATTCAGAGTTTTCACTGTTAGTCCTGGTTTCTTGTTTGGCTTGTTCGATTTCGAAGGATTCTCTTCCTAATCCAGGTCTGTAATTCGTATCGATTTTGCCAGATCCTAAGGATGTTGCTTTGATGAAAATATCATCACTTAGCTTTCTAGCAAGATTGATAGAATCCAGTTTTCCTTGAAATCTTTGATTCTCGGATTCAAGAAGTTTGATTTGTTTTGAAGAATCATCTAGTTTTAGAATCAAACTAGTGTTTTTGTCAGTTAAATCTTGAATTTTTAGTTTTAACTGAAGGACATCTATTTCTAAGGCATCTTTTATTTCAGATGGAAAAACAGATTGATTTTTTATTTCTAAGTCCTTTTTTTGTTTTAGAGCTTCATTTAATTGATCTAAGACGTGATTATATTCTTCTGATTTTCGTTTGACGTCTCTTTCAAGTTTGTCTCTAGTCATTGTTGATTCTCCAAATCTGAGTTGCAAGGTTTGTAATTCAGATTTGCAGATATCAGATTTGACTATTGTGTCATGATATAGTTTGAGATCAGCTTTCAAACTGTTCTCAATCTTAGTCATGTGGGACTCAAATGGTGTTCTTGAAAGACCAATTTCTGAGATCATAGACCATACCTGATCGATGACATATGGAGCTCTTGAATAGATTGCGGAAGACATTTTTGTTTTTCTTTTTTTTTTTTTTTTAAATTTTTTTTGTTTTGAAAGGATTTTGAACAAGTGATATTAAAATGAAATTTTTAAGGAAAACTTATTGGTGGTTTATAAAAACGCTACACAATAGTTTTCGACAAAAATTTCAGACTAAATCACCCGAGCTCTAATACCAATTGTTGAAAAATACGATAGCTGATCTCCACGAACAAGGTTTTTAAGCCTATTACCGTGTGACAGATATGTATTTTATCTATAATATGCGGAATAAATAAGAGTTGCAGAATAAAATTAAATTACTAAAAACTATAAATAAATAGAATAAAGCGGTAAATCTAAACTAGACAGTATTTAAATTGACAGAATGCGGTAAATAAAGTAAATGTTAGAAGTTAGAGGTTATATGTAATAAACGCCATTATCAACGATAAAGTGTTTTTACAATAAATAAAAAGGTTAGAAGTTAGAAGTTAGAAGTTAGATGTCTCGGTTAAATACAGTCCTCATATGTTTTCGTTGTCAAGGTTCAATTCGGATGTATTGGATATTTGGTACAGTTGATTTATAACAGTTTGAATAAATCAATAATGACACAAATAATTTCAAAAGAACTTATCGATAGCTGATGAAGATGGCGTTTTCTTTGAAGCGTCGATTCTCGTTCTTTACGGTAGGATGAGGTTTGGTAGTTTTTGGTGTTTGGTGAAATGGGTTTTTGGTGTTGTTTAATTGAGATGCACGGGGTTTTTGTGGTTTAGTTTTCGTGTATGTATTTGGTAGTGGGTGTGTAGGTTTTGTAGTTTGGTATTCGGGTTGAGGTTGTTTAGAGGTTTGAAGTTTGGTGTCGGGTAGAGGTTTTGTTTGGTGTCGGGTAGAGGTTTTGTTTGGTGTCGGGTAGAGGTTTTGTATGGTGTTGGGTAGAGGTTTTGTTTGGTGTCGGGTAGAGTATGGGTGTAGCGGTTTTGTTTGGATGTGGATTTTCTTTGTTTAAAAAGAGTTTTCTTGAGAGTTTTGGTAGGTTTTTTGCTCTTTGGACGTAGGGTAATATTGGTGCTTGAAGGGTATGGTGTGGTGTATGATTTTCTACACACGAATGGCAAGAGGTTTGCATCTTATTTATAGTCACTGAACACAGGCATCGCGTCGCGACCACCCGTGCCGTCGCGTCGCGAGGGTGCGTCACCGTGTTGCTTTTGGTCGGCCACTGGTTAGTGCGTTAGGTTGGTAGTCTCGCGATCATGGAGTGGTTGGTGTCGCGTCCAGGCTCTTCGCATCGGGGGTCTTCGCGTCGCGACCACCATCTCCGTCGCGTCGCGGTCGCTGTGTAGTTTTGGTCTTCTGCTTTGCTTCTTCTTCACGTCGCGACCACTATGTCTGTCGCGTCGTGATTGCTGTAGCAGTGTGATATTTTGTATTTTGCTCTTTGGTTTATAGCGTTACTTCCTCAGGTTTGGATGTTTTCTCAAAGTTTCTCGGGTCTTGATTTATTCTTGTTTTTTATCTTGAATTCATGCAACCTGAAATACTGATAATATTTGTTAAAAAACATTTCGACTTATTTCAGTGATGGTCACATAAAAACATAAAAACATTATTCAACAGAGGGTATCTGTTAAAACCCTAGGAGCTAAGGTGTATGTGTATGGAGAAAGAAGCAGGCATGTGCCGAGTGTCATTAGTGTGGCAAAAGCCCGAAGATGTATCAGGAAAGGGTGTGTATCTTTCCTGGCTTATGTGATGACTGAAGATAAAGTAAAACAGACGTATAAAGACATAGAAGTAGTGAAGGAATTCCCAGAAGTTTTCCCAGATGAGTTACCTGGCTTGCCACCAGAAAGGCAAGTTGAGTTCCGGATAGATCTTGTTCCAGGAGCTTCCCTAATAGCAACAGCGCCGTACCGGTTAGCACCGACAGAAATGCGGGAATTAATGTCCCAATTGCAAGAGTTACTAGATAAAGGCTTTATCAGGCCTAGTTCTTCTCCATGGGGTGCTCCAGTTCTATTTGTAAGGAAGAAAGATGGGTCAATGCGGATGTGCATTGATTACAGAGAATTGAACAAGATTACTATCAAGAACAGTTACCCGTTGCCCAAAATAGACGATTTGTTTGATCAGTTACAGGGTGCAGATTATTTTTCAAAGATTGATTTGAGATCTTGTTATCACCAAGCCAGGGTGAAAGAGAGTAATGTGGAGAAGACAGCGTTCCGTACTCGATACGGGCATTATGAGTTCTTAGTGATGCCATTCCATCTTACCAATGCACCAGCGGTTTTTATGGACCTAATGAATCGGGTCAGTAAACCGTTCCTAGACCGATTTCTTATAGTGTTCATTGATGACATACTGATATACTCAAAGAACAGAGAAGAGCATGTGAAACACCTGCGAACAGTACTTAAGACTTTGAGGCAAGAACAACTATATGCAAAGTTCTCCAAGTGCGAGTTTTGGATGCGAGAGGTGCAGTTCCTTGGACATGTTGTTTCTATCCAAAGTATAAAAGTTGACCCGTCAAAAGTTGAAGCCGTGATGAAATGGGAGCCTCCCAAGACGCCAACTGAAGTTAGAAGTTTTCTCGGACTTGCCGGGTATTACCGGAGATTTATTCAGGATTTCTCCCGTATAGCAGTGCCACTTACACGACTAACCTGGAAAGAAGAGAAATTTAGATGGCAAGAAGAACAAGAAAGAGCTTTCGCTACATTAAAAGAGAAGTTGTGTAATGCGCTTGTCCTTACGTTACCAGATGGGACAGAAGACTTTGAAGTGTACAACGATGCCTCGCATCGGGGGCTTGGCTGTGTGTTGATGCAAAGAGGGAAGGTTATAGCATACGCTTCCAGACAGTTGAAAGACCCAGAAAAAAGGTACACAACCCATGATTTAGAGCTTGCAGCGGTCGTATTTGCCTTGAAGATTTGGAGACATTACTTGTATGGTACAAAGTGCAAGCTATTTACGGATCACAAGAGTTTACAGTATGTGTTCACTCAAAAAGAGTTGAACATGAGACAGAGAAGATGGTTAGAGTTGATCAGTGACTATGATTGCGACATTGTATACCATCCAGGTAAAGCAAATGTAGTAGCAAATGCATTGAGTAGAAAAGTTCCTGAGAAAATAATCAAGGCAAGATCGATGCGAATAGAGTTAGTGTCCAGTATTATAGAGCAGATTAGAGCAGCCCAGCAAAAAGTGGAAGAAAGTGGAGATTTGAAATATGAGAAACTAGGAAAAGACATACAGTTTGAAACAAACAGTCAGGGGTTGAAGACTTTCAGGAACCGTATTTGGGTACCGAAAGCAGGAGGTTTGAGAAAGCTGATTCTAGAAGAGTCGCATAAGTCAAAGTATTCCATACATCCAGGGAGTACCAAGACTTATCAAGATCTGATAAGACAATTTTGGTGGCCTGGAATGAAGAAGAGGACAGCTAAGTACATCTCCAAGTGTGTCATTTGTGCACAAGTCAAGGCGGAACATCAGGTCCCGCATGGAGATGCTCAGTCATTGCACATTCCAGCCGGAAAGTGGGAAGATGTAACCATGGACTTTATTGTCGGGTTACCGAGAACGAGAAGAGGATGTGATAGTATATGGGTGATAGTGGACCGGTTGACCAAGAGTGAACTATTTCTAGCCATAAAAGAAACTACTCCATTAGAGAAGTTAGCCTAGTTGTACATAGATGAAGTGTTAAGAAGATATGGTACACCGTTGTCCATCGTGTCAGACAGAGACCCCAGATTTACCTCTAACTTTTGGAGAGCTTTACAAGAGAAAATAGGGACGAGAATTCAGCTAAGTACAATGTATCATCCACAAACGGATGGTTAGAGTGAACGAACGATTCAGACAGTAGAAGACATGCTACGATCATGCGTGATGGATTTTGGAGGCAGTTGGGATGAACACCTGCCCTTAGTGGAGTTTGCATATAACAATAGCTACCATTCTAGCATTAAAATGCCACCCTTTGAGGCATTGTATGGTAGAAAGTGTAGAACTCCTTTATGCTGGTTGGAGGCGGGTGAGACTAAGTTGACAGGACCAGAAATTGTTAGAGTGACCAATGAGAATATTGGAGTGATTCAGGCTAACATGAAAGCAGCACAAGACCGACAGAAGAGTTACTCCAATTTAAAGAAAAGACCGTATGATTTACAAGAAGGTGATCTAGTGATGATAAAAGTGTCATCGTGGAAGGGTGTAGTTAGATTTGGCAAGAGAGGAAAGTTGAGTCCAAGATACATTGGACCTTTTAGAATCCTGAAGAGAGTTGGATTGCAAGCATTCAAGCTGGAGTTACCACCAGAACTCAGTGGAATACATGATACATTTCATGTATGTTATCTGAAAAAGTACTTTGGAAAGGAAGAGCTAGTTATACCGTATACATACCTGAGGGTGGAGACTCCTAGCAAACTGATTGAAGAACCCGAAGCGATTCTAGAAATGCACACTAAAAAGCTGAGGAACAAGGAGATCGACATTGTGCTAGTCAAGTGGAAGCATCCCTTAGGGTCAAACCTGACATGGGAGACGCTAGAAGAAATGAAGAGAAGATATCCAGATTTTATAGATTACAAAATGATTCCGAGGACGGAATCCGCATAAGGAGGGGTGACTGTAAGAACCCGCAAAAGTTGTAAAAAGGGTAAAATGGTCTTTTGGCATATTGTAAGACCATTATGTAAAATAATATGTAATTTGTGGAATAATATTATAAGAAATAAAAGTTTATGTGAAATTTGGAGTTTTACCGCGTGAATAGTGAAATTTGGTCAAAAAGGGCAAATTGGTCATTTGACATGAAAATGACCATTATGTTAAGAAATTTCAGTAAGGAGCTAAGTTAGTAATTATTAGAACTATGTTTGCAAGATTTTGGGTCTTAGGACCATTTTTGTAAAGAAAGTGGAAGGCTAAGGGTTAAAGTGTAAATATTTTATAAAAACTAAAATATAAATAAGAGAGTTATTGCTCTCTTCTTGCATAAGTCAGTAGAAGTCTATAGAGAATTCTAGAGAGCACGAGAGAGAGAGCCAGAGAAGAGAGCACGGAAAGATCAAGAAAGAGTTCAAAGATCAAGCTCTAGATTGAAGTTCCTAAGCATTTGAGGTAAGGTTTTCAAGCTCTAAGTTCCAAATTCGTGATCGGGAATCAAGTCTTGATTTCTGATCTTTTTCCAGAAATCATGGTTTCAATGTAAACATCTAATTCATCTTGCTCAAAATCACCATTAAAGCATGTTCTAGTCATGGAGTATGTGAAATTTAAGAAAATGGTAATTTTGATCAAGAACCCTAAGTCATGGGTTTGAATGTTTAGGTGGTTTTGATGAACCTAAAGTATTAGAAAAGGTTAAAGAAGCATGTAATAGTTAGTAATTCTAAGGAATTGAAGCTTTGATGCAAAGATGATGAAATGGGTTTTTAGCCATGAACCCTAGAAACGGGTTTATGAGTTAGAACTGATTTCATATGATTCTTATGGTCTTGTTAAGTCCAACATGATATAAATGATACAAGAAATCAGTTTCAAACTTGAAAATCCAACAAAACGATTTTTAGTGAAAAAATTGTGTTTTCGGAAGAACTTTCAAGATTTCAAAGAAGATTTGATGTTTTTGTGGATCAAAATTAGATATAAGTTGGTATTTAGGGCCTGGAAATGACCCTAAACCAATTAAGTTAAATATTAAGAGCTTAATGGGGTGAATAGTGGAGCTGCAGTTTGAAAAATCGCCAAGAATAGCATCATACTTATAGATCGCGACGCCATCATAGAGAGGATCGCGACCCGATCTCGCGGCAGGAAAACTGCTTCGCTTCTGTCCAATTTTGAGTTTTGAACTCGATGTCAGGCTTGTCCATTTGGTCTGTAACTCATACCATAGCCTTAAAATGGTATGAAATCATATGGAAAATTGTTAAATTCATAAAACGACCTCGCGGAAAAATTACTGTAGCGGCAGTGGCTAAATCTCAAGTTAATGTCAAAACTTGATTTTTGGGATTTGAGCTAGACTTGTCCGATTAACTCCAAATTTGAAACATAAGTCTAATATGGCCTAAGACTTCATGGAAAAGTGTCGGAACTGAAATACGACCTCCCGAGGGTACTGTAGTAGATACGCGTATCTCGGGAAAAATTGTAAAATTAGTAATTAAAGGTTATACATTAGTATGGCCTGCAGTTGTGTCATATGACACTCTAAAGTTATAGAGTCAGATGTAGTATGTATTAATTGAGTAAATATATATGATACTTATATAGGTGGTGCTTCAAATACCATTGAGCACGTGAAAGGAAAAGGAATACGTGAAGCTTAGTAATCCATAGCAAAACCAAGGTGAGTTTTATGAGGATTTCTCTAGTACATAGCAAAATAATATTTTCAGAAAATGAGATTTCCAAATATTTTCAAATACTAAATTTGGAAACAGTTTTGAAAGTAGCTCTAAGAGTTAAATGTTTAAAAGAGATTTTAAAGAAGTTCAGTTTTTAAAGAAGTATAGTTGGAAAAGTTTTGAAAGAAGCTCTATATAAGAGCTAGAGATATTGAAGTTAGTTTTGATAGTATTTTTGATCAAGAGTTATAAAGTTTATGAGTTTGAGTTTATTTTAAATTGTGTCCCATTTGACCCATTTGAGATGAAATGAAGAAAGTAATGAGATAAGAACTAAAGCTAAGAAAGTAATGAGAGTCAGTTGTCCAGACTAGGATCACCCACATAATCGGGAGATCTGAAGACACTACTGGGGTGGTACCTCCCGTCGCGAAGTAGTTGTCTAGCTTAGCATACCCTTTGTGTTTGGATCTGTTCCAAGTCATAAAGGGGAGACAGAGATAGCATAACCTTGCGGGTGGATCCGTTCTGTCCCGCGAGGGGAGTTAGTAGAATGAATTAAAATAAAATAATTCATGAGTTTCAGTTGGTCACAAGAAAATGAGAAAGAAAGCAGTTTTTAAGAAAGAAAGCAGTTTTAAAGAAAGAAATCAGTTTTAAGGAAGAAAACAGTTTTGCGAAAAGAAGCGGTTTTTCAGAAAGAAAGTATTTTGAGATTTATTATGAAAATAAATTCTAAGCAGTTTACTTGTTATTATTTCAAGTTTTGAGCAGAAAAGTTTTGGGTCTAAACCCATATTACTCACAAGGCTTTATGTCTCACGTACTATTTTTAAATGCTATGTACTTAGGTGAAAGGAGCAGGAGTTGAAGTTGGGACCAATGTATAATACAGATAAGTTTGAATTATGGTTTCTGTATTAAGTCTGTAATATCCCCTTGAAAATAAAGTTTGTAAAAAAAAGTTAAGTGACTTTTTGATAGTCACGAGTTGTAAGATAATTTTGTAATATAAACTGTATTAAAATATGGTTTGAGAAAGGGGTGTTACAACCTTTCTCACCAAGCTATGAGCCTCCATCTTCTTCCTCTCATGATCTATGCTCTCGACACGTACACCACACATGGTTCTCTCCGCCAAGGAGAAACCATCCCATCTCGTACATTATACTGACTTGATCGTCAGAGCCCACTCCCGGGGCACATGCCTTAGGATGGTTCTCACGATTATCTTGTCTGATTGTGACTAGGGTCCAGGTCGGGAGCTCGCTAACGGCACCAACCTCAGGACCTCCGATCTGGATCCGACACCAAGACCCGATATCACAACAATAGGCGTTGTCAGTATCGTCATTTAAATTTCAATCAAACGCTAATTCTTGATTTCATATTAACACCAACGAATCACGTTTCGTATACACATTTGATTGTCGTTTACAAATCCAAATTGTAATCACATCCTTGTAACGAAAATTAACATCGATCGGTGATTGTGTTAGACCTGTTGTGGAATTTTCGATTTCATTGATTCATTTGTTTGAATGTTCATATATGATTTACCTCATCAGATCCAAAGACCTTTTGGTCTATCACTTTCATCTTTTTGTGTTTTCTTCATCGATCACAGGTACAGGCCATTGTGTGACATGGCAGGGAGGTATTGTCATATATCAATTTCCCATGTTTCATTTTATCCGGATAAAAGGCAGTGACCATTTGCTTTTCCATGTGCTGCAAGTTTGCAGAGGGAACATAGGCATGTGGAAAGAGAGTGAAAGAAAGAGACATTACAAGAGAGAGAGAGAGAGAGAGAGAGAGAGAGAGAGAGTGCATGGACAGTTGGAAAGGACATCTTCCATGCACCTACTTTATTTAAAATATGTATAAAATATTGTTGAATAATGTTTTTATGTTTTTATGTGACCATCACTGAAATAAGTCGAAATGTTTTTATTAACAGTTTATTTCAGATTGCGTGAATTCGAGATCAAAAACAAGAATAAATCAAGACCCGAGAAACTTTGAGAAAACATCCAAATCTGAGGAAGTAACGCTTCAAACCAAAGAGCAAAATACAACAATATCAAACCGCTACAGCAATTCGCGACGAAAAGAAGAAGCAAGACAGAACACCAAATCGCCACAGCAATCGCGCCGCGACGAAGGAGGTGGTCGCGCCGCGAAGGACCCAACGCGACACCACCAACTTCTTGATCGCGAGACTACCAACCCAACGCACTAACCAGTGGCCGACCAAAAGCAACCCGACACACGCCCCTTCGCGACGCGACGGCATGGCCGGTCGCGACGCGAGCACTGTGTGTTCAGCAACTATAAATTGAGCCTTTCTCTTGCTATTTTGTTACACCAACACCAAATCAACCAAGGATTATACACTCATATACTCTCTAAGAAACCCACGACCAGAAACCTCAAGACACTCAAATCTCTGCATTTGGCAACGAGGATCAAACCGCAAAACCGCAAGAATCAAAACCTCCTCCCGACACCTAACCTCAAACCTCCAAACAACCATTACCCGACACCAAACTCCAAACCTCTAAACAACCCTTACCCGACACCAAAAATCACCAAAACCTCATCTTACCGTGAAGTACAAGAAATCGACATATCAAGAAAACCGCTATCTTCCGCAACTATCGATAAGTTCTTTTAAAATTATATGTGTCGTTATTGATTTATTTAAACTGTAATAAATCAACTGTACCAAACTTCCAATACACCCGAATTGAACCGTGACAACGAAAACATATGTGGACTGTATTTAACCGAGACATCTAACTTCTAACCTTTTTACTTATTGTAAAAACACGTTATCGTTGATAATGGCGTTTATTACATCTAACATCTAATTTCTAACTTCTAACTTCTAACTTTTAACCTTTTTATTTATTGTAAAAACACGTTATCGTTGATAATGGCGTTTATTACATCTAACCTTTAACTTCTAACCTTTACTTTATTTACCGCTTTCTGTCCATTTAAATACTGTCTAGTTTAGATTTACCGCTTTATTTTATTCCGCAACCCTTATTTATTCCGCATAATATAGATATAATACATATCTGTCACACGGTAATAGGCTTAAAAACCTTGTTCGTGGAGATCAGTTATCGTATTTTTTCAACAATTGGTATCAGAGCTCGTGTGATTTAATCTGAAATTTTTGTCGTGAACTGTTGTGTAGCGTTTTTATAAACCACCAATAAGTTTCCTTTAAAAATTTCATCTTAATATCACTTGTTCATCAAAAAAAAAAATTAAATATATTAAAAAAAAAAAAAACATTTAAAAAAATTACTTGTGTGATTTATTTTGAAAATTTTTGTCGAAAACTTTTGTGTAGCGTTTTTATAAACCACCAATAAGTTTTCTTTAAAAATTTCATTTTAACATCACATTTTCGTTAACAAAAAAAATGTCTTCCGCAAACTACTCAAACATAAATTCTGTATCTATTGCTAACAGTATAGGTTCAGGTACTCGAGCACCCATTCTTATTCCCGAAGAATATAAATCATGGGTAGGTCGTATGAATCTTCATCTCAATTCTATAAGTGAAGACGTGTGGAAATGTGTAGACGGATCTCTACCAGATAACATGACCTCTCTTACGAGTAACTTGGATATACTGAATGAAAGGAAGAAACTTGAACTTCAAGCCAAAAAGGAGCTTGTGTCTGGAATACCTCACAGTATTCTAAGCCAAATGAATGATATAATTCTTTTAACCGCAAACCAAATTTGGCAAACTTTGAAAAATCGTTTTGAAGGAAATGAGAGAATCATTGGAAACAAGAAAACATCTGTTTTAAACGAATTTGACAATTTCAAAATGTTTTCACATGAGACCATCCATGATGCTCATGACAGGTTCAATCTCATTACCATCAAAATGAATAATCTGGGAATCAAAAAGTCACAGCATGAGATAAACCTTAAATTTTTAAACAACCTTTATGAAAGCTGGAAAATGGTCAAACTCATCATCCAGGGAAATCCGGCAATTCATACTGAATCTTTGTACAATCTGTACGGAGAATTACAATCGTATGAATCCTCGATTGACCCACCAACGTCTACTTCTTTTGGAGGACCGCTTGCTCTTTTGTCAACATCCTCTCAAAACCAAACACATTTTCCTGATCAAAGTCAAATTGATTTAAATCAAAACCAAGCTTTCTTAAGTAATCCTTGTGACTTGTCCGATCCAAATAATGAAGCCGACTACCATCAATTGTGTGCTTTGGTAGCAAACACTAATCTCGAAAGATTTTTGCCACATCATAGACCAAACTTTCAACAAAGATCCACTTTTGGACAAAACTTTCAGAATCGTGGTTTTCAAAATAATAACAACTCTTACAATCAAAACAATGGTTTTCAAAATAACCAAAATTCTGGATTTCAGCAAAATCATTCAAAACCATCTCAACAGAAACAAACTCAAACATCCGAAAGACCTCCCGTTAAAAGCCAAAAGGCTGACAATAACGATGATGATGATGAAGTAATCATTTGTCACAAATGCAAAGGACTAAATCATTATGCCCGAGATTGTCGAGCCAAAATCAAAGTCAAAGACTCAGCCTACTATGCACAAAAAGCCGAAGAGCTGAAGAAACAAGAACAGAAAGCAAAGCAAAAAGCTTTGATGGCATTCCACGAACCTAGCGTGGAATACTGGCCAACTTCTGATGATGAAACCGACACTGAACCAGCTCAGTCAAACTTCTGCTTCATGGCTGACAATGAACCAACCACAAGAGCTCCATATGTCATCGATCAGGTATGGTCTATGATCTCAGATCTCGGTCTTTCAAGAACACCATTTGAGTCCCACATGACTAAGATTGAGAACAGTCTAAAAGCTGATCTCAGACTATATCATGACACTATAGTCAAATCTGATATCTACAAATCTGAATTACAAACCTTGCAACTCAGATTTGGAGAATCTACAAGGACTAGAGACAAACTTGAAAGAGTCATTGAACGAAAATCTGAAGAAAATAATCACATCCTAGAACAATTAAATGAAGCTCTAAAACAGAAAAGGGACTTAGAAATAAAAAATCAATCTGTTATTTCATCTGAAATAAAAGATACGTTAGAAAAGGAAGTCCTTCAGTTAAAACATAAGGTTCAAGATTTAACTGACAAAAACACTAGTTTAATTCTAAAACTAGATGATTCTTCAAAGCAAATGAAATTTCTTGAATCCGAAAATCAAAGATTTCAAGGAAAACTGGAATCTATCAATATTGCCAGAAAATTAAGTGATGATGTTTTCACTAAAGCAAACAACTTAGGAACTGGCAAAATTGATACAAACTATAAACCAGGAATTGGAAGAGAATCTTTTGAAAATGAAATGACTGAAAATGAAAATGGGAAAATTAGTGAAAACTCTAAATCTCCTCAACCAGATTTTTTCTCATCTGCAAATGAGGACGATTCAGATGATGAAACAGTAATCAACTGTAGCCCAGATGATACTTTTTTCAACAAGTCATACAAAAGAGTTGTAAAATCTGAATCAGACTCTGCTAGTTCAGTAACTCATCAATTGAGATCTACTAAACTAACAAAGAATGATGGCACGATCAAACTTGAAAATTTCTTAAATGGAGAAAATTCTGTTCATCAAAATGGTAGTACTTCTGCTCCAACTGTCTTTCCCTCTTTAAACTCAACCTTTATTGGAAAGAACAATCTGGGACAAAAGTATTCAAAGAAACAACAGACAAATAAACAACCCATTCAAGCTGTCATTAAACCAAAAGAACAAAGCAGGCCCATTGTTTTCAAAGAAAAACCTTTGAAACCAAGCGCTGTGCCACAAAAACAAACCTTTAATCCAAAACAAAAAACGTTTCAAAAACCAATTCAAAATCGCTTTCAAGAGATAAATCTCTCAAGGAACTTTCAGAAATCATCATTTCACCAAATTCCATTCCATCATCAAAATGTTTTCCAAAATCATCAAAATCCCGGATACAAAGAAATGTCATCAAACAGAACTTCACATATAGGATACTTTTCACAAAAACAGAAATCGTTTCAAATGACAGGTTTTCAAAGACAAATCTTAAATTGGGAAAATCTGATAAGTCAAATCAAGCCTCAACCACTTCGTCCAATTAACAGAAACCATAATGATTTCAGATTATCAAAAACCATTAACAAATCAGGACCCACCATGGTTTGGGTACCTAAACTTTCCGTCTAATTGCAGGCATTTTGTGCTGGAGAGCCCAAGGATGGTACATGGTATATCGATAGTGGCTGCTCCAAGCATATGACAGGAAACCAAAGCTTTCTACGAGACTTCAAACCCACAGAATCCAAACAAGATGTGACTTTTGGAAATAACATGACTGCAAGAATCAAAGGTTATGGAAACATAACAAATGGTCATTTCACCATCAAGAAAGTAGCCTACGTTGACGGCCTGAAACACAACCTAATCAGCGTATCACAACTTTGTGACAACAATCATGAAGTTCTTTTCACCAAACAGCGAAGCATAATCACGGATGCCAAGACCAAAGCCATTCTAGTCAAATCTGATCGTCTAGGCAACATGTATCCACTAGATATGGACCTTATCTATGGAAAACCAGACATCTGTCTTTTATCCAAAGCTTCAGCTGATATTAGCTGGTTGTGGCATCGTCGTCTTTCCCATCTCAACTTCGGCTACATCAACAAGTTGATCGCAAATGATCTTGTTCGCGGACTGCCACTTCTGAAACTTGATAATGAAACTCTTTGTGCAGCTTGTGAAGGAGGAAAACTGTCCAAATCCTCTCATAAAAGCATTTCTGAATCTAGTGTATCCGAACCACTAGAATTACTGCACATTGATCTTTGCGGCCCTGCAAAAACCCAAAGCATAAAAGGGAAGAAATACATTCTTGTTATTATTGATGATTACTCACGCTTTACTTGGGTTTTCTTTTTAAGACTAAAGTCAGAAGCACCTGAAGAAATGATCAACTTCATCAAACAGATTGAATTAAAGCTCAAACGACCAGTTCGAAGAATCCGAAGTGATAATGGTTTAGAGTTCAAAAACATAACTCTAGACTCATTTCTCAAAAACAAAGGCATCGAACACAACTTCTCAGCCCCTTACACTCCTCAACAAAACGGCGTTGTTGAAAGAAAGAACCGAACTCTGTGCGAAGCTGCAAGATCAATGCTCATCTTTGCTGATCTGCCACAATACTTCTGGGCAGAAGCAATAGCCACAGCTTGCTATACTCAAAATCGTTCTTTAATCCACAAACAACTTCATAAAACACCATATGAAGTCATTAATAACCGAAAACCAAACATCAAATTCTTTCATATTTTTGGTTGTCGATGCTTCATAAAGAATAACAAAGATCACCTTTCAAAATTTGAATCAAGATCAGACGAAGGAATTTTCCTTGGTTACTCCTTTACCTCAGCCGCTTATCGAGTACTGAATAAACGTACTAGAGTAATTGAAGAAAGTACCGATGTCCACTTCGATGAATTTTATGTCAGAAAATTGAATCGTGAACATTTTGGTTCACAAATGATAGATACTATTTTTCAAAATCCAATTCCACAAACACCATCTCCTGACATGAACATAGAAATTGATCTTGATTTACTTTTTGAACAACCCAAAACCGCTTATAGTTCTGAATTTCTAACATCTTCTACAATTCCTACAGGAACCTCCGATGCAGAAACTTCACAATCAAACCAAGAAAATGAGGATCAAGTCGAGGGGGAATTACCAACACCAAATTCCTCTTTGAACACTCCCAATCCACCTGTCCAAAATGATCCCAGTGCATCATCTATGGGGGAACCTTCTTTACCTCATTCTCACCCTATAATCCAAAAAGACATATCTGACAACAACCAAAATCTATTCCCAACAGAATCACCTGACCAAGAAGAACAATGGGACATAGAAACACCAATCGAAATACCTGAAAAAACTCGCCTAAACAAATGGACCAGAAATCATCCTGCAGAACAAATTATAGGAGATCCCAATTCTGGTATTCAAACAAGAGCCGCTTCCTCAAACGAATGTTTATACGGAGCATTCCTATCCATGACCGAACCAAAAACCATCCATTCAGCTCTCAAAGATCCAGACTGGGTCAAAGCCATGCAAGAAGAACTAGCTGAATTCGAAAGAAACCAAGTATGGGATCTTGTTCCTACTCCTCCCGATGTTACTGTAGTAGGTTCAAGATGGGTTTTCAGAAACAAAACTGATGATCAAGGCATAGTTTGTCGAAACAAAGCAAGACTTGTCGTCAAGGGCTATTCTCAACAAGAAGGGATCGATTACGATGAAACTTATGCTCCAGTTGCAAGACTCGAAGCCATTCGTATCTTTCTAGCATATGCAGCACACAAGAACTTCAAAGTTTACCAAATGGATGTAAAATGTGCATTTTTACATGGAGAGATTGATCGTGATGTGTATATTCAACAACCTCCAGGTTTTGAAGATCCACAGTTCCCAAATCACAGTTTTAAGTTACAAAAAGCAGTTTACGGCTTAAAACAAGCACCTCGAGCCTGGTATTCAACATTGTCAACATTTCTAGAAGAATCAGGATTCAAAAGAGGTTCAATTGATCAAACTCTCTTTCGTAAAATTTTTAATAAACATCTGTTAATCGTTCAAATATATGTCGATGACATTATTTTTGGTTCTACTGATGAATCCTTGAGTATCAAGTTTGCAGATTTGATGAAGAGCAAATTTGAGATGAGCATGATAGGAGAAATGACTACTTTTCTTGGACTACAAGTCAAACAATCATCAGATGGAATTTTCATCAATCAAGAAAATTATGTCAAAAATCTTCTAACTCGTTTTTCTCTTGACAAATCCAATACAGCTAAAACCCCAATGTCCCTTGGTTACAAATTAGATGCAGACTTAAATGGCAAGCCTGTTGATCAAAAGAAATATCGAGGAATGATAGGATCACTCCTATACCTCACAGCCAGCAGACCCGACATCATGTTTTCTACATGTGTCTGTGCAAGATACCAAGCCAATCCTATGGAATCACATGCTATAGCCGTGAAAAGAATTTTCAAATATCTTAAAGGAACTCCATCTCTTGGCCTTTGGTATCCAGCTAACTCTGATTTTCAGCTTAACGCCTTCACCGACTCCGACTATGGAGGATGCAGACTAGACAGAAAAAGTACATCTGGTTCTTGCCAATTTCTTGGAGGCAGACTGGTAAGCTGGACTTCAAAGAAACAATCATGCGTGTCCACTTCAACCGCAGAAGCAGAATATGTAGCTGCCGCAAGCTGCTGTTCACAAGTCATGTGGATGCAAACTCAATTACGTGACTATGGCTACAAAGTATCACAAATTCCCATATTTTGTGACTCAACCAGCGCAATCGCCATTTCTCACAATCCAGTGCACCATTCCATGACTAAGCACATCGACATTCGATATCATTTCCTCAAAGACAACATACAAAAAGGTCATATCGAATTGCACTTCATAAACACCGAAGATCAAATTGCCGATGTTTTTACTAAGGCTTTAGACGAAACCAAGTTTCAATACTTCCTAGGCCGTCTAGGAATGTTGAATCCAGATAACATCCATCCCTAATCTCTTACATTTTGTTTGTACAAAAGAGTGCTTACTTTCAGTCAAAATCAAAAATTTCCAAAAACATTCAAATAACCAAAATCTTTCAAAAACATTCACATAAAAAAAAAATCAAAAAAATTAGAATAAAGTTTTATTCTTTTAAAGTCTTTATAAAACCATGTGATTAACATCTTCTTGACTAAATTTTCAGATACTTATGCTCGATGAATGTTCTCAGTTATATTAATTCTTAATTAAAGAGAAGGTTCAAATTTCAAACATTTTTGTTGTGTACATTCTCCTATTCCCTTTGAATTTATTTCAATTATAACGATTTTATCTGTAAAGGGACATAAGATCAGGAGATTCAGATGAAAACCAAACCCATGTGAGAAATTGTGCCTCGTCTTTAAATGCTAAGTGGAATTCATTTCTGTGAGCAAAGGTGTTCTCATTATGACTTATAGGATTTATACTCTTATACCGTGATGCTAGTCTCATTTTTGCTTAGATATCAAAATGACCAGGGACGATACAATCATTTCCTTATATATTAGACAAACTGTCTATTATATCACCTATCCCTATCTTCAATCAAACCACTTCAAAGAAAAGACTGATCATCTCGCATAACGAATCTGACAAATGAAGAAACGACAAAGTCATATCCAACAAATGCTGTCAACAAATCACAATTGGTAACCACATCAGATATCTTTTACACAAGGTGTATTCGCACAAATCAAGAAAAGATAAAGACAAAGGTGAACACATCACCAAAGAAAAAGAAGACTTACAACAACAATCCATCAAGACAGACACCTCTCAAAACAACGAATTCTCAAAAGCTTTATCAAATATAGCTGTTCAAAACCGAAGATTTACCGGGATACTGTAGCCTTCATAACTGAATATTCTTAGTTGCAAAATGCACTATGAATATTTCTAAACCCCTCTACATGTATTTACCGACGGAGAGAGAGTAAACATCAATGGCATGAATGAAGAAACCCTCTGAGTAATGCCGAAACCAGTCTTATGTGATTGATTATCTAATATGAAGACCAAGTGACTAAAGTATATAGGTATAAATCCACATTAAGCATAAGTCAACACCTTCAAACTGAGAGATATCACTCATCTTTAGTGATTAAACACCCGTTCTGCACCCAGAACAAACAAACACATCAGTCAAGTGTGAGCTATACCTATGAGCGTTCATCTGAATCGACCTATTAAGATCATTTGTCGTCTTTATAAATGCTATAAAATCTTAAGGAATATTATGAAAATACATATACAAAAACCTTTTGATAATCGAACTCGAGACTTTGATTCAGAAACAAATATTCTTGACAAACATTTTTCAAAACATAAGTAAAATCTAGTCACACTCTTTCAAAACAAGTGATATGGTTTTATAAATGTCTTATCCAAATTTCAAGAATTTTAATCAAACATTTTACTCCTCATTTCATTAATGATCACATAGGGGGAAATTGTTGAATAATGTTTTTATGTTTTTATGTGACCATCACTGAAATAAGTCGAAATGTTTTTATTAACAGTTTATTTCAGATTGCGTGAATTCGAGATCAAAAACAAGAATAAATCAAGACCCGAGAAACTTTGAGAAAACATCCAAATCTGAGGAAGTAACGCTTCAAACCAAAGAGCAAAATACAACAATATCAAACCGCTACAGCAATTCGCGACGAAAAGAAGAAGCAAGACAGAACACCAAATCGCCACAGCAATCGCGCCGCGACGAAGGAGGTGGTCGCGCCGCGAAGGACCCAACGCGACACCACCAACTTCTTGATCGCGAGACTACCAACCCAACGCACTAACCAGTGGCCGACCAAAAGCAACCCGACACACGCCCCTTCGCGACGCGACGGCATGGCCGGTCGCGACGCGAGCACTGTGTGTTCAGCAACTATAAATTGAGCCTTTCTCTTGCTATTTTGTTACACCAACACCAAATCAACCAAGGATTATACACTCATATACTCTCTAAGAAACCCACGACCAGAAACCTCAAGACACTCAAATCTCTGCATTTGGCAACGAGGATCAAACCGCAAAACCGCAAGAATCAAAACCTCCTCCCGACACCTAACCTCAAACCTCCAAACAACCATTACCCGACACCAAACTCCAAACCTCTAAACAACCCTTACCCGACACCAAAAATCACCAAAACCTCATCTTACCGTGAAGTACAAGAAATCGACATATCAAGAAAACCGCTATCTTCCGCAACTATCGATAAGTTCTTTTAAAATTATATGTGTCGTTATTGATTTATTTAAACTGTAATAAATCAACTGTACCAAACTTCCAATACACCCGAATTGAACCGTGACAACGAAAACATATGTGGACTGTATTTAACCGAGACATCTAACTTCTAACCTTTTTACTTATTGTAAAAACACGTTATCGTTGATAATGGCGTTTATTACATCTAACATCTAATTTCTAACTTCTAACTTCTAACTTTTAACCTTTTTATTTATTGTAAAAACACGTTATCGTTGATAATGGCGTTTATTACATCTAACCTTTAACTTCTAACCTTTACTTTATTTACCGCTTTCTGTCGATTTAAATACTGTCTAGTTTAGATTTACCGCTTTATTTTATTCCGCAACCCTTATTTATTCCGCATAATATAGATATAATACATATCTGTCACACGGTAATAGGCTTAAAAACCTTGTTCGTGGAGATCAGTTATCGTATTTTTTCAACAAATATTGTTTATAGCATAAACTTGTAAGAGAGCATGCATGGGTCAGTGTCTATATAGCCTTTTTTCTTGTAGAAATCAACTTGCCAAAACTATAATGAATCTGCATTTTTCTTTTTTCTTTGTATTTGAATTATGGGTAAAAGAATTCTTTTCTTGGAAGTGGTTTTTCGGATATAACTTTTATACAATAGAACCCCCTTTTTCACATCAGTTAATTCCTTGAACATTTAGGAACCCAAGCCATATTTAAACCTTTTAAACCAAATTTCTCACAAGTACATATTTAGAAGAACTGAAGAACAACTAACAGATTTTCTTGGTCTTTTGGTTGGAACCAAAAAAACTTCAAACAATTCATTGTACCAACCCGAATTTACCATAAAATTTCTTCTTTGAACAAAAGCCTCGGGTAATTTCCTTTTGAGCACAGAAATTTTTTTAACACTCTTCACTTCTGATTTTGGAAACACAACATCAGGACATGTCTTTTTAGGAACCCACATCAAATTCGTTTTTGGCTTCTTCTTCTTCTTCTTTTTCTTCTTTTTAGACATATGAATATAAGATCTGTAACAAAAACTTTGTTCATCTTTCTGAATCAGATCTGAAACCTTCAGATTCCAAACACTTCAGATTTGATATTTTTTATCTTCAGCAAGAATGTGTTTTCTATAACATTTCATACCATGAAACATGTCATTTGAAACGGAAGAACCATCATATTCAGATTTTTTCTTTTTTGAATATCTAGCAACAAATAACACTTTTACTAAACAATCTTCTTTCAAATATGACTCCCCCTTGACCTTTGCAACTTCCTTTTCAGGTTGGGGATCAAGCATGGATTCGACGTGTTCATCATCATTTCCAGAAATATGAAGATTAAGAACATCATGTTTAATGTCTTAAGGAACATGAAGACCATCTGCATCTTCAACAAGGGAAACATATATTATTACTGATTTTCGGTTTTCTAATCCATGTTTATTGTCAATATCTTTAAGAACTTTTATCATTTCTGAGAAAAAAAATGTTTGTATAGTTCATGTTTCAAATGATGAAAAATGAATCTTCCATATGTATCTTTAAAACCATCAGAAAGAATAGTATCATTTGTGATCTTCTGATTTCTTAACACACGTTTCATAAATTGTTCAAAGTTTACTTTATATTTGAGATTATCAACAATAACTATCCATATTTTCGAATTTCTTGCTTCCATTTTTGTTCTAAGCAACAAATTTTCAATAGATCTGGATGAATACTAGAGAGAGAAAGTAGATCTAAACAGGGGTTTTAGAGAGAGAAGGTAAATCTAAACAGGGTTTTTAGAGAGAGAAAGTAGATATAAACGAATTTTGATGATAAAAACCAGATCTAAAAGAATTTCTACAGAAATATATCGAATCTGAATCAATATTGATGATCATGAACAAACTAGAGATGAAGAACTGAGCAAAATATTGATTCCATCTCATAAAAACTCACAAAAACTGAAGATCTAATTCTAAATTTTGAATTCTGATTGATGATGTAATAAGGTTGTCAAATCAAAAATCGTCCTTGAAATACTCTCTTAAATCTTCAAGGTTTGGCTCTGATACCAATTGTTAGAACAACTTTGACAAAAATGCGGAATAAGAAGAACACCAATCAGGATCCAAGGAGTCCAATGATTAGATTAATCAATGGGTCTTACATATGATGTGTTTCTCTCTCTCTAAAATACGGCTCACTCTCTCTAGAATTGTTAGACTACAGAACACTACTTATAGTCTAGACATAATAGAGAGTAAGATGCACAAGCCCATAAGCATAAGTGGGTTTTCCCCATGCCACAAAGTCATCATCAACATGTAGAACTTTGCACCCAACAGATTGCCTCATCCACTTCGGTACCATATTCAACGGAGGCAGGCTCCTACTCAGTAACTGTTTTCCTAGCCCTGATATCCTCTAAAGCTTAACGGCATCCGGCAGCCTCTCTAGTAGCAAGACACGTATTCTTCAGGCTGTTGACACCATAACCAAATTCCTTGCTCTCTAACACCAAATCAACCATACCAACAAGCGCATCCTTCATCACCAAGCTATATCCGCCTCCACTTCCTCGAACGCTTTACTGTTTGTTTGTGCAACACGATCACGCTCCTAAGCATCCTCTCGGTACATTCAAGCTGAATATTGAGATCTTCATTATCGGTCTTGGCCTTTTCAATAGCAACCACCAGCTCAGCCTTCTCACGTTCAAGAATGGCTACCTGCTCCTTCAGACGGGAACTGTCTTTTTATGCAGCTTGCAAATGAGTCATTTGTTATTGGCGGTCAGACGCTGAGCAGAGAAAATGTCCCCGGAGGTCCCTTAAAGCATCACGATGGGTGGCCACTTCAGCTTGGCTAGCGGTTAACTCCTGCTGCAAGGAGGCACGATCGTTACTCGCAGACAGCATTTGGTCCAAGCGATTGGCTCCTTTCAAGAAAAAACAGGCACTTTGGGCGATAACATACCGGAGGGATCCTACTAGGTCAGTCGTGGAATAACTCCCCATCTCCGTCCGGGTACCAGGGGAAAGACATGTTGCACAAACTTTACCGCCGTATCAAAAGAAGAAAAACGAGCGTTTTCACCCAAAGTCCAACCAGGCACAAAACAGGAAACGGAAGCTCCACTAGCTACAACACCATAACCAAGAGGGTCAACCCGCGACCCAAAGCAGCACTCTAGCGACTGAAACCCATAAACTCAAGTCTTGATCGAACAGCACAAACATTCACTGGAGTCTCATTTTCACCCGACCCTTCGACATTCGCTTCACCACCAACAGGACGAGTATTGATGCTTACCCCACGTCCTTCTCAGCGTCGCCCCCCTCACCCAGCGAAATGTCATCTACAATTTCAATAATCAGAGACAGGGTGACAGGCAGAGGAGGAGCAGCCCCTCCCCCTTTGCCAGATGCCCAACGACGAGGACGCAGCCGCCGCAGAAGAGTGACACCACCTGTCCCATCTCCGGTGCTCTGGCAAGCTGCTTTACGTTTCACCAATGGTGCCACGAGCATCTCACCAACAGGCTCAGTGGATTCCAAGACAGTCTGCACACGCGATAAATCGGAATTTCCAACTTCCCCAAGGCTCACCGGGGTAGAACTTTGGCCCAACCCTTGCCGTCTCTCCTCCTCTTGAATGGCGAAAGACCGAGTGATGAAAGCTTCATGTCTAAAGGGTCGGGAAGGAAACACACGATCGGTTAGGGGAATCTCATGGTACTGGATACTCTCGACCCATTTCTTAGCAAGAACATCAGTTAAACGAATGTCCCTCTCCTGACCTTCAATAAACACGAAGGTTGTAAAACTTTTATCAAGGAGGGGGGAGAAGAAGAGAAGTTGAACATAGTCTAAGTCTATACCATCAACAATGACATAAAACTCCGGCATCTTTCCTCCAACCATCCAAACAGTACTCATACTGGCTCCGGCCAATATATGCTCGGGAAAATCTTCTCCAACCACATGGAAACACCGAAGAACTTGAGCGATCAGTTCTTTGTCCGAAAAAAGATTAAACGATTGGTCAAAGATAGGCTCGGTCCGCCACTGCATCACACCCACTCGATCATTGCTCACCCATACAAAGTGTAACGCCAACGCCAAGACACTCTTTTTATGTAAATATAATAAAAAGGGGTAAAATGGTCATTTTACCTTGGAAGGGTAATTTGGTCATTTGGACAGAAAAGAATTTAGTTTGAAATAATATTTTGAGTTGTGGACTTAAAATGTTATAAAAAACTGATTTTGGTCGTTTGATCACAAAAGGGTATTTTGGTCATTTGACCATGTGAAGGACCAACTCCGTAAAATATTGTTGGTTGTGGCAAAAATGTAAGAAATGAAAGTTTTATTGTCATAAAACTTGATTGTTGTGGTCAAAGTTCAAGAAAATGAACTTTAGGACTAAAAATGTAAAAATTGGATGTATAAATAAGAGAGTTGACTCTCTCTTTGACTAGCCATTTGTGCAGCAACGGGAGGAGCAAGGAAGATGCGATTTCTGCAAGAAATCATGGAATTGAAGTAAGGAATTGGAATCATAGCTTGGAATTGGTGATTCCTATGTTAATCAAGGTTAGTAAACTTGATTTTAACCAAGTTCTTGAAGTGTTCTTGATTTGGTTTTATAGAAACTGAAATTTGTAAATTTCAGTTATGATTATGTAGTTTAAATGGTTTAATGCTTCCATTAAGTCATGCTAAAAGGACTTAATTCAAGAAAATGGAAGTAGATTGCTATTTATGATGAATTTGAAGTTTTGGGGTTGTTAGAACTAAGAACCCTAATTCTTCATTTTGATTGATTTAGTTGTTTTGAATGGTTGAAAACCTTGTTTTAATATAAGGTTTTAGCCTAGAAACAAACCCCAAACGATTAAGGACTGGATTGAGGAAAAATTGCGTGCTACAGTGCACAAATCGCGACTGGCCAGGAGACCTGCCCAGGCGCAGGGCGCAGTGTGCCCAAGACCAGGGCGGGGTGCGCCCATACCCTGGCGCGGTGCGCCCTCCAAGCAGGGGCCAGGCAGGGGATCAAAAATGCTAACTTTTGTTTGGCTTGTCCGTTTTAGCTCAAACTTGAACCGTAGGCTCATTATGGTCTGAAAAGTTTGGGAAAATTATTAAATTAAGTTTTCGACTCCTCGAGGGCACTGTTGATCGATACGAATGCCTCGGTGAATAGTAAAACTTGTGAAAAGATGATAAATGGAAAGTTTATCATTTAGGGATTGTTTATAGTTGCATTATATTGGACTCTTATGTATTAGAGTCAACTTAAATGATTATTAACCCATTATCATTTGATATGAAATGGATAAATAGGTATGGGACAAAATGGTTGTGGTGCACGCAAAGGCAAGAAACAGCCAGGATTTAAATGCAGCTAGCATCCAGGTGAGTAATCTCACTGATATCATATGTGATATATGATGATTGAGTTGTTACAGGTTGAAACAGCTTTGAGGGAAGAAAACGACAAGTGTAAAACTATATGTAAAAGACAAGACCAGATAAGCCGTGAGTCATTGCGATGACAAGAACGGAGCTGTGAGTCAATACATATATATATATATATATATATATATATATATATATATATATACACACTATGATATGACAAGACCAGATAAGCCGTGAGTCTGTTATAGACAAGAACGGAGCTGTGAGTCAATATATCTATATAAACTTATATAGACAAGACCGGATAAGCCGTGAGTCTAGGCAACAGCGGGCTAACCCGTGAGCCATAGTTTATTTTGATGAGTCAAACTTATATAGACAAAACCGGATAAGCCGTGAGTCTAGGCAACAGCGGGCTAACCCGTGAGCCAAGGCAACAGCGGGATAACCCGTGAGCCATATTTGATTTTGTATTGCATGATATTCTGGTGCGGCCTATACGGCTATGATTCTGGATGTTATATCCAACTGGTGCGGCCTATATGGCTATGATATTATTATATAGAGACGGTGCGGCCTTATGGCTACGATTTCGGGTTGCTGAACCTAAACTGGTGCGGCCTTCGGGCTATGATTCATACGCTGGGAATGTTTTGGTGCGGCTTGTATAGCCATGACAAATGATACGACTTATATAGTCATGATATATGGTATAGTCAGGTATGACTAAGAAAGATGGGACAGAAGTGATACAGAATTGATCTGAATGGTATGCAAATAACAGACTGGATATGACAAAGTGTACAATTATCGGATGTGATTTGAAAATCACATGATATCACGATTCGGCCGGTAAGGCTATGCAGTAGGATATGAAATCCTGAGGTACATATGATTAGCCGGTAAGGCTAGCAGTCTGGGTCCGATATCCAGACAGATATACACGTTTGGCCAGAAAAGGCTATAAAACGGGATTTGATATTGACAGATGAAATGATCGATATATGTATCATATATAAAGAATTATATATGGATGTATTTATTGTACACGTTATTTGCAGATATGATTACTCACTGAGCTTTGTAGCTCACGATATTTGTTATTGTCCCTGCAGGTTAGCATGATACTGATAGAGGACAAGATAGAGTCCGTGACTTTGAAGTAGGACTCATAGATGCTGTCAGTAGCAGCCCGGCTTTAAAGCAGATTTGGTATTTTATACTCTCCTTGATACACTTGTACCCATTTTTATTAAAATATACCCCTTTGTAATGGTTTTATGTATAGAAACCTGTATTTTAAATGAAAATTTTTCAGGGGTGTTTTTGTTTTAAAAGCCGGGTGTTACACAAAGCGACTCCCCCAATTTGTCATGTAACCCTTCTGATCGGTAGCAAGAAGATGACTATATTTTCGGGAACAGAAAGTATAGTTCTCACTGGAAGAGGCAGAAGAAAATCAGAAAAAATGGCAAAATACCCAGAGGTCTGGTTGAAGCCCATTAGCATGGGACAACAGTTCGAAGTAAACCACTTTGTTTACGTCGTTGGGCACCAACCGAAAAAGATGAACTTTATAGTAGTCAAGAACTTCATGAAAAAAAGTCGGACATCGCTAACCGGTAACCAGCATCAAAGTGTTTGACGTACATGGCGATTTTCCCTAGCAGTGGTCTCGAGAAGACGACATCCTCGGAAGGAATTTCAACCTCATCTTCAACTTCGAAGCCGTAATGCATTATCAAAGTGTTGAGGTAATCAGAGGACAGAAGAACACCGGTGGAAGAACTCACCGTTGAAGAAAGGAATGAAGAAATGAGGAAGATGCAGAGAAACGAAAGGGCATAAAAGAAGTAACCGACCGATTAAATAGCCAAGGTGATGAGCGGAAAATTCGAAAACCCTAAAACTGCCTAATGATGACTGACGCCGTCCATAGATGGTCAAGTCAATGCTGACAGAACCGAAAAGACAGTGACAGAGATCAGGCGTTAGTCTCAGTCGTCGTCGCTAGCCTTTCCTACGTAATGCTGCCTAAGACTAGGGAGACATGATAGCGTGTCATACGACAACCACTCCAGCTCGGCCTTAGAGAAGGCCTCCGAAGACCAAGAGGCGGTACCCTTTCCAGGATGGAAGATCCCTGCCCGGAAGGATTTCTAACCTGGCCCGAAGAGGTGACATGTGCGCCAGATAGTCCAGCCCGGAAGGCACCCTGAAGCACGCTAGCCTAGCCGTACGATATCCGTACCCGACAGGGATAGTGCGCACACCAGGTATCACCCTTGAACCAATCAAGAATGTGGCAAGAGACAAAGGACTGATCACCCAATCAACACCCTCATTCCCTCCTGCCACCACAGGCGCCCTGTCGCCTAAAGTGAGACATGTCTCCCATATAAAAGCCCTCAAAGGGCTAACGGTAAAGGGATCGCTTCCTCTCATCTCTCACATATACTATTCACCTCGCCGGAGACTGACTTAGCCGTCGGAGCGTTTTCCCAGGACCTCCTCCCAAAAAACGGTTGATGGCTCTCTTTCTTGTCATTGTGTTTGCAGACTCACATCTGTTCGATCACCAAGATCCTCTCAAGAAGATTCCCGGAGTCTGATGACGCATCACTACCAATCACACAATAAAGTATCAATGACATAAATATTGAATTTTATAGAAATAAAGTTTAACGATAAATTATATTTTAGATGTTACTTTCTTTAAAAAGAACCTAAAAATCAAATTTAAAACTCGATTAACTTGAAATTCATTTGTATCGTCTTTGTATCTAGCCAGTATGGAAACTATGCTTTTTCTACTTTCCAAAATAGACTAAATAAAAAAAGAAAATAAGAATGTTCTTTATTTAAAATATAGTTTCTAATTGTTTTAGAAATATCACATAAATATAAAAATGAATATAAATTAACAAAAATGAATGAATCACAATCATTTAAGAATGAGAAAATAATGTCAAAAACCATTTTAATTTCCTCACGTTTGTAGAGAAGCCATCTTTAATATTTTTCTACTAAAAAAACCACCATTAAAATTATTACTTTCACCCACCAGCACCACCGCCGCCGCCCAGCATCCACCACCCCCTACCCACCATCTACCGTCATCGCTATTGGAAATAAAGACTAAGTATTAAGGTGCGGAAATGAAGGACAAGTCCGAAGACTTGAAAAATACTTAGACAGATCGAAGCTCAATGATTAATAGATACAAACAAGTTATGATGCGGAATAATAAAGACTTGAAGATCAAAGTGCAAGAATTAAATATAAGAAATGAAGAACATAAGCATAAAGATGAAGAACAAGAGATTGATGGAATGAGAGATATTTTATATCATAGAAAGATAGTTACATATCAGTTCTCCAAACCATGAAGAAAAGTGTTGGTGGAACTCTCCTTTTATAGTGCAAGAAGAGTTCACACTAGACAATACTAAAGGGTGGAATGAACTACAGACCGGTTCATTCCGTATTACACTAAGGTTAAAAGTAAAAAGTCAGACTAGGTTGTCCTAAGTTAATTGTTCTCTATCTAACAGTACATGCACCAATGCAACTTTGGGAGACATGATTTGACACGTCTGATTGTACTTTATAAACCAACCATCTTATCTTTGTCTTTATCTTCATTTAAATTGATCTGAACTTCTGATTGGTACCGAAGTTTAGGGACAACTTCGGTATGGGATTGCTGGACTTTTGGACTTCTGAAGTTGCTTGAGCTTCCGAACTCGGATCTTCTGATGTCTTCAGAAGTTGCTAAACCGAAGGCTTCTGTACCGAAATCCAAGAGTGGATTTGGTGTCTTCTAACAATTGACTTCTGAGCTTGTATAACTTCCAAACTTAGACTTTGTTGCACAATCCGAAATCCAAGAGTGGATTTCGGTATAACAGATTTCGGATCCACATTATGATAATAAACACAAATATTGAAATGGAAGTATATTCATTCATAACTGGAGAATATTCAGAAGTTACATTTCGAACATACATCAAAAGATAGAAATTGTTTAAGAAAGACTACAAGTAAAACATCGAGTTGGTCAACGACTCAACTAACACTAACAATCGCCATTGCCACCGCCACCACCCACCATTCACCATTCACCATTACTGTCACCACCCACCACCACCACCACCTCTACCGCCACCAACAATCACCGCCACCATCACCTACCACCACCACCACCACCACTACCTACACCCATCACCCACCACCTCTGCCACTGCCCACCACCACTACCATCCATCGCCACCACCACCATCATCACCTACCACCACCACCACCATAACAACATTGATTCTCATACATATTTTTCAGTTGAATTCTCTATGGTACCAAACATTGAAATCAATTCTTTTTCCCTGGTTTAATTATATTTTCTCCATATCTATTCTCTACTTCAATTTCAATTTTCCGTATTAAACGTACCCTAAGAAGAAAGAAAAAAATGTTGATTCTTATATTACTCATTATGTATCATCTTCTTTAGGATTTTCATGTTTGTCATAATGTGAACGTATGAAGATCTCCATATGTTCATTAACATCACCACCATTCCATTCTCATTTCCCTTCCCGTAGCTAGAAACTGTCGGTTACCCCAACCTAACTCAATTTTAGATTCATTAAATAAAGTCCATTGGTTGGATCTTGTATTAGCCTTTGAACTATTTCATTCTCTTTTCTTTCCTGTTTACTTTGATCCATTTTATGTTTAATTGTCTTTAATTTTCCATCCCAAATATCTTTCATATGTAAGAGGAGCCTATAGAATGGTATTATTGAAGTCAACATTTTAAATCATAATAAGAATAAACCAATACCTACCATCATCTATCATTAAATTTAGTCAACACATATTATGAGAAGAAAAAGCATTAATTAATTCAATCAACTTTTTATCAATTCCCATGTTCGGCGTTTCTTAAGCAGGAAAATAGGCATAAAAGGTAACACCATGAAGAAGATGTTGAATAAATGAAAGATTGATAGCAATTCATTACCTCTTGAAGAATCAAAATAACAAACGTACCCTAACAGTTAATAATTTTAGTGTCACGAGATCATTTGAGATCATTTTAATATAATGGAATTTACAATATCAACAATTAAGTTCAAGTCTTGATTTTAGACAAGTTAGGAGGTGCTGAATGTACGCTTGCGTAAAAAGAGTTTGCTTTCGGGTCGACCAAAACGACGAAGGTAAACCTGATTGTGCCCCTTGTGGGGTCCTAAGGCCAGCACCCCGGAAATTAATTTACTAAGGAAATCATTATGGAAGAAATTGATTTCATTTTACATTTTCGGAATTTGAGGCTAAGATTCGTCTATCGAAATTGGTCGCCCATCTTCTACTTATGGGTTATGTTTCTAGAAATCATGGCTTAGAATCAACCATTTTCTTTGGTAATCAATACAATTTCATTTTTTTAAGCAAGGGCCAAAAGCCCAAAATTTTAATTTAGTAAGAAAACCATTATGAAAAAATATTGATTTCTTATTACACTTTCAAGAATTGAGACTAATATTCCTCCATCAAAATTCGTCCCATATCCTACAATTATGGGACATATTTCTTGAAATTATGGCATAACATCAACCATTTTCTTTGGTAATAAGTTGTGTATATATATATATATATATATATATATATATATATATATATATATATATATATATATATATATATATATGTATATATATATATATATATATATATATATATATATATATATGTATATATATATATATATATATATATATTAGGTGCGTACTCACATGATGCAGCGGACGGTGATTAATTTCATTTACGTGAACAGATTATGGGCATCGATCAGTTTTCTTTCATCAGATATCAAATAGTGTTTGGATCAATAGTTTCTTGTCGACGTATAATTTCATTTTAGTGATTATTTTCATTATTATATTATATTGCATATTACACCATTAAAATATTATCAATAACGTACTTTGTTGCTTTCTGTTAAATATCAAAGTACGTTGCTAATATGTATACATGCATGTCATTTCAAGTGTGTTGTCGCCAAATATTCTAAGTAAGTGCGGAGAGTAAGATTGTAGAAAGTAAAGTTGTAGGATGTAAAGTTGCGGAAAGTAAAGTTCTGAAACTGGGAGGTTTCGGAAGAGGACAAGTCCGAAGACTTGAGTTGGTTTGCGGAATGTAAAGAATACTTAGAAAAGATCGATATCTCAACAATACATAAAGTGAATTAACAGTTAGATAATAAGAAATATAAAGACAAGAAAGTTAAGATGGTAGAAATATAAAGACAAGAGGAAAGCGTCTTCCTGCTTGGGTCCCCAATCAAATGGCGTACCCTTGCAAGTGAGAGAAGTAAGCGGTAAAGCGATCTTTGAGAAATTTGAAATGAAACGCCGGTAATAGCCGGCTAAACCGAGGAATGACCGAATTTCCTTGGGGGTACGTGGGGCTTTCCAATTCTTAACTGCTTCAACTTTTGCGGGATCGACTAAAATACCCTTATCCCTTACAATATGACCGAGGAATTGTACCTCATTTAACCAAAACTCGCATTTCGAAAATTTGGCATAGAGCTGATTTCCTTGCAATGTTTGGAGAGTTAGACGAAGGTGTCTTTCATAGTCTGCCTTTGTCTTGGAGTAAATGAGGATGTCATCAATAAAGACGATAACAAAACGGTCGAGATAAGGTTTAAATACCCGATTCATCAAGTCCATGAATGCGGCAGGGGCATTCGTTAGGCCAAAAGGCATAACGGTAAACTCGTAATGACCATAGCGGGTTCGGAAAGCGGTTTTGGGGATGTCTTCTTCCCGTACTCGAAGTTGGTGATAACCCGAGCGGAGGTCGATTTTTGAGAAGCATGAAGCTCCTTGAAGCTAATCAAAAAGGTCGTCGATCCGAGGTAACGGATATCGGTTCTTGATGGTCAATTTATTTAACTCCCGATAATCGATACACATACGAAACGAACCATCTTTCTTTTTGATGAAAAGAACCGGGGCTCCCCAGGGTGAAGTACTAAGGCGGATAAATCCCTTATCGGTTAATTCTTGGAGCTGACTTGCCAATTCTTGCATCTCGGTTGGAGCCAACCGATATGGAGACTTGGCAATGGGAGCAGCCTCAGGAACAAGATCGATGCGGACCTCTAGCTCACGTACTGGAGGGAGTCCAGATACGTCATCGGGAAAGATGTCGGGAAAGTCTCGTACAATCGGAATATCTTCGATCTTCTTTTATTTGACCTTTGTTTCCACCACATGGGCTAAGAAAGCCATGTATTCTTTACGTAGATATGATCGAGCTTGAGTACATGACATAAGACTAAGCTTTTTTGAACGAGTCTCGCCATAAATATGAAGACTTTGACTGTCAGCAACAGGAATACGAATAAACTTCTCGTAACATACTATTTCAGCATGGTTTTGGGATAGCCAATCCATTCCCACGATGATGTCGAAGCTACCAAGTTCCATAGGAACTAAATTGACTGAAAATTTATGACCGCAAAAATCGAAAGTGCAATCTTGGATGACTGCATTGAGTGAAATGTATTTTCCATTGGCGACTTCTACGATAAAGTTTTCATCAAGAATCATGCGACGTGTGTGAATTATGGGTTCAAATTCCAAAGACACAAAACTTTTATCGGCACCTGAATCAAAAAGTACTGACGCGTAGCAGTCATTTATGAGAAACGTACCATTTACGACCTTGTTATCGGTCTGTGCTTGGGTTGCGGTAATGACAAATGCTCGGCCTTTGGGAGCTCGAACCTGCATTGTTGCATTTGCCTGGGCTTGAGTGTTAATGATATTGACAAGCCTAGGACACGCGTTTCTGAAATGGGTGGGGTCACCACAGTTGAAGCATGTTCCAGTTGGATACCGGGTTTGTGTTTGCTGATTTGAGGGTAGAGCGAATGGTCGCTGAGTTTTTTGTGCACGGCATGTGTCTGCCAAGTGGTCATAGCGACCACAAGTCGTACAAAGGCGACACAGGCTGGTGGACATATGGTGATAGTTACAATGGTTACAGAGGGGGTGAGGTCCGGTATACGGCTTTTTGTTTGGTTTGGTGAATTGGGTGATAGGAGCAGCAGGGGTAATAACAGCATGGTTGTGGTGATGGCTTTTCCGTTTCTTTTTGTCGTGTCGGTGTGAGGACTCGGACTTGACAATTAGGGGAGTCTCAGGGGTCGGCTTTTCAGTTGTCATCTTTGAACCCTTGCGTGGGAGGACACCGTTGTTCATATTATCCTCGTTGAGTTGACCTGCTATTTCAATAGCGGATTCCAGGGTAGATGGCCTGCTGCTGGTCACCGAATCACGGATCTGGCACGGTAACCCTTTGATGTAGCGGCGTATTGCAGTTTTCATAGGTTGAACCATGTGAGGTAGGAGTCTCGAGAGATCATGGAATCTATTGGTATAGGTCGCGTTATCGCCACCCACCTGTTTCAGATTCCAAAATTCATCCTCGAGAGTTTGTAATTCGCTGTCAGGGCAGAACTTCTCGCTCATGCGTTCCTTTAGTTTTGGCCAGGTCATTCCCAATGCAACAGCCTCTCCCTTTGTCTGTTTTTCTAGGTTCCACCATGTGAGAGCATGACCTTGGAGGCACCCTGTAGCATGACGGACCATCAGGTCCTCAGGGCACTCGCTGTGGATGAAAGTACTCTCCATTTCTTCGATCCATGTGAGGAGTGCGGTGGCACCATCTATGCCTTTGAAGTAAGGCAGATTACAGCTACGAAAGTGCTTAAACGAGCAACGATTAGTGGTTGCTGGAGCTTGCGGCTGAAGAGCTTGAAGATGGGTTGCAATTGTTGGGATGACATTTGCTACCTCCTTAGCGATAAGGGCGGCTAGCCTTTGGTTGTTACGAGCAGCGTATGGGGGTCGTAATGCCATCTATGAGAAACACGCATATGGACTTGTGAGTTATTTGTAAATTGATTATGGAAATTAAGTTTGTAGACATTGTTGGGTAAAATGATTGTAAAACACTTGTTAGGCCATGGTTAGGAGTGTTGGGCACCTTTTGGGCTTTCCATGGGTACTAAATGTGAAGCATGTAGCAATTGCGTGGGCCCCCACAATACTAAGTTTTCACATGATTTTCCCACTTCAAGGCCCATTAGGGAACTTAATAGTCCAATGAGTTGGCCATTTTGGAGTGTATCCTTTCGGATACGTTTGATAAGGTCGGGTATTTTGATGGCTCAAAAGTAATGTGAATGACGCGCTTTGGCCTATAGGTTTGGGAACTCTCGCCTTTGGTCCCCAGGTAAGCAAACTAGTCCCTCGGTTGATTGGGATGTATACGAATGCTTACCTAGTCAGGACTTTCGGGCTACCGGCACCTCCCCCTTCCAGTTACTACACGTCCATTACTTTGATCCTACCCAACTAGCGTGGATGACTTTTAATTTCCTATGTGCTCTAAGGAATATATATGTATATAAATTTTTATTCTGAAACCATTTGAGTATGTGTGTGATTTTAAGAGAAAGAGGAGAAAATTCACAAGTGTATGCACACATATAAGTGCCGGGAATAATACGTAAGCACATAAGGGAGCAATTAGCACACAAAGGTATTCCTAGGATTTTCTAAGTGCGAATTGCATGTAGTTGTGTGTGCATTTTATAAACTAGCATACGAGAGGACCCTAGAGGCTATAGACTAGGTCAAGGCAATTAACCTAATTCCCTATAGTCAAGGGCTCTGATACCAATCTGTCACACCCCGATCCTTGTCGGAATCGATCAAGGCGTGATATATTGTTCAAAGTCTCATGACAACTATGTTATGATATGATTAGATTCAATTAAGTACTAAGTATGCAAACAAAATCCACAACATACAAATACAAATCCAAATACAACAACATTTATTACATCAAATTTAAATAGTCTTGTGGGTTTCTAAGGTACACCCTACTTTTCATCAACTTCATTCTTCAAATCTGCATCATGGGTAAAAACAAGTCAACTACGAGAGTTGGTGAGTAATCTAGTTTTATTAAAGAAAATTGTGAGTTTGAATAATTTGAAATTTGTTTTCTTTTGAAGTTGGCAAGCAAGTGTTATTGAGATAACAGTTTATAAATCAAAAATTGATTAACAAATGATAACAACAACAATAAGTCATCACCCTATATATACATATATATGTATATATATATATATAGGATGGAGCATCTAATCATCATACACACTCAACCACGTGCAATCAATCACCTTAGTGTCCCAAGGCGGGGTGGTCAACCCAATAGCGCTATTATTGTCCATAACGTACCTCAAGAATACGGGCATAGTCATGGAGATTAGACTAAAAATGGTAATGCACTACAAGTACATGTAGCGTAAACAAACAATAATTATACAAATAATTATTCATGTATAAATGTCCCAACAATGTCTCAGTTGTGTTAAAATAATAAAGTGGAGTTGGAACATATTAGAACCACATGATACACCCCAAAAGTATTGTAAATTATAAAATATGGGGTAGATTACTCACATTAGTCCAAACGGAATACGCGTGTTGTACGATAGACGGCTCGGGTCAAAACGACATAGATCCTATTATAATTAATACTTTTGGTTTAGGAACTACTAAACTGGAATATAGTATTAATAAAAATAATTAGACCCCTATTCTTATATTAGATGATTTAACAATAATCCAAATTTTGTTTTGAATATTAATGTATTCATATGTTAAATGAATTTTAAATTGAATTAATTACTTTGCTTAATTAATTTATATCTTCACTTTAGGCAAGATTTTAATAATTTATTATTAAAATAATAACTAGTCAAATTATAAGTTTTACAGATTTTATATATTATAAACAATTATTTGTATGAAATAATCATTAAAAATGCATTTTTACATGCTTAGATATTTAGGAAAATGATTTTAAATACTAAACAGTAATGAAACATTCTGAATTATCAGAAAATCATTATTTCATAAAATAGTAATTACTGTAAAATTTTCATATTTTTCTTAACTGCTTTAGTATTTATTTAGTATTTCAATAATTAAACCACAACAAAATTCGGGAAAAATAATAAATGATTCCCAAAAATTCTGAAAACTTAACCATGGTTTTCTAACATTATATTGAGCCTACTATAAATATTTTGGATATTTTGGACTAGGGGAAGTATTTCTTATGTTTTTCATTATTAACTAATCAATAAAATCATAAATAATAGGAAAATATTAAGAGAAATTCATTAGACTTTTTATTTATGATTAACATGTTATATATGATATTTTGATAAGGTTTTATAATTTTTGGACATGTGTAGCTATTTATTATCAATTTAAACCATTAAATAATTATTAAATCAGGAACAATAAGCAAACATTCTTACAAAAATCTGTAAATTTTGTCATGGAGTCTGTAAAATGTTAATAAGGTGCGAAAAATATAAAATCTAGTTTTTAACATACATAACTATATTTTGCAATTTATTTATCTACAACAAAATAAAATACAAAATAAGCATCAAACAGTAATATAAATGCATGAAACTTTATAAATCCACTTTACTCAATATATGGGTTGTTCCAAAATTTTCCCAAAATTTATTGACTAAAAAAGTATTTTATATGAATTATTGCCCAATTTTATTGCAATAATTATAGTAATTCAATAAAAATAAGTTATTTTCTGAAAATTTCCAGAACTTTTATTTTATTGATGGGATCCTGAGAAAAATCAGGTTTATGTATAAAATGAGTTTTAGATAGTTTGGTGGATTTAATTTGTTTCATTCATGAATTTGAGACTTTTAACAACATACATTGATGAATGCTTCAAGAGGGATGAAGATTTGAGTATATTGGAGTGTTCTTGGCTGAAATATGAAGATTTCTAGGAGGAATTTCGAGATTGAGAGTGAGAGAAAGAATAGATATGGTTTGAGTGGTGATGAGACTAATGTGTTGGGAGAAAAATGAAAGGAAAGATGATGGGAGGTGTGAGTGGGAGACAATGGGAATAAACTTTTACTTTTGGTGGTCTTCATAATTCCCCACTAACACAAGCATCTTAAGAGTTTTATAAAATTTAATGTAGTGTTTATAAAAATAGAGTTTTAAAAAAAATAGGTTATTATTTGATTATAACAATCTACTTTGATTTGAAGTTTAATTATAGCATTCAAGTTTATTTTTTTAATTTAATTAGAGCATCATACTTTGATTTGATTTTAATATGATATCATAATTTAATTTGATTATAGTTATAACGTTATACTATGCTATATTGTTATTAACGTCAATTTATATCGCAGTGTAAGGGTTTTAATCCTATTAGCATCAAGAAATCTCGAGTAGGGTTTATTAAATTTCCAATTGGGTTGGGTTGACCCGAATCCATTTTAGGCGGATGTCACAGCACTAACTACAATAACTGGATACGTAACATCAAGATGGCTCTATGGTTTTAGAACAAAGAGTATGTTCTCGAGACTGATCTAGTTGAAGTTGACCCAGATACTGCTACTCCCGAGGAAATTGCCTCATATCAAAAACATTCTGATGATGCGAACAAAGTGGCCTGTATCATGATCGCGAACAAAGTGGTCTGCATCATGATCGCTACAAGAGCGTGGTAAAAGCCTTCACTAACGGCAAGCCTAAGGATGGAGAGTCCATCTGCACTCACGTGCAAAGGATGCAAGGTTATGTGGAGAGGCTAAGGAAGCTGGAAATGACTGTTCATGAGGATTTAGCTATTGACATAGTGCTAAACTCCTTACCAAGTTCTTATGACCAGTTCACCCTGGCGTATCATTCGAACAACAGTCAGGCTACCATAGTTGAATTACATCGCATGCTTCGTACAGCTGAAGACGGTATGAAGGGTAAAAGTGTACCCTCAGCTAACCAGCCCGTCTTGGCAATTGGAAGTGGCAAGGGAAAGAAAAGGAAAGGCCCTCCCAATCAGAATTGGAGGGAAAAGGTTCATGTCGGGTCATCCAGCAATGGCCTGAGACCCAAGTCTTCCGGCATTCCACACGTCGCCAACCCCAAAGATGCAGACTGTTTTTATTGCAAAGAAAAGGGTCATTGGAAGAGAAGCTGCCCGAGATACTTGCAGGATGTCAGGGATGGCAAAGTGAAGCCGTCGACAGCAGGTATATACACTATTTCTAAAAACTCACCATTTTCCAGTTCTTGGGTCCTTGATACAGGATGTGGTTTTCACATATTTTATGATTTGCAGGGACTAAAGGAAAGCAGGGAGGTGGAGCACGGTAGATTGAACCTAATCATGGGCAATATGAGATCATCGCCTGTTACCAAGATCGGTGTCTATAGTTTAGTGCTCAGTAGTGATGTTAGTTTAGATTTGATTAATTGTTGCTATTCTCCAAAAATGGCAAGAAACATAATTTCATTTCATGCATTGTTCAAACAAGGTTTTCAGTTTTCTTTTGATAATAATATTGGTTCAATTTCTGTTTTCAAATATGGTAATTTTGTTTTTACTGCTTTACCTTGTTCTGGCGTGTATGAAACAGTGACATGTGTTGACAATTTAGGAAATAGTGTACTAAACATTGATTCTTCTAGTGGTGTAGAAAAGGCATGCTTGTGGCATAGTCGCCTTGGGCACATCAACAAGAAACGTATCGCCCAACTCCAAAAGGATGGAGTGTTGGAATCATTCGACCTCAAGTTGGATGATGTATGCGAATCTTGTCTGTTTGGCAAGATGACTAAATTACCTTTCAAAGGGTCTTTTGAAAGAGGTGAAGGTCTGTTGGACATCATACACACAGATGTGTGTGGTCCCTTTAGATCAACCATAAAGGATGGCACGCAGTTCTGCGTGACCTTTACTGACGATTTTAGTAGATACGGGTATATCTACTTAATCAAGCACAAGTCAGACACCTTTGAAAAGTTCAAAGAGTTTAAAAACGAAATAGATAATCAATTGGGCAGGAAGGTAAAGATGCTCAGATCCGACAGAGGCGGTGAGTATCTTAGTATCGAGTTCCTATACTATCTAAAGGAATGTGGAATAGTTTCACAGTTGACACCTCCCAGAACACCACAGTTGAACGGTGTTGCTGAGACGCGTAATCGAACCTTGTTGGACATAGTTCGTTCCATGATGAGTCAAGCTTCGCTTCCCATCCACTTCTGGGGTATGCCTTAGAGACTGCCGCCCACATCCTCAATCTTGTCCCAACTAAAAAGGTTGCTAAAACACCTCATGAGATGTGGACAGGGAAAGTTCCCTTGTTAGCACATACCAAAGTCTGGGGTTGTGAGGCCTTCATTAGACGAGAGACTCACTACAAACTCGCAGAAAGAAGCGAGAGATGTATTTTCATTGGATACCCCAAACAGTCATTTGGATACTTGTTCTATAGACCAAGCGAGGACGTGGCTTTTGTAGCTAGACGAGGAGCCTTTCGAGAGAGAGAGCTCATATTCAAAGAGGACAGTGGGAGTACCATTGATCTTGAAGAAATTCAAGAGCCATCAGATGACCCAACCTTAAGAGAAACTAGTAACCAACAAAAGGAAGAAGTTCCTTTTGGTCCGACTGATATATCCTTACCTCTTAGGCACTTCAGTAGAGTTAGCATGCCACCCGAGTTTTATGGTTTCCATATAACTACAGATGGGGACACGTTTGTCAGTGATAGGACACTGATAAATTTGGATGAGCCAGCTAACTACCGGGAAGCAGCGGCGGGCCTTGAGTCTGCCAAGCGGAAAGAGGCAATGGATAGCGAGATCAAGTCCATGTATGACAATCAAGTTTGGAACTTGGTTGACAATGTACCGGGTCGAAAGACAGTCGGGTGCAAGTGGATCTTCAAGAAGAAGACCGACATGGATGGAAAGGTACACACTTTCAAGGCAAGACTGGTTGCGAAGGGCTTTACTCAAACCCCGGGGGTTGACTATGACGAGACCTTCTCACCAGTAGCCAAGATAAAGTCTATCAGGATTATGCTAGCCATAGCTGCATTTCATGACTATGAAATTTGGCAGATGGACGTCAAAACCGCTTTCCTTAATGGGAAGTTGACTGAGGATGTTTACATGAATCAGCCAGAGGGTTTTGTCGATGCAAAGTATCCTGATAAGGTGTGTAAGCTTGAGAAATCAATCTATGGATTGAAACAAGCTTCTCGCAGCTGGAATCTTTGTTTCCATGAGAAAGTCAAAGAGTTTGGTTTCTCTAGGAGCGAAGATGAGTCTTGCGTATATGTCAAGGCTAGTGGGAGCATAGTCACTTTTCTGGTGTTGTATGTTGATGATATGCTGCTCATGGGAAACGACATTCCAACCTTGCAAGATGTCAAGTCTTGGCTTGGGAAGTGTTTCGCCATGAAATACTTAGGAGAAGCTGCCTATATTCTCGGGATAAGAATATTGAGAGATAGGAAGAAGAGACTAATTGGACCTAGTCAGAGTACATACTTGGAAAAGGTACTAAAAAGGTTTAGTATGGAAAATTCCAAGAAGGGGAGAGCTACATATCCGGGAGTAATGCCAAGTTGAGTAAGACTCAAAGTCCGAGTACAGACGAGGAGATAGCTGACATGATTCAGGTACCTTACACTTCGGCTGTGGGGTCGATCATGTATGCTATGACGTGTACTCGCCCTGACGTGGCCTTTACCTTGAGCATGGTCAGTCGGTACCAGGGAAACGCTGGAAGGGCACATTGGATAGCTGTCAAAAATATACTCAAGTATTTGCGAAGGACAAAGAACATGATGTTAGTCCTTGGAGGCAGTGATACCTTGAGAGTAAAAAGATATACAGATGCCAGCTTTCAGACAGATAGAGACAATGGTCGGTCTTAGTCGGGCTGGGTATTCCTTTTGAATGGGGGAGCAGTTACTTGGAAAAGTTCCAAGCAAGAGACGGTGGCTGATTCTACGTGCGAATCAGAGTACATAGCAGCGAGTGAAGCGTCAAAGGAAGCGGCTTGGCTGAAGAACTTCATCAGTGACCTTGGAGTACTCCCGAGTATTCACGAGCCCATGGAACTGTTCTGTGATAACGAAGAAGCGGTTGCTTTGACAAAGGAACCGAGAAACCATGGAAAGTCCAGGCATATCGACAGAAAGTTCCACTACATCAGACATAGAGTAGGAGAAGCTCACCTCCTTGTAAAGAGGGTATCATCAGAAAATAATCCTGCAGATCCCTTGACAAAGGCTTCTGAGTAGGATTAAGCATAATCTGCATGCTAGGAGCATTGGATTAAGAGATTATATTAGTTTTTGTAATTAGATAGGTTTTGAAACTTTTAACAATGTAAATGTAATTGACTTTGGTGATTTAATAATAGAGATTTATTAATGAGTATTGTTTACTACTAGTTGTCAATTGTTTATCATTGTGTTTCGTTTTTGCATGTTTACTTCCTGAGTAATTTGATTATTCAAATGTCCACAGTCGCTCATACTTTTAGGGAGTAAGTATGAACGAAGGCTGTCATGAATTGGTTTGTAGATTGTCTAAGGAGTTAGACATAGCAATAAGATTGCTACAACATTCATGAGTACTTAGAAATAGAGATTTGAGTATTGGATAAACCCACGCTCAGTAGATTGCTTCATGGATTACATCACGAGCAATGTTGAGACGATAATATCTTATGATCTTAAGCAGAGACATATGAGTTATAATTTGCAAGGAAATTGTTCATTGATAATGCGAAAACGCATCGGTAACACGATGTTATAAAACGTGTTGTTGTGAGTGATTTGTCTGGTAAAAGAAATAAGCATGTGAGTCAAAGCTTATTCGTCCCTTGACCCTGACGGGTAACAGATATCTGTAGGCCTCTCGATGATTTTGAAGTTGACTGAAAGTGTTGGCCAACCAAGACTAAATTGATATGATCGATTAGTAGTCTTAAAGTCATATGCAAATCAGAAATCAGGAAACAGAAAATCAGACCAGGATTGATCTTAATCCATGTCTTGAGTTTCAAAATATCTTGTTGAACGGAGGATCATCTGATCACTTATCTATGACAGAACTGACTAGGTCAGAGTTCGGCAGCGGTTTCTAGGAAGCTACAGTTGCTTATTAATTAGAGGTTAAATTAGTAATTATAGTCATAAACTTATCCAAGTGGGAGACTGTTGGATTAGGTGTCTAAGTCATGACTAATAATTAGTATTTACCTAATTAGTAGTAGCATAGTCCATTTGGGTTGCCCTCATAGCTGGAGGTTTGGTAGAAAGTCTAGGAGAGAGAAAGATGGGTTTTTATATGATTAATAAATCAATAGAAATTAATTAAATAGTTTATTATTATATTAAAATGATAATATATTAATTAGAAACTATATTAATTAATTAGAAATTAATCTGGAATTAATTGGAATTAATTTGGTGATTAATTTAATTAATTAAAGGTGCAGGGACTAGAATTGTAATTATTCAATAGTTGAGTAAGTGACAATTATGGTAAGTGAGTAAACCAACGAAATTTATATAGAAATATATAATTTCGATTTTGAAAAATAGGAGATAAATAGGTTTGAATTATTAAGATAAAGGCTTATCTTAATTTGAATTCAAAAAGGCTTATCTCTAAAGGTTTATCTGCTTATCATTTAAAACCTATAAATAGGGAGCCTCATAGCCTCCAAATTTCGTGATTCTCTCCTCCCCAACTCTCTCTGGATTTTGCCAACTTCATAGCCTGGGTGTGACTTCATTTGAGGCAAGAAATATTTGTTGCTTTGCTTCCAAGAAACATTAAAAGGTTAATTTTTCTGTTTTTTTTTTCATTTAGTTATTTTCTTCTGGCCTTTAGGAATTTATTATATGTTCAACTAGAAGAAAACATAGATCCTCATAGGTTGCATGTGAACTTAGGTTTATTAGTTCATTGATTTGCTTAACCTTTCAGATTTAACCTACGAAACCTCATATGCGGTACAGTCGCGCCGTGCTCCAAGCTCAAGCCAGGAATACCTGAAAGACAGTAAGTGTGAAAGAGTAAGCATAAAGCTTAGTGAGTTCCCAAAAATACCACACGATCCATTCCATAACACATATTCACATAAGGCTCACGGGTTTCTGCCCGATTCTTGCCCAATTCAGTTGGCTCACGGGTTTCTGCCCGGTTCTTGCCCTGTTCCATTGGCTCACGGGTTTCTGCCCGGTTCTTGCCCAATTCCTCAACTCAAGGGTTTCTTGCCGATCTCGTCGATAAATGTGTAAGGCACATACATAACATTATCACACAAAGTAATAAAGCTATCTACGCATGCAACGTCATCCGTAATATAGTGAGAAGACTCACCTGATCCGTAGCTACACGTATTTAAAGGGAAGTCGGTACAAATCCTCCCTGAGCCTCCTAATTATCAAGACTATTTATCAATTAACATTTTCACCCATAACCCTTAACTAGACCCTAAACAAAAGGTTTTTCTCCTAGTCTAGCATAAAAGTCAACTGCCCAAGGGTCCAAGTCAACTGGTCAACAAAAAGTCAACTATGTACCCACTCTCACGATTAGTGTCGCTAATCATTAAGGCTTAACGGCGCTAATCCTTCTGTCCAACTTTCATTTTGTGTTTAAGTTCTTAATGCATTCAGCCCTTAACCCTAACTTCCAGAAACGACCTCAGCAAATCCATTACTCATAAAAATGTAAACTTTGTCACCAATCCTTGCCCAAACATGCTCATGGTGAAGATTTAAGTCCAAAATGATAATAAATGAGCTCTAAAACTCTAACCCAACAATAAGAAGACTAGGCTAGGGTTTATGGTCAGATTTTAGGAGTAAAAAAGGAGATTATAATCATCCCTTGGACTCCAAATCCTCCCCTAATCCAAAATGATAATAAATACGCATGATGTGTGTTTCTTCACCCGGGCTTGAATAATGATGTGCATTAACTTCTTGTATTATCTTAAAATTTAAGACAATTGTGTTTAAAAGTGTTGTAATTTATATATGTATTATAATATAGTATAGAAGTACAGATATAGTTCATGATTTCTAATTTGTACCTTGATCTGAAATTGTTCCTTAAAGGATTATCTCCATAATCTGGATTACGGGATGCCCGGCATAGAGTCAAAATATTAGATTCAATTAATGGCTAGAAACATCATATACTCATATATCAAACCTTGTTCTACCTCTTGTTTGACATCACATTTGTTTCATTTTTTGTGGTTTTAAGCTTTTGTTTTGTCTACTTTTAATCGGTTAGTAATTTGTAAAATAGCATAACCATGTTTATGTTGATCTCCTTTTTTCGTTTGTATTTGAGAATTAAAGAGAAACGAAATTTTAATCTATGGTCTTTAAAGCATTTCCGTATAGATAATAAAGTGAAATACATATGTAAATCTGATGGGTTGGTTAATGGATTGGTTGGGTACATGCATGGTACCATGAAGATCTATAACCGTCCATTCACCCTCATGTCACGAGTTCAAATCCCATTTGTCCATTTATCTTCGAACACAAAAATTGGAGGGAAAACTATGTCAGAATTAAGTATGAAAACATGATCAATTCGATGATCATTTGGTTTATTAGATATTTGATGGGTCGTGTAAGTTCTTTTTCCGTGATTGATATTTTGACCATATGTATAGGTTGCACGAAAGTTAATATTTGGAAAATCCACCAACGGCACATTCCAATTGAGGCACAAAAAAGAAGGAAACGCTAGTTGAGAGAGTGTAAGGAATGTTCAAGATCTTAGAAAATATCCATAATTGGTGAAATCCGAGTATTTATGCTCATATAGGAAAAATAGATAAGATTAACAAATTTGCGGTTCAAAACACGTAGTAGCAATTTTATGGAAAACCATCAAACACCTCGCGCTGCATCAAAGAAGGGGATGCCAGAGACAGCTTGGGTTGTCTCATTGTTGGCATGTATGATAGTTTGTGATGTCCTTCTGTAGGGACAACTTATATCAGTAGCTTGGGCCATCCTATCGAGACTCTAAAATCCAAAATTTTCATATTCTAAAAATATTTTTCCATGCACTTGTGATCCAAAATTCTGTCAAAGCTTTAAGGCATTGCACGATTTCCCTAGCGCACATGCGCCTCGGGGGGGGGGGGGGGGGGGGCTCACAATCTGTCGTGTTAGAGTTAAATCGGTCTTACACAAATGTGCACTCTACACAATCTAACTTGTATTATATCACAATTTGAGTCCCCTTTTAGTAGTCGTGTGTTACTTCTGGTTACACTAGATGCCTAAATGCAAATTGCAAATTGTTTCATAGTAATTTTTTTCGTAAAGAAGACACACTACTAGAAAAAGGGCCTTTAATGACTGACAATGTCAGTCATTAAAGGGTATAGATGACTGACATTTGTCTGTCATTAAAGCCCCAGTCATAAATGAAACATGACAGACATTTGTTTGTCATAAATTTATGACTGACATTTATGACAGACATTCACGACATACAATTACGACATATATTTATAACTGACATTTTGTAGGTCGTAATTATTGACTTTTTTTTAACTCATTACATACAATTATGACAGGCAATTTTGTAAAAAAATATTTTTTTTTCTAAATTTAATAATGTTCAAATTAAATCACATGTAATGTCTAATAACAATATAAAGTATCATATACACACAAAAACAATCCATTGCATAAAACATACTTTGTCAATTACAAAGAAGCGTTCAAATGGTAGATAAATGTAAATACATTGCTATTATTGGTTACGTATTACTATAATTGGTAAGGAATTTAAGGCACTCATTCTTCAGGTTATTACACCAAGACCACCATGTAATACAATTGCCATTTCTAGCTCTACATTCCAACTAGGTAAAGGAAAGCATTTTGATGTCACTCGCCATATTGTTGTTGTTTGGCACTTTAAGGTTGAAGACAAAATTGTTTCTTCTATTCCAGATCACCCATATGAATGCCAAGAGGGCCAGGTTCAAGCCAGAAGTTGACACCTGCCAATGAAAACCAGGAGGATCTGGTTCAACAGATATCAATGCTTCGTCATCATCCCTGTTGGGTAGTAGATGGTTAGTCACTTGTTCCACCAAAACAATAAAGTTAGCATCAAAGTTGATATGAAGTACTGATGCATCTTTATAGAAGGAAATAAGAGCAAGATCAACTGAAGCTACATAGAGAGCATGTTGAGAGTAAAACTTACCATAAGATTGTAGATGTCTATTTCTTAATTAGCACCATTCAGATTAGCAGTTAAGAGGACATCTAGACATGCTTTGACTTTTTCATCTCCTATGTGTATAGAAGGATTATCATATATGAGTCACAATTAAAACAAAATATCATATAATACCACTGAGTAAAGTCAATATTTTTAAAAGTTGATAGCAATATATTAATATATTTTTCAATGCATGATCACTTCCTAGTGTTGTTATCAAAGTCAATAGCTTCACTTCTAACTAAAATAAGACAGCAATCTATTAATATCCTTTTCAATTCTCATTGCAGTTAAGTATCAGGAGATGTTACATACTTTAATAGTTCACAAATATGTTTCCTCTCTCATCTTGTTGTTATTAGAGACAACCCGATATCTAGGTGGAAGATAATTCACATATTTTTCTAATAAGAGTAAATTCACCAACAGTTCACATGGAGCTCCCTTCTGCACTTATGCCTGCAACTCATATAAAGAAATTCTCTCTAATAATGAGGTATACACCACACAGCTACAAAAAATTTAAGGTACAGTTGGGTAAATACTTGACTGTGGAAGGTGATTACAGTCACGAAATCGAACCTTCTAGTTTCAGAAGAAATATGAGAGATGGAATTTGCAAATGCAAATTCAAAAACAGATGCTGATTGTGCTTCCTTTTATCATGTATCTGCAAGAGCAAAAAGGTCATTTTTAGGTAACTTACTAGAACATATTGATGTTCGCTTGATAAGTTGTAAGTGATGCCAATTTAAATTACAATATGAAAACGGGATACAAGAATTACCCTTGATAATATATTCATAAAAGGGTTTTTGGATTTTGAATTATGCAAGCCAGAAAGAAGTAAGAAGGGTAAAAATGCAAAAATAAAAGAATATCCAGAATAAGTTTTGTGTTCCTGAAGCCTTAAATACTATTATGGGTGCCTAGATATGGGACCTTGAACACGTTCATGGTTGAAAAGCCAATGAAAATACCCAGAAACAATAACATCAATCCTAGTTATTTCATTGGGAAACTCCTAGATTGATTGGTTACTTTGATTATTTTTTTCGTGGGTTCTTTTCCTTCATCCATCGTCACTAACCTTAAGTGTATTCTGCAAGATAAATGTAGATTTGTTCACTGAGACAATTTCAAAAACACCTTGCGTGCTTCACTTCAGATGATTTCTGGCCAAGGGTTTATGAATATTACCTCCAAAATCTGTCAAATGTTTCAAATATCATAGAGATTAAGAGGTATGATTGCTGAAACTGGGCCAAGGGTCTCACCCCCAGCTACCGCCGCCGCTGCTACAGCCTCCGGCAACCACCCTCGCTACTTCTGGCAACGAGTTTTGGTCAGAAACAGCCGACAGCAACAGTGGCGTCTCCCATCTTCCCCTTCTCTACTCGATTCCTTCTTTCATGTCGAACCCTCTCTCTCCCACGGTAGATTACGCACACACACATACCCCGATTTGGTGTGTGTTCATCGACTTCCCTCAAAACTCACCCAAAACGGAGAACCGATGCTTCCAATTCGTCCACCTGCGAGTAGAAGATTGATTATTTTAAGGTATGAACGAGGATCGACGAGAAGAACATACAATACTAGGGTTAGTCGAGACCTTTGGAGAGAATCTGAAAAGTTGAGAGAAGTGGAACGAGGAAGAGAAAGAAGCGGGATTCATGAATAAAAAAGCCACGAAATTTTTTGAAATTTTTTTCAGACACGACATACAAACGCGTGTTTTTATTTGTATGTCATAAAAATTTTTAATAGATGACGTTAGTTTATGACATATGTTTTTGTCTGTCGTAAATTATACAGATTTTTCAAAATATGACATTTTTTTATGACATGCGTTTTTGTCAGTCATAAAACCACTGTAAGTCATAATTCGTATGTCATTAAATGTGTTTTTTCTAGTAGTGACATGGTATGTATGCTCATGAAATCCATATCAAGTTTGAAGTAATCTTCTAGAATATGGTACAAAATATTTGACCCATTCATGACATCACACATTTTTACTAGATGCGTGTATGATGTGCATTTGAGGCAATGTGATGATCAACCTAATGTATATATACTTGTATATGTTGATGATATTCTTATTACAATCAAGAGCAAAAAAGATATACATATTGGCAAAGAATACTTGAATGAAGAATTTGAAATGAAAGATTTGGGTTTTGCTTAGAGAATCCTTAGTATATAAATTTTCAAATATTAGACATTTGATAACTTATATGTTGGCCATAAAGGTTATTTAGATAAAGTATTGAAGCAGATCAACATGCAAGGTCCTAGAATGGTCTCGACTCCATTAGCATCCCACTACAAACTTTCATATTTACTATCTCCAATTGATTATCAAGAAAGAACCTATGTTCTTAGAGTTCCTTATTCTACTACGATGGGATCATTGATGTACTCCATGATATGCTGACGACTAGATTTTGCATATATGTTAGTATGATGAGCATATACATGAAAAATATTGGAAAGGAGCATTGTAAAGTGGTCCAGTGGGTTCTCATATATTTATATGGTACAAAGGATAATATATTGCTCTTCATAGGAGTTGTTGTAGGCTAGTGATTTGTATGGTCATAGTTCTCTAATGGGATATGAATTCACAATTGGTCTTGTGCTATCACTTATGAAAGCAAATTTTCAATCTACCTCGCTTCTTTATACTATTGAAATAGAATATATGACTATTAACATCTAAAAATAAAATATGGCTCAAAGGTTTGTTTGGCGAGCTTAATGATTTAATGTAGACATTTCTCTCAAAAAGCCAAGTGTTTCATGATGGCACGAAGCACATTGATGTGTATTATCATTTTGTGAGAGAGGCCATTTATAAAGGAGATTTTAAAGTGGACAAAATTTCTATCCATGCCTATTGGACGGATATGATGACAATTTTTTTTATTCCACGGTTCAAAGTCCATTGCCAATGTGGGGTTACCCCACTTGGTAGAGGTTTTTCCCTCTTAGACAGTAGGTCCTGGGTTCTATCTTTAACACTTGCTTTTGATAACTTGGAGTTACTAACTACTAACCACTATTAGTCGTTCAAAAAAATTGATAGAAGTGACTAGATATATTTATTTTATTATTTAAAATGGATGCGATTTATCCTCGGTTTTCTAACTAGCAATGATCTCGCTCAGTTAGGGCGGCTTCTTGGTTTTTAGGTCATGCCCCAAGTTTCTCTTCAAGACAGAAGGGTTCAAACGACGCCTGTTGTTCTTTTGTGGGTGAGAGGGTGTGAGATAAAACCCTGAAGACGCCCTATTCTTTCTCACATTTATTTTACTTTTAGCCCAAATATTTGTAAAGGAATGACTATGTAAACACTCTCTTTCTACTTCATATACACCCTATTTAAAGTCGGCTATTTTTTATTTGTTGAAATTGCATTGTTTTCCGGGAAAGTTAGATATGAGTGGTTGAAAATGCTTTGACTTTTGTTATGGTTATACATAGGGTGCATATTTAGTAGCACCCATTTGCAATTGCTCTTATTTCTTTGTGTTGCAATAATATTAGCCTCACTAGTGGATCTTTCGGTGGTCTCCTCCAACCGAGCGTAACAAATCGAACCTTTTCCCGAACTGGCTTTGAGCAGACTGGATTTCTTGGACCACACCGAATCATGTAACCTCTAAATACAGTTCAAGCTCAATTCATTAGAATTATGTGTGTTAAGATAAGCTCGAATTCCTTGAGAACACCCATCGTAACTATGTACGATAAAAAAATGTCCAAAAACGTATACACCAAAAATTGACCATAACTACATACATATTAACTCATACATACTACATAGGTTTTGAACAGCTCGATGAGATATCGAGTCAAGTTCTTATAAACTCGAACTCGTCTCATTATATGTTTCGAATCATATATATACTCAAGCTCGAATTATCAGACAAAAAGCTCGATTCATTAGCAGCCTTACTTGATCATGATACAACACCTACATTTGATCACTAACATACAACGGTGATCGAAATACTAGTTTACATGAATATTAAGCAAGTATTACCTGTGTCAAGTCAAGTCAAGGTTTGGGGATTGTGAGGAGACCATATATTGTTCAAATGCTAGTCAACTTTATCCCTCATACCGCCCCTTACACTAGGTCTCGTTGTCATTCTTCAAGTTGCAAAGCCTTTTGAGAAAGGGTGAAAAAGTCATTTCAAATAAAGAATACAAGGGAGGAAAATGAACAAGAATTCTTGCCTTATAATTTCTTAGAAGGCTTCGGGGTTGGTGTACTCTAGCAGCATGTGCGGTGATCTGTATATTTTCACCAATGTCCAATACAGAACCTCTTCAACTACTAACTCGCCCTCCGCTCTCGCAGCATATATATCCTCACAAATGGCAATCAACCTACACACCATACCAGAGTTTTAAATGGGCCGATAAGGGCTATAATATAAATATTTAACTACTTAGTTAAAAATAAAACGGGTCAAGATTTGCAAATGTACCTACCTGTCACACGAAGGAAGGTTCTCAAATGGGATTCTCATTCTCAAGTCAGAGCATTGAAGCCTAATGAAGCGACCGACTGCTAACACAAAGGTAATGTAGAGACCCCATATACTTGATTTGCTCAATGTCTCACCAAGAAGACCCTCTTAGATTCAAGAATTATCAAAACTTATTATTTTTTAAACTTGTGAATGTTACTATAGTATGCTTCCATTTCTAAAAAACACTTACGTGGTGTTTCCTCTGACACGACAATGGCCATGGGCCCCATCAAATCACCACATGCACTTGAATTCAACCAATCAATATCGTAAAATGACCACCATTCTGCACTCCCACGATGTAGGAGAAGCTTCGCATCTACGCCACCTGCCTGTAAAATACCCCCATTAGGATTACAGAGACAGAGACAGAGACAGAGACAGAGACAGAGACAGAGACAGAGACAGAGACAGAGACAGAGACAGAGACAGAGACAGAGACAGAGACAGAGACAGAGACAGAGACAGAGACAGAGACAGAGACAGAGACAGAGACAGAGACAGAGACAGAGACAGAGACAGAGACACAGAGACAGAGACAGAGACAGAGACAGAGACAGAGACAGAGACAGAGACAGAGACAGAGACAGAGACAGAGACAGAGACAGAGACAGAGACAGAGACAGACAGAGACAGAGACACAGACAGAGACAGAGACACAGACAGAGACAGAGACACAGACACAGACACAGACACAGACACAGACACAGACACAGACACAGACACAGACACAGACACAGACACAGACACAGACACAGACACAGACACAGACACAGACACAGACACAGACACAGACACAGACACAGACACAGACACAGACACAGACACAGACACAGACACAGACACAGACACAGACACAGACACAGACACAGACACAGACACAGACACAGACACAGACACAGACACAGACACAGACACAGACACAGACACAGACACAGACACAGATGGAATGTACCTTTTGGTCGAAGAGTCTGACATCCCCAGAGCCGGTTACTCGAAAGTACCTAGGATAAGTGTTGTTTATCCTAAAGCTATTAGCGGAACCATTAAAAACTTGCTCAAGTTCTGATGGAGTGGGAAGATCGGAGCGTTGTATAGTTTGTTCGTATTTTACAACTTCTTTGTTCTTAGGCCTATCACGAGTGAGGACCCAAGAAAACTTCATATCCATGGCCATATCAAGAGACTGAATGAATTTTCTTTGAGTGGCATCAGGGACAAGCCACAAACTAATGGCATCAGCTTGGCAGCATATCATTTGGATATCATCCACATTATAAGAATCAAGATAATTATTCGGATCAAGATTAGAAGACGGTTTCAACACGTTCCATGGTGTAATTGCACATACAGTTGTCTCGTATAACATCAATCGTCCACCGTATGTCTTTATGTGAAACTGAACACTTGCATCATTAATAGGGTTCGCTATATTTGTCGGGTTACCACTACTATACATCTAAAAAAAATTATCAAAGGCATTGAGGTTAAGAAATATCATGAACCAAAATCTCATATAAATAATAATAATAAATAGAGAAATAGAGAAATATCTTACAAGCATAGGAGCCCAGATGACGCAGATTAATATAAAAAATAAGCATAAGCCATTGCAAAATTTAGTAACTTTCCTCTGTCTCTCTCCTTGTCTACGACCGGCCATGTTCAGAACTGCATCAGATTTGACAAGGTACAAACTTGCATTTATGTCCTCCAACTATAACCGCAAAATTACAGATATCAGTTTATATAAAACACATCATTTAATGATGGTAAAAATCTTTCATGATGAAGAAAATGAAAATGAAAAGTCCTTTCAGATAACCCAAGTTCCTTTTTATTTCTTTTGAGAGTTTTTTATTCATATTTGTTTTATCTTAAAATAAATGCATTTTTACCCCAAAGTTTTACACATTTGACATAAATCATTTGTATGTTGTCACATAATAACAAGGGTAATCTCCATTAAAGTCCCAAAATTTTGGCTCAGTTTATGAAAAAGTCCCAAATTAATTTTTATTAACAAAAAAGTCTCAAATTAATATTTATTAACAAAAAAGGACAGAAACTACATGTTTTATCTTCAATAAAATTCTAATATTTTCGCATAGTTTACGGAAAAGTCCCAACATTATCCGGTTTTCAGTCCTTTTTTATTAATAAAAATTAATTTGGGACTTTTTCTTAAACTGAGCCAAAATATTGGTACTTTATTGGAGATTTCCCTAATAACAATGGAGAAACATAAAGTATGCATAAAAGGGTAAAACCGTAAAGGTATAGGAAATTGTAGAACCAACCTTGAGCCAGTCATACATAGTCAAAGATGTGGTGGTGCAAGACCAATCAAGAACACATCTTAATTCATAGAGGAAGGGGAGTGCACGGTAGAGTCGGTAACCCAAATAATTAACTCTAGTAATACTACTTGTTAGAAATTGCCTATATAAAGTACTCTTATGAGGAACCCCTGATCGTATTTGCATGGCTTGTAGGGCGAGAGAAATCGCTTTAGTAAGATATATTGCACGCAGTGCTAAACCTGCTGCATGGTGCTGTGAAGGTTCCATACTCCATGCGTACTCGGTGACCGAGTATGTGAAAATTACAAGGTTAAATATGTAAAATATCACTTTCCCCGTCGCAAATGAACACAGGTATATAACACGATCAAGCACAATTAAGAAGAAGATAGCCTGCATAAATGTAATGTAATGGAAGTTAGTTTACACTCTAAAAAAGCATTTCATTAGGGTATGTTTGGTTGGGCGGAATGGAATGGAATGACCAAGAATGAACTGAATTCCCAAGTTAACGGAATAAGAGGTAATGGAATAGGTCATTACATTCCATTCCTTGTGCAATTCCTTCATACAAACACTACCTTAGGGCGCGTTTGGTTCACAGAATGTTTAGAATGGAATTGGAATCTTTTGGATGAATGAGATTTTGAAGGAATTGGGATCCGAAGGAATTTGAATCTCTAACGCGTTTGGTTGACAAATAATGGAATGGAATTATTTGTTAAATTTTGCTTAGTTTGCAAATTTTATCGAAGGAATTGGAATGTAAAGTATATAAAATGACTAAACTACCCTTTATAAGGTTAAATATGTCATTTTAATCGTAGATAAGAAAAAATAATCAAAGGAATTTGAATTATTTGTCATTATCCAAAGGAGTGATAAATTCAATTATATATGGAATTTGATGGAATCTTTTACAATTTCATTCCATCAAATTTTCAACCAAACACGTTTTGAACAGAATTTCTCTTTCCAGTTCCTTTGAATTCCATTAAAATAGTTGAAACAAACACACCCTTAGAGGTATTGGGAATAAAGAAAACTTGCCATCAAGATGAAGACAAACTCCTTTGGAAACTGATCTTCGAGCTGATAAACATCTAGAAATTCGTTTTTATTCTTTATAACAGATTGGTAGAAGATGGCAACCAAAAAGAAAACAGCCAAATCCGCACCGAATATATACGCGTATAGATCAATCTCTCTTTTGCCTCCCCCTATCACCGATATAATAGAATACGGGAATCCAAATTGTTTAGAAAGACCAGCCTCTTCCGCTTCTTTTATCTCCCTCGCCACGTCAGCAGCAGGTGTCAGAGACTTGTAATTTTCCGCTAAAGTACATTCCTCCCTCGGTGATGCATATGTCACTTCAAGAACCGCCAATGCCACATCTGGACTGTCTTTACTCTTTTCAATGCTACGAACTTGGACAGTACTCGCATAAGGACACGTGTCAGGGTCTGATTCCTTGCATTTTGAATTATGAACAAATCTAAGCATTTGATTTACTCCTGATTCCACCCCTGCTGGTTGAATCCCGTATTCCGGCCATGAATGGACGTCTAATGATAATTGGATAAAGTACGGGGGAGATTCTGCTTCTTGTGTTAATGATTTCCAGTAATTGACACAGTTTCCGATGATCAGTTTAGCGATGTTTTTTACAATTTTATAAATCGTTTGTATATTTTCTCTCCAACTTGAACTGAAAAGAACCTCCTTAGGGTTGACGATTTTCCCTGTGAAATTACTGAACTCGGTTGCGAAAATCCATTCACTGTCTTTGGCAGTTATAGAGCTTTGAATGAGGGTAAATAGGTAAACTAGAAAAAGCGGTAACAAACTGATAACGAATGAAGACGTTATTCTGTTTGTAGGAAACCCCCATTCTGGAAGAGAGATCGATTCGATAGTGATCCCACAGTGTTGGATGATGATCTGATACACGTACTGAATCAAGATATAGAACTCCGTGTAGATCAGCATAACAACCCAAAAGATATAATTAGGCCCGGTGTTTACACAAAGAGCATACAAGAACAGAGCTCCAAGATACACCATGGAAAGTAAACTGAAGTTCCACAGAAACACAAGAAGGAAGCAACAATAGCAGACAACGTCGTTATTTGATTGCATTTGGCCCCATATATGTTGAAAGATTATCCCGCAACTTGCTGACTCAGAACCGGTTCTACTTCTTTCAGATTGTAAAGAAGATGAACGATTCGAAGCTATGTGACTCTCGTTTTGGCTTTCTGTCTCGCTACTTTTACCGATCGGTGATAATGAAGTCGGGTCGTCCGAATAATCCAAATCATCTTGAGGGATATTTAAGTAATTTGCTAAGTTGGAGACCGCTCGATTTCCGATTGACTGTACTTGAGAAACACCGTCGCCTATCAACTGTACAGCGGAAATCAATGTACTTTCTTTCATCATACCTTTGCCTTTCTTCTCTATCTCGGTGATATCCTCGTCAAATTCAGAAACTTCAATAAGATGCGAGTTTTCCGGTGACTCAAACGCCGGTAAACTTTCGGTTCCATGGAATTCAAAAGGTAATGGCACTGGCACATCCATGTTAATATCGGACGGCTGTTTCTTAAAATTATCTTCTTCCTTATAAACAACACACTGAGTGGCATAATCGGTATTTAGAGAGACAGCTCTTCTTCTTCGTAAGCCTTCGTTACGAGGTGAATCATCATGAGTATGTTCATGAACGGGACACGAGGTGTGAAGCTGGATCTGTAAATTAAGCATTTCTGATTTCATTTTTTCGACTTGCATATTTCTTTGGCGCTTTTTCTCCTTGTCTTCACGAATATGCTGCAACTGCTCGGTTTTCCATGCGGCTTTCTTCTCTTGTTCACGAACAATGGCACCGATTTGTTCAGCTTCTAGATATTGGAATACGTAATTTAGTTCTGGAGAGGAAAACATGTATGACTGCAATGATACGAGAATGAAGATGATAATCTCAACTAAAGCAGACCGCGAGGTGATTCTGAATCCATAATCGTACTTATAAAATCCAATAACTTCATAAACATAGTCTATGGTTTCACATTTCCCTTGGTTAAAAGCTCCCACAAATGGGGATTGATAGGCAAGAGAGAGAACGATGACTGCAAAGTTGTATATCCGCAACCACTTAAAGATCTTGTTCTTTTTCTTCAGTATTGTAAGTCTCAATCGGAAAAGACTTAGAGCAAACGCGAGGTATCCGAGGTGTAAAATATCGTATTCAAGAGTGCCAGTGATTAAAATCAAGGCAAGAACAAGATCCAAGAGATGGCAGTAGCAATATAGTCTCAAGTAGTCAAGAAGAGTCCAGATGGTTTTGGTTTCAAGCGAGAGGTCCCGCCAAACAAAGGCGTTCTTGCGTTGAGATATCATTTGGCGATATGTATATGATCCCGAGAAACTGCAGAATCGATCAGCTCGAAGCTTGAAACATGCAAACTTGAAGACTATGAAGTAACTAATGAGCACTCTTGGATCATCAACAGTAAGCCCTACAATTAACAAAAACCAAAAATCAAGATTGCAAAAAAATCCATCAAAGGTATTGTTGGGTGCAAAGTTCTTCATTATTATGACTTGGTGGCATGAGGAAGGCCCACTCATGATTATGGGCTTGTGGCTTGTGCTTTTACTCTTTATTATGTCTAGACTATAAATAGTGTTTATTTATTTTTGTAGTCTAATGATTCTAGAGGGAGCATAGCCATATCATAGAGAGAGAAACATTCATATTGTAAAACCCATTGATCAATACAATCATTCAGCTCATTGGATCCTGATTGGTATTTGTTCTTATTCCGCATTTTGTTAAATCTGTTTTAAAACAGATATTAAGAGGATTGTACAGTACAATACCTAGCCAGCAGCGTCGGCAATAGTTGAAATGGTGTTCTGAAGTTCGCCAGCAATCATGGCAGTGCAAGGTGGCGGTCTTACTTGGACCTGGACCAAATTCAGTTAAAGACCTTTCGGTTTTCCAAATCGCAAAATATTCGAGTAAAAGTACACTAGCAAACAAGACGACAAATAACGACCATGATCTTTGTACTAGCTGTCGGCCTAGTACAACACAAGCAGCAAGTGATGCTATATACAGGAGTGAAATGGCATTAAGAAGAGCAAAACTTGCAAGAAGCAATGCAATCATGTTAATCTCAAGCCCAAATAGGATGAACATGTTCTCCATCCAAAACTTTAAGTATATCTTTAAAGAAGTCTTTTGCATTTCGAATCTCTCCTTTCTTAAGAAAAGAACTTGCTTCTTTTTCCATTTATGGTTCTCGTTAACCTGTCCCCAAAAATACCCAAGCATGTATCTTCTGCTCGTGCTCTTCGCTGTTTCCGGTTTCTCATCTCCGTTGTTCGGCCATGAGTTGATGCTTCTCAACCCCATTTTTCTGACCGATGAAAAAACATTATCATCCTCATTTGGAATTGAGGCAATTGGTAACACGTCTTCTTGAGAGAAAAACAACGGGCACGGTTCTTCCCATTGACCTACACCCGAAAGCCAACTAGGCAAAACCTCTAACCAATGGAAGACGTTATACTGAAGGGTACATGCAGCAATCACAAGTACCTTAGCTCTCAACCCTGCTTCTAAACCCCTAGCTCCAGGCTGATACACCTTTAAACCTAAAAAGTTGGAAAAAGCAGAGTGTTTTTGCCCGGGAAACATCTCGGCTTGTTCCCCACATAATTGGAATAAATACTCTGATGTCACGAGAAATCCCGTGTAAACCAAAAAAGATTTCGATGGGACCCGCGAAGCTTTCGGTAAAATCGAACAGAATACAGTACCAAGAAGATATAGGAAACCAAATGCACTTATTGGAGATATTGCCGCGTAGAACATAGCAGCAAACAACATCTTTTGACTGTGCCATATTAAAAGCCTTCTAATAAACCCGATCACCCCAAACTGGAGCCGATTTGTGTCCTCTAAGTTAGGGTACCTGTTTTGTCTCCTTTCATAGCTGTAAAGTTGCATTGCGATTGTTATTGCTAATGCTTCTGAAACGTTTTCAAATACCGATGCTTCTGAGTTGTAGCCGAGGTATTTATAAAGATCGACTTTTGTGGATATCCATCCCTCGAAACTGGGGAAGATGCTTAGAATATAGATGAGAATAAACATGACGATTGAATATGCTTTGAGTGGGAACCATAGACGCTTTCGTGTCTTCTCAACAAGTTGTCTACCAGTAATCCAGAAAAGGAGAAGAAAAAGATACCCGAATGACACGTAATTAGGCCTAGTCATGTAGACTGTGATAAGTATAGTTACAAAAGCAATGTATGTGCCAAATGAGCGATATAGAGATAGAAACCTCTGCCCTATTGCACTCAGATAGGATGCCACTTTTCTCTCTGAAAGAAAATACACAATTATCAGAATATAAAAAAGGGAAATCTCCAATAAAGTCCCGTTATTTTTGGCTAGTTTATGAAAAAGTCTCAAATTTAATTTTATTTACAAAAAAGGACAACATACCGGCTAACGTATTCAGTTTAGCCATTTCTTCCGGTTTTCTAGGTTTTCTAAATTTGAAATATTCAATAAAGTCCAATTATTTTGGGTCTATTTATGAAAAAATCGTATTATTTTGTGTAAAAGATTTCAACATTGGGACTTTTTCATAAACGGACCAAAAATAGTGGGACTTTACTGAAATTTTCTAATCTGTGAAACCTGGTAAACCTAATGAGGGCTAAACTGAATACATTAACCAGTATGTTGTCCTTTTCTGTAAATAAAATTAATTTTGGGATTTTTCAAAAACTAGCCCAAAATAATGGGACTTTATTGGAGATTTTGCTAAAAATTTAAGAAATGGTGGATGCATATATATATATATATATATATATATATATATATATATATATATATATATATATATATATATATATATATATATATATATATATATATATATATATATATATACCTTGGGAGGGGTTATCATCGATGTTTGTAGAGTTTGCAACAGCATAAACAGATAACAAAACTGATTTATTCAAACCAGCTTTTAAAATACTAAATCCAACTGGAGGGCGAGGTGTATGCTGGACAATTGCTGAGAAAGAAAACAGAACTTTGTGACCATGTTTTTGAATGGCACAAAAACATGCAAGCAAAGCTATTTCGACAAAATCCCAAGTGCTATCACATTCAAGGAGACCTACATGAATTTGGATAACCGAATAAATTGGTTACAAATTCAAGGTTTGTTGATTTTTGATATTACTGATTGTGAAGGAATTAGAAATAGAATAATAGACAATACCTAACTGAGATAAAATCGCCCAACTTATAGTGTCGCTTTTCCTCAAGGCACCCGAGACAAGATTTATCTGAAGAGTGTACAAGATTGCGAAATGAATCTCACACAGAAGAAGTAAGGCGCCTTGAACTCGTGTACTGATGCGGTGGCTCAATAAATACAGAAAAAAGAATATCACTGAAGCACAGATTAAATTAAGATTAGATGAGATACTAGTAAATTGTAATTATTAGAATAAAGGGCAAATACGAAAAAACACTATATTTTTGCACTTTTTCTGGTTTAACCATCAATTTTTCATTTGTTCTAATAAAACCACCAATTTTTGGAAAAAATTTCAACTCGGCCATTATGACCTGAAGAAGCCGGTAACAATGGCTTCGATGAAACTTTTTACCAAAAATTGGTGGTTTTTCCGAATATTAAAATTGGTGGTTAAACCGAATTTTTTTGCAAAATATAGTGTTTTTTTCGTAATTAGATCTAGATAATGTTACACTTTAATTTATATAATTACGAAAAAAACACTATATTTCATTAATTTTTCTGGTTAAACCATCAATTTTTCATTTGTTCTAATAAACCACCAATTTTTTTGAAAAAGTTTTAGCTCAACCATTATGACCGGAAGAACCGGTAGTAATGGCTTCAATGAAACTTTTCACCAAAAATTGGTGGTTTTTTCCAAATCTTTTAAAAATTGGTAGTTAAACCGAACTTTTGCCAAAATATAGTGCTTTTTTTGTAATTAACCCTAGAATAAATGTAAACTTACTATATACAGCATGGATGAAACCAGGCTTCATTGCAATGAGAAATATCTGCACTAGCATGATTGCGCGGTTACATTTTCGCAGCACCCAAGCGATTGTGGCTACAATCAGCACTTTTGTTTCTTCTTTAACTGCAATTACAAGTGAGAAACTTTTAGTATATGATGAGTTTGTAATGAGAAATTATTATTTATGAAGAAATGAAAAAAAAGACCTTCAGGGGTAGAGTCTCCATCGGATGTACTGGGGACCTCATCAGAGAGGTAAAGGAAAACAGAATTGTTGACAAGGTTAACAAGGGCAACTAAAAATCCAAGACAAAACTGAGCAAGAATAAAGAAACCGGGAAATGGATAATGCCACAACCCCACCATTTCCCAAACCTGCGTGTCCTGCATATGAAATAAATTTAGATTATTGTTTGATTTATTTCTGGGAAATCTCCAATAAAGTCTCAATATTTTGGCTCAATTTATAAAAAAATCCCAAATTAATTTTTATTAACAAAAAGGTCCCAAGTTAATTTTTATCAACAAAAAAGGACAGAAAACCAGCTACTGTTGGGACTTTTCCGTAAACTGTGCGAAAATATTAGGACTTTATTGAAGATAAAACATGTAGTTTCTGTCCTTTTTTGTTAATAAAACTAATTTGGACTTTTTTCTTAATAAAAATTAATTTTGGATTTTTTCATAAACTAAGCCAAAATTTTGGGACTTTAATGGAGATTTCCCTTTATTTCTCGGCAAATTAAGAAAAAAGAAAATAGTTTGTTAGTTACCTTTCCAAGTTTGCCATTACGGTGTGTGAAAACTACATTGAAAATGTAGGTACTGACGGCCCAAAATAGAATGAAGACAAGGAGCAGTCCGTTTAGTCTGTGCAAACGGAACAAGGATGGGAAGACAAATATAATGTAGCCGACGTATCCAAGTAATCCAAACGCACAAACACTTGCATAATAGAAGCTCCATAAGGAAAGAGCAAACAACGAGACCTGTAAATTTCATCACTGAAAATTTAACAAATAAGCCGAAAGATAATTCACATGCTCGAATTAACCTGAAACCAAAATACATTGACTAGGTCAAGGAAGTAAAAATCATGTTACGCTTATAAACTAGAAAGATTCATCATATAATCCAAAGACACTCCACACCGTGTTTATAAAAAAAGATCGGGATAAATTCCAAAAAAGACACTAAGTTTTCAAAAAAGTTCGATTTTGACACTATGTTATTTTTTTTTTTCAATTAAGTCACTAACTTTTTAATTTTTTTCAATTAAGTCACTATGTTTTCAATTTTGTTTCAATTTGACCAATTGACCGGTGAACCCGGTTGTCAGCTGACGTGGCATGGTGACATGTCAGTCTTGATGATGTGGTGCTTACATGACATGCTGACGTGGCACCAAGGTGTCAAAATTGAAACAAAATTGAAAACATAGTGACTTGATTGGAAAAAATAAAAAACGTAGCGACTTAATTGAACAAACAATAACAGAGTGTCAAAACCGAAATTTTCTGAAAACTTAGTGTCTTTTTTGAAATTAACAAATAATATATTTCATATGTTACAGTAATCAGATTAACTAGGAATTTAGATTATTGTTTTGCAAGTATAGCCTAGTCATAATCGTACATCTGAACTTCTGTCAGGCCTTCTGTTTATTAAATTTTTACAACAGTTTACATCATAGTATGTGATACTTTCCAGAAACAGAATTTGATTCTGTTTTATGCATGCAAGAAACTAGGGGTGAGATTTGAATTCGATGTAAACATATTTGAGCAGTTGTTTGTTATATATCTAAAGATTATAGGTATTTCCAGTTAAAGGTACGTACCGGGGCACCATAGGTAAAGAAATTGATGCTGAATGTCCGGAAAACTGCACCTCTTAATAAAACATTGGTATCCCGTTCACCAGATCTACAGATAACATTGCATTAATAAATAACTGTGATATATATATATATATATATATATATATATATATATATATATATATATATATATATACATATATATATATATATATGAAGTTTGCATTATATTCTAACTCGGTTACCTTGATTCACGGATGAAAAAAGAATTTGTAGATGGGAGAAGGTGTTCGGTCAAGTTTCCTTCTTTCATGGACATTATCAAATTCATTTCCTCCAAGTCAAGTTTCACAAAAGATAACTGCGTAAATGCTGCAAAATTATCAACTGTACAAAAGTTTGATACGATAAAGCAGCATAACTTGTAGTTATCTACATGGGTAACTAAGTAGAAATAAAAATAAAAACAATTGGAGCATCCACAATAAAAACAAACCAAAATGCTTGAAAAACTTCCATAACAGGGAAGCTTTTTTGCAAAACGTATTTATGGGTCCAATCAAGATCAATTTATAAGGGAAATGAATAAATAGTATTAAAAATCTGAGAGCTCTATCCATTTAGCTTGTAAATACAATAGCCTTTTTGACTTTGCATACCTTATTTGACCCGATTAGCTCTTGAAAAAGCTCTTATTGTTATGTACTTATTTTGTATGACTGTAACTATTGCGTCTACCAAAATATTGAAAAGGTTCCATTTAGACCACTCAACTATAAGAACACCAAAAAAGGCCATCCAAGTACCTAATGTTGATCCATTTTGTGTAAATGAATGAGTGCATAGCTGGCCTATGATGTGTTTACATTTGAGCAGCATAAATGAAACTTCTCTAGTAGTTAAGTTGACTACTGATCCCTTATAAGTAGTTTTTACAGTTGGGCAGCATAAATGTTGATTCAAATCGGGAAATCTTCAATAAAGTCCCATTATTTTGAGTCAATTTATGAAAAAGTCCCAAAATTAATTTTATTTACAGAAAAGGACAACATACCGGCTGACGTATTCAGTTTAGCCCTTTTTTCCGGTTTACCAGGTTTCATTGATTAGAGATTTTCAGTAAAGTCCCACTATTTTTAGTCAGTTTATGAAAAAGTCCCAATGGTGAATCTTTTTACACAAAATAATAGGACTTTATCATAAACAGACCCAATATAATTGGACTTTATTGGAGATTTCCAATTTAGGAAACCTGGTAAACCGGAAGAAATGGCTAAACTGAATACGTTAGCTGGTATGTTGTCCTTTTCCGTAAATAAAACTAATATTGGGACTTTTTTATAAATTGGCTTAAAATAACGGGACTTTATTGGAGATTTCCCATTGAAATCTTAGGAAAATGTTTGCAAGAAAAAGATGTACCCCGAAGAAATATATGATCAGCGAAAGACCAGAAAAAATTTGTGTCCACTCAGATGCTGAAGAAATTTTGTATAAGCCGATGATACCACCTATCCTAATTGGTGATCTTGTGGGGAGCTGATAGACATAAAGAAATATAATATTGAAGCTCGCGTATAGCCAAAGAGCTCTCCACCACCTTCATAACAAATTAAAGAATAACAAGCAAAATTCATCATATGATACTTTGTAGGGAAAATGACTTATAAGGGTAACGAAGTATCAGAATTGTTCAAAAAATACCATTGAACTTTTTTTGTACACATATTACCAACAAACTATAGTCGTTGTACACGTATGACCATTAAAGTTTATCATTTGTTCAAAAAATATCATTGACGTTACCGGAAGTATACCTTACCAGCCAATGGTATTTTTTGAACAAATGATAAACTTTAATGGTCATATGTGTACAACGACTATAGTTTGTTGGTAATATGTGTACACAAAAAACATCAATGGTACTTTTTGAACAATTATGATACTTCGTTACCTTTATAGGCCATTTTCTCTACTTTATATACCAAAATCAACAAACAATATTGATATAAAGATATAAAGTCACCTGAATACGCCATGAAAGTTGCTTGACAATGACCAATCCACAAGTCCCACACAGCTAGAAACAAAAAACGGTAAAGAAACCCAAGAAGTGTTGCTGATACCCACAACCAACTGAACAGCTGGCAACAGCAAGAAGGAAGCAACCTTCACATGTGCACCTTCAATATCAATACCATCAAATAAGGACAGAAAAATTCCAGTCAATTAATGGCATAAGTCAAAGTCAACTAATATCAACTTGTACCAACCTATTCGCTCCATGGCTTCTACAAGACCCCCGAAATATGAAGATGTCCATGTAAACAAGCCTAATCTGATTTCATGAAGTTCAGTCACAGCAGTGAACGCGGCTAATAGTTGCAATATCAAATAATAAATTATTTTTGGTGATCTCGGTTTATGGATACTGCAAAAACATACTTCATTAGCATGCAGGAGAGATTAATCATTAATTATGCTGACGAAATTGGAAATTTGGAATTTTGAAATCTCACATCATAAATCCTATAAACTTTGCCCACATAGGTTCTTGCAGTCTGCATCTTCTTCCACACCAAATGGTCCAAGCTAAAAGAAAAGTCAATTGTGCAAGAACAGCAACAAGTGAGTAAGTAACAATGGCCCATAGTACTATTCTCCCCCTTGAGTGAAATCCTATAAAATGACAATACATTAAGTAAGCTTGATATGGTATAACTTGCTATTGTATCTGATGTAACAGATGTTATGTGAGTTTATTGTATGGTTTAATATATAAAATAATACCTCTTTCCAGATGAACAAATAGAATAAGTAGAGAAGCTAGCAAGTTCCCAAGAGAGATTAAACTCCAATTCAGTAAAGCAGCTGCAGAAACAGAAGGATGGGCGTAATTATAGAAAGGTAATATACAGTGATCAAATAATTTTTTAGAAGATTTATCAATCTGTGATGACAAATTCCTTCAAGTCACAGTTATATGTGGGTAAAAGTTGTAGGTAGAAGTTGTGCAATAATCTCAATTAACATAATCGGCAATGACTTGACATAATCACGAACAATGTCGCAAGTACAAAGATAAAATCGCATTATTTTGTTACTTAAATCTCGAAAATTGGCGCTAGCTTAAGCTTAGATAGAGAAAACAAATCACTATAATCTGTATTTTAACGATAAACATGAGGTATCTACATGAATTTACAGTAAAAAAATCAAACGCCATGCATGCACAATACACATCGTTTTACGCCCTAATTCACACTCGATAATCTGTAAATCACTTTATGATTATCGCCAAATAAAAGATAACGAATAATAATAATAAAATTACCTGTAAATAGTAGCAATGACAACAGATATCCACCGACTAATACCCGCATTGTTGGCTCGTAAGGTCGAAGCCAGATCGTTCATATCATCAGTTGATTATTTAATCAGTGGAAATTTCCTTTTGGAGCAAAAGAATCGACAAAATTGAATCCAGAAGAAGCTATTTTCCCCGGTATTTTGTTCGATTTCTCTACTCTAACAGAAAAAACTCGAAATCAGGAAAGGCGAGTGGATCTTGATAGAAGATTTGCGTAAATTTGCGAGCTCCATGTACATCTACGATTAGTGTGATCTCGGAAGCTGATTACGTAATTTTGATTTGAAAGTTGTTTCAAGACCACGTGGATGGAAATGGACAGCAGCGAATCAGGTCGAGATCGTTTTCAGTTTTGATTATAATACATCCAAAAAACCAAGCTGAAATTTGTGTCACATTCGCCATTTTGTATTCAGCTTATGATCGTTGCTGCGGTCTCGCTTTCATTTGTGATCGGAACCATAACGCCATGGAAGATCTTGGCGTTGACAGGTGCAAACGGCCAAAAGACATTCTAGCACACAAAATTAGTAGTACTTAGGTACGAGCATCGGACCACTTTTTTTTTTTTTTTTTTTTTTTTAGTTTAAATTCTAAATGTAATTTAAATAGGGAAAATGTCACTATAGCCCAACAATATTTCAGCGAATGGTTTAATTGGTCTCTAAGGGTTTTTTTTTTTTTTTTTGCCATAAAAGGGAACCAACTTTTAAAAACCTATTAAATTTTACATTTACCCATTGCAACCGGTAGCTTGATGAGGTGGAGCCTAGGTGGATCCTAAGTGGGTGACACCTGTGTAAAACTTGGAGACCAAGGTTCGTTGGAGTTGTGGTCCCTTTGGCCTTTAAAAATGGAGGACTTTTCAAGGTAATGTCGGAAACGTAGTTACCCTCTAGCAACAGTAAAATTCTTGAGAATGTCATCTTCTTCATCTACGTCATTTTCGAAGCTGGGTATAAATCTCGAGGACCTAAATGTCCCGTTAGAAAGCCTGAGTAACAGATCTTTGAGTCGATCGAGAGGAGAATCAAGCAACATGTTGTCTATGTCGTGGTTTTCTGCTGCCATCGGAGGACCAGGAGGTATACCGCCGTCTGGCGGACCCCCTTCGGGACCGGGTGCGACTGTTTCCCTTGAAGAGTTCGAAGCTTTGAAGGGTAAGTTTGAATCTTTCCAGAAAACCGTATACACGGGATGCTTGTGTATCGGTGTGTACCTGTTGGCAAACTTCTTGGCATCTGCATTCAAGTGATGATGAAGATGAAGTACAGGTTTTGGGGTTTAGGTATTATCGTGGTTCGTATGTTCGTGGTTAAGTTAGAATGTTTGTGGGTTTGGGTTGATGGGTTATGTGTTAAATGGTTAGTTTTTGGTGGTTAAGTTAGTATGTTTGTATGTTCGTGGTTCGTACAATATGTTAATCCAAGTTTTGTTAGTAACATCTTAATGGATGCATATGTATGTGTTAATGTATATCTTAATGGTTGTCTTAATGTTAACGTGTCTCTTAATGTTTGTCTTAATGGTAATGTGTGTCGTACTGTTTGTCTTAATGTATGTCTTAATGTATCTCCCTTACACACGTAAATGCAGGAAAAATGTAATAAGTTATATGAAACATGTTAATAAACTTACGAAATGGGCTTAATTTGAAAATGTTTTTTAATTAAACCAGACTTTAAACCTATATAGAATCACATAGAATCACATATCATGCCTAATAAAAAAGGGTATGGATTAAAAGTAACGTCTTAATTGATAACAAGACATACAAACTTGAAAACAAAGGTACTTGTTTAATGGATCACTCAATCCATGGACTAAACAAACCCAGTCAGAACATAAGTTTCAATACTCGACCAACAAACATGTTCACCATTTTATTGACACACAAACAAGTCTAACAAAGCAAACATCTAATCTAAATCCAAAGGGACTTCAGAAGTGTTGCCTTCACTGTTCTTTCCTTCAACTCTTTTAGCCAATTTCTTCTTAACAATCCGCTCTGACCTTTTTGGCATATGTTTACCAAGTGTTGTGCTTTCCTGTGTATTCAAACCAATTACAGCCTCCTCATTTACCATGATACTTTCATTGATTCCAGCCTCACTTTCATTGACTCCAATTCCAGTCTCACTTTCATTGACTCCAATTGCAGCCTCAGTTTCATTGACTCCATTTGCATTCTTTGTAGATGGATTGACTTCTTGTTCCTTACCTCATTACCTACTTCACCTACATAATGGCAAATGGCAACATTATGAAAAAACAAAGTATTACATTGTGAATAAAAGTTACACGTAATACATACCTCCATTACCTCCTTCACCTTCATCATGCAGATTAGTCTTTCTAGTTGATCCTTTAGTTACTCTGACTTTAGAGGGCCTTTGTACTTGCTTACATGTTTTCTTGTTATGTCCAGACTGCTTACAGATCCCACAAAGAACTCTTTTTCCCACTTTTGACACAGTATGTTTTCCTACTTTTTCTGATGCGTCCCTTCTTCGTTTAATTGTTGGCCTATCAGGCATTCTCCTTTTAATTGTTGGCCACATGTCACTTCCATTCATAGCTTGCAAGGGATACTTGTAAGCATTCTTATAAAATGTTGCTAGATATAATGGGTCCACAGATGCTTCAATTGTCTCATTTATGTATGATATAGTTGCAATTGAATGAACACAGCCGTATCCATTGAGTTGCCACAGCCTGCAGGTGCAAGTTTTTTTCCAAGTCAACAGCATAGGATTCTCCTAAGTTCCTAGTTTCAAATTGCAGAAGACCACTAGGCAACACTTGCCAATATCTGAAAATTTAAACAAATGGTGTATAAGTAGCATATATAAGTATCATTTAAAACCACAAACACATACCTTTGCTGCATTTTCAACTCATTTATCTTATGTCTAATGGCAGGGCAAACTTGGTAGTCAGGCCAATTACATCCTTTCAATTGCATTTTATGCATCCTTTCCATAACATAAGTACGCATTTCTTCAAGCATTGTTATAATTGGTTTTTTCCTTGCTTCAACTATGACACTATTAAAGCTTTCAGAAATACCATTTTCTACAGCATCACACATAGTGTCAAGTCTAAAAAAAGCCCTTGACCGTGTCTTAGGATCCCTTTCTATTAGGTGTTCATGAGCTACAGGGTTTAGCATCTCAATTTCTTTCATTACTGCTTTGAAATGAGGTTCAGTAGTAGCCTTGCTTGCTTTCTAAAATAATTTCTCAAAGTGTGCACCAGAAAATCTCTTCTTAAAGATGGCATAAATATGCCTGGCACACTGCCTATGTTCAACCTCAGGTAACACTTCCTTCACAGCCTCTAACAGACCCTACATGGGAAATTGCAACATTATGACAAAACAAAGAAATACATACTCAATCAAAGTTACAATTAATGCATACCTTGTGTTGATCTGACATTAAACTAACTCCAAGCCTACTTTCAAGGTGTAAATCTTCCATTAGGTTCTCCATGAACCACTTCCAGTTTTCTTTATTTTCCACACAAACTATAGTCCAAGCAATTGGGAATATTTGATTATTTGCATCTCTTCCAACTGCACTTAACAACTCACCAGAACAAAACCCTTTCAAAAAATAGCCATCAAGGTTAATCACTCTTCTACAACCAGTTTTCCAACCTTGTCTTAATCCCTCAAAACATACATAAAACCTAGTGAAGTAATGTTTACCATCCGGCATGACATTTACACCCACTTTCACCGTAGATCCTGGATTTAATCTTCTAATCTCCTCTCCATATGACCAAAGTTTGGCATAGTGTTCAACAATGGTTCCCTGGATAAGAGTTAAAGCATGCTTCTTTGCTCTCCTACATTGACTCATGCTAACCTCTATCCCAAATTTTTGTTTCACATCTTCCCTTAGTTGTCTAACAGTCACTTTTTGGTTATGTAGAATCTCAGTAGTGTAGTGACTACCAATCCAAGCATAGTTGACAATTGAACCAAACTTATAATTCCTTGCACAATTATGCTCATGGATTAAAGACTTGATTTGGAATGAATGCTCCTCTGTCATCCATGAAGCCCAAAGCCTAAATGAACAATCACCACCACAACAATTTGCCAATAATCTCCTACTATCATTCTTTTTATAAGACAATTGATATCCATTTGCAACATCATAGTTACAAAGCATATCTTTCAACTGTTTAGGGCTTTCAAAATGCATACCTAGTACATGATTTTGTTTCTTCCAGTCCACGTCTGCATTAAACCTTGATTGCACATCAGCTTGTCTGTCAATGTCACCAATTTTAACTTGTTCTGGATCATGCTCACCCATATGATTTTCTAATCCATCCACCATCTCAAGTGGTGTTTTAGGGTTGTTGACAGGAGTGTTGAGGTCAATTCTGTCAAACCCCTCTACCATTTGGGGTGAAACACCTCCACCCACTCCCGAATGGTGATCTTCAGGGCTAATCACTTCCTTGTGGTCTTCAACTATCTACTCCTGCACATTGACACCGGTATGATCCACGTACATAGGCACAACAATGGTATGCTATCTCGATGAACTCAACATATTCCATCTTGTCTATAATCATCTTCAGCCCTTCTGCTATGTCACACTCATGTAAACAGAAATACAGGTTCCTGCACTTCTCCCTCATAAATCTTTCGAGAAACTTTACACATTCTTCTAAATCCATCCCTGCAAAATCAATATCTTCAAACAGGTGATGCATGCCCTCAATGTAACTTAATGGTTGCCTTGTGAACACTCCATGGTAGTGCACATTGACCTTGCAGTTAGATTCCATTAGCACGATGAACAGTCCGATCAAGGAAAGGGTTTGGTGTTTTTAGCTCAAAAAGGGTTTTCGTAACATTTGAACTGCCGATCATCTTCTCTATTATACACTTAGACTTCATTTGATGACATAGCACATGACTGGATACTTAACAATGCCACGACGATTGTATTAGATGACATGGCTGCTGAGTCACATGTTTTAACCGGATGACCCCTTCACTATGGGGTCAATGGTGTTTTAAAACCTGATTTTAAAAGTTGGTTCATTTTTATGGCAAAAAAACCCCTAGGGACCAATTAAACCATTCGCTGAAACGTTGTTGGGCTACAGTGACATTTTCGCATTTAAATATGATAAATGTTATTTAGTCACAAAATTGTATAAAAATATGTCACGTGAAACTATGGTCTAACTACATGCAATTAGTTAAATAAAATACTTCAAAATAATTCTTTCATGTTTACCAAAGAGTAAAGACCTAGAAATTAAGTGAGAAAAAGATGAAAAATGGAACCAGATGCTTCTTGATTTTGACGACTGGGAATACTAAGGTCCATCCCGGGTTCAAGATTCGGTTATCTGTCGGTTGGGACCGATTCCACATATTTTGACCAGGTACCGGACCATGTTCACCCCTATAATAATACTAGTTGGGTCAAAGGTCACTAGTTGCTATTTGGTAACTACTTGAAGCTTGAATAGTGAAGAATCGAAATGGTATCGTCGCAGGAATCGTTTCCGTGCATTGATTTGGTAACAAGATTGTTTCATAACCGAGACTTCGAGATGGCCGATAAGATCCACTTGTTTTATCAAAATTTTCATATTAGAGTGGATATTTTCTCACAACTGAGTAATTTCAATAATCACAAAATATATACACAAGTATAAAGTTATGAGACATGCCATAATATGGGCTAAAGCATATACAACAATGAGCTACAAATATGTACACTGATTCCATACAACTATCCGAAAATTTGGATATGGGGTCGAAGATCAAAATCCACTATCCGAAAATTTTAAAACATCCAAAATTTCAGATATTCAGTTTTGAACATGCGTGCCTATAGACTTATCAATAAAATCGTGCTTAACAATCGTGCAAGGCTAAGACAGTGAACCATAAAGACTTTCAGGATGCACTTAGGAAACTTAGAGGAAGGATGCCAATATATCCGAAGAGGCTGCTGAAATCTAGGTTCGTGTTTCGCAAATTTGCAAATTTCATCGAGAATCTTAACTCTTGACCTCGATTTTCCCCTATATGAATATGTCATGTAAGCTTAATTTGAACCCGTAAGTTATATCTGACATAAAGTAATTGTAAATCCCCTAACCAGGATTTTAGAAGAAGGAGAAGGAAGCAAGGAGCTAGAAGTGTTGGTGCTTGGAAGGAATCAAGCCTTTTGTTATTTCTGGACTATTGAAGCTCGGGGGACTTTTACCGACTTTCCTTTTTACTTTTGTATTAGCCATGGATTAGGTGAGTCTTCTCACTTTCTTGATTATGAAGATTATGATGATTATGATGATTATGAGGATGATGTTATGAAACAAAGAATGAGTTGATTATCGACAAGATTGGGGCAAGCCCGTGAGTCAAAGAATGAGATGATAACCGACGGATCCGGCAAGCCCGAGAGTCAAAGAATGAGATGATTAATGGTTGTTCGGGGCAAGCCCGAAGACCTTAGTATATTTATAAATAATATGGAAAACTGGGAAATTCACTAAGCAATGTGCTTACGTTTTATGTTAAATGTTTCAAGTACTTCGGGGGATCGCGGGAAGGGTCCGGCTTGACTACATGGCATCTACCTTCATGATTAGCTTTCCGCTGTTATCACAATATTTTTATATTTGAACAATTTGTTTTGGATTACTTGATGACTTGGATGTTTTATGATATATGAGACTTAATTATTATGTTTTTTTAAAGAAATTTTTTTCGTTGTAGTTTTGGGACGTTACAAGTTGGTATCAGAGCCAAGGTTTGAGGGATTTGGTGGAACCTTAGGGGAAACCAAACTCATACCAAGGAATAAGAACCATTTTTAAAAAAATAATAATTAAGAATTTTAAATGGAAAAGATTTTCTTAAACGAAAGAAGGCGCTACATGTAGTCTGGCAAGACCCAAGTTGGTATCACATGCTAATGCAGCAATTTTTACCCATTGCAATAAGGTCAATTATGCACCAACCCACAAGAGATGCTATTATTAGGTTTTGTTTTTTTCAACTAAATATGTTGCAAAGAAATAAATGTAGATGAACTTGATAAGATGCAGGAAGAGCTTATTGTGACACTATACCTGCTTGAGAAATACTTCCCTCCATCGTTTTTTTATATTATGGTGCACTTAACTGTACACCTTACTAGGGAGGTCAAATTATGTGGGCCAATATGCTTTCGGTGGATGTATCCCTTCAAGAGGTTTATGAAGGTTATTAAAGGACATGTAAGAAACAAAAATAGACTTGAAGGATGCATTGCTGAGGAGACTATTGCAGAAGAAACTATTGAGTTTTTTAGCGAATACCAAAAAAACCTCAAGAAAATTGATATTCCACCGGAGAAGCATAACGGAAATGAGAATGATGATAATATGGACGGAAACCATGTGTCATCCGGTAGTCCAATCAAAGTCGATCCATAACAATTCTCTAAAGCACATTTTTTTATTGCAAAATACAGCTGAAATTGACCCATACATCGAGTGAGTATTAATTACATGTTTGTTAATTGTTACTTTAAATATTAATATATGCATAATCTATGTAATTTAATATTCATCTCTGTACGTATAGTCGACACATGGTCTTTTTGAAAAAAGAACATCCCAATAAACGACAAGCATTGCTGGAGAAAGAGCACAATACAACATTTGGTCACTGGTTACGAAAAGAGGTAATCAAATAATCTGTAATGAAATTGATAAATATTAATATTTTTTGAAAACCTAATTCATGATTATGTAATGAAATCCAGCTTGAGAGTGAGCTAGCAATCTCCAAGGAAAGTGTATCTGAAACAATAAGGTGGCTTTCACATGGACCACACACGATGGTAATGAAATACTCTTCATACAACATCAATGTATACCTATTTCGCACAAAAGATCGTGAAGGTAAAGTTTATTAGAACAGTGGGGTTGGTGTAGAGGCAACTGACATGCACATTTCTAAAAAAGGTGTAACCTTTGGCCAAAACTATTATTATGGGGTTTTAAGATAGATATGGGTACTAGATTATCATATTAGAAAAATACCCCTTTTCATGTGTGACTGGGTAGATAATAAGAATGATGTTAAACAAGATACTCTTGGTTACACCTTGGTTGAACTTTGTAGAATTGGCCACAACGATGATCCTTTCATAATGGCATTGCAAGCAAGACAAATATTTTATGTGAAATATCAACTTGATAAAAAGAAGTCCATTGTCTTTATTGCACCTCCCAAAAACTACAGTAATACATATGACGACGCCGATAAGGAATTTAGTACTATAATTCTTCCTCGGCATAATAACATATTGCCAAAAGTACCTCAAAGTGACTTGGGTAGGGAATCCCCCGATAATTACTTTCGGACCGACTATGAGGGTATAACTATAAATAAAGTGGTACGTAAGGCCAAATGAATTTGTAGAAAATTTTTGTATAATTTTTAGTCTTGAAACAATTAATGTATATAATTGGTTATCAATATAAATATGATGTCTTATGGTCAATCATTCTGTTTGTGTGTTATTTTATCATGACACCTGTTTGTTTTTTGACACGCATAAAATATATTAAAACGTGACCATATAATTCTTATAGTTATTTGTTTTATTTTCATTTACTAAACGGCTAACACAATCCCACCTTTTAATTTATTTTAATTTTTTTATAACCTTACTACAAAATATAATTAAATGTCAACTAATATAAAATATAATTAAATATGATAATATGTTAAAGTAATACCAAATTACGTAAATTATATTGAAGATAATGATTCACATCTGTCAAATGCTTGTAGAATGTATTAATGACCGGTACATCAGTCTTTTCATATGGACTTTCAGTTTAATTTTATTTAATAACTTGCAAAGCATTTCTTCTACATCTCTGTTTCCGATCAAAAACCACCTGCATAATCTTCCACTTGAAAATCATTACAGGAATCAACAATCAATGGAGGATTAGAGATTCAAGTTCAATTTTGGACCTTTCTGAAGAATACGGCGGCTTCTACAATGGCATGTTTTTCAGCCTCAAAGTCATTCATGCCGAAGATCTATTCCTGAATATTGTTGCACTAGTCGCATGTCCGTCTCTGCAAAGCCTAATTTCTCTGAAATTGTGGTAAGTTTCTGCTTAAACTCGATTAATATTGCTGGATATTGTTGCTCTAGTTGCCTCATATTTTTGCGTCTTTTCGCTAAACAGTTCGAAGGGCCTTATGCAAATGTGTGATAGAAAAAGGAAGGATGGGGACCCATAATGGAATGGCCTGCTCGGCTAGCTAGCGGTCCCAATGATGGGCGGAGAGCGGGTTGGATCTGTTCACGTCTGACGAACAAGAGATTCTCGCTGAAATTGAGCCCATTATGCAATCTCTCTGAAAGCAAGGGCACACCACTAATTAGAGGGTAACTGGATTTCAATCTGGCCAAGATCGACATGTAGATGTTTTTGGTATCTATTTGCACAATTTTTGGGGTACAACCTTGAAGATGACAACTGATGACAACTTTGAAGATGATTAGATTATTATAAAATTTTGGAAATTGTCTAGTCTATAGAAATTTCAGTGTTGAAACAATGTTTATATTTGCTTATCAACATCAATATATATATATATATATATATATATATATATATATATATATATATATATATATATATATATATATATATATATATATATATATATATATATATATTCTCATTTTCAATCATTATGTTTGTATGTAATTTTGTATAGAAAAACAGATCAAATGTGTTTATCATAACATGGGCCTCAACCGGAAAAAACAGAGTAATTGTGTTGTTTAGTACAACCGACTTTAAACTTACTACCATTTATAACAATCAACTTTCATATTTGACATCTTTAAAGTTATGGCCAAAAATGTAAAAAGTTGTGAGTACTAATAAGAACCTTTCAATAATAGGTTACTTGAATTCTATACATTTAATATATGGCCAATTGTTTGTTTCTAGAGACACATAAGAAATTAAAACATGACTATAGAATGGTTATATTTATTTGTTTTTGTTTTCATTTACTAAGTGGCAACCCAATCCTATGGACACAAAAAATCATTTATGTGGCCAAATCATTTCATTCCTTATTACCAGTTATATAATTATACAATTTTAGACATATATAATCACGTATACCGTGACCATATAATACTTACACTCACAACATTTCTCTTTTATCATGACAATTGTTTGTTTTTAGACACACATAGGATATTACGACGTGACCATAACATGGTTATACTTACTTGTATTTGATTATTTAAATAAGTGTCCAAACGCTAACCTATGGACACATAAAACCATTTATGTGGCCATATGTACTCGATTTTACCTTCATTGAAATCACTTCATTCCTTTAGACACGTATAATAAAGTATGCCGTGACCATATAAGACTTATACTCACAACTTTTATCTTTTATCATGACAATTGTTTGTTTTTTTGACACGCATAAAAAATTAATACGTGACCATAGAATGGTTATAGTAACGTGTTTTTGTTTCCCTTTACTAAGTGGCCAAATCATTTCATTCCTTATGGTCAGTTAATTATATTATATATAATTTTAGACACATATAATCACGTATACCTTGACCATACAATACTTACACCCACAACATTTCTCTTTTATCATGACAATTGTATGTTTTTAGACACACATAATATTTTACGACGTGACTATAACATGGTTATTATTACTTGTATTTGATTCTTTAAGTAAGTGTCCAAACGCTACCCTATGGACACGTAAATTTATTTATGTGGTCATATGTACTCGATTTTTACCTTAATTGAAATCAATTCATTCTTTTAGACACATATAATGAAGTAAATCGTGACCATAAGAGACTTATACTCACAACTTTTCTCTTTTATCATGACAATTCTTTGTTTTTTTGACACACACAAAAACTCAAAACGTGACCATAGAATTCTAATGTTACTTATTTTGTTTCTTTTACTAAGTGGCTAATGAAGAACTATCTTATGGTCACACGAAATCACTTATGTAGCCGTATATACTCTACGATTTAGACACATAAACAACTGTTTTATGTGACCATATATGCATCTTTCGTCTCATAAAAAAACCATCACAAAACTTTTCCTTCTTTAAAAAAGAATTATGGCCGTTGGTGATACGTGGTCATATTATTTGATTGTGCGTCGTAAAAAGGTAATGTCTGACGTTAAATCGTTATCAACGATTACAATCTACACACCAACGGTCACGCTTATTGCTGTAAAGTGTAGCTAAAAGTAGTCTAAAATTTTTTACGTTACCTTTAGTCACTCATCTGACAAACACTTTCAGTTACAGAAACCCCATCCATCTCTGTTTGATAATACACCATTTGTGGGATTTTGAAGCTATACTTTGACCTAAAGTTCAAATGAGCATTCTTAAAGAAAAATCCTTCTTGAAGCTATATGTATGTCACATACATATGTATAACAAGCTACATTGAAGTCCCAATACAATGTTCAAACTATAAAGAGTAAGTTGATTTCTATTCGACTGTAATAATGAAACTTCAAATTAACATTCTTACTCGTAAATCAACTCTAAAAAAACAGAACTTCCACTCAGGTACCTTAATTTAATGATATACTTCAAAATTCAATTTTTGTCTTCAAACCATGACAAAGGATGAGCTAAATCAATTATGAGTTCCATTAAGTTTCAAAGTAAAAGCTAAACTTCTTCATTTCTAAAGATAAAGGCTAAAACACCTCCAAATTTGAAAGAAAAACTCAAAAGCGCTAAAAGGTTAGAAGGCAAAGTTAAAATATGCTTCAAAGTTGAAGCTTTATTTGATTTAATTAAAGGGAAAAAGACGATAGAAATTAATTTCTGGAATTTTATAACATTCAAAATATTACATTCGAGTTAAATTTTGGTGATCAGGTCAACAATCCACCATTTATTGCATTGCAGGTACCTTCCTACCATAAAAATACTCATTTTGGTCATTTTAATAATTTAACCCTTTTCTTTTATTTTAGGTTTCTAAAGAATAGAATAACAGAAAATAGTAGATGATAAATACACACAATGACCTTCAGATTATTTGGAGTGAGTATTTTGCCTCCAAGAACTATCTAACCACCAGACTTATTGGTTTCTTCATATGCAACATGAAATTCACTACCAGGGAAAATCTCAAGCTTACTTGCTACCTGAAAGAAAAGAAGTATGCATTGAATGTCAATTTTATAGTTATTATTGAATGAAATATATTGTTAAGAAGACACACACATTCAAGAATATGTAGGGACTACATGTCTCCACTCTCTAGTTGACCACCATCACTTGAAAGTTGACCAGACTCACCAACAGACATATCATTCAAGAACAAAAGAATTGTCCCACCAGATCTGCTGCCCCTAAACCTTGAATCCAATCATGCTTCTTGACCAAGAGTTAGGGTCTTGCATCTTGAGTGTGGGCATTTCGGATTTTGCAATAAACAAAAGAGCATGCATCAACCAAATGCAAACCACTGCCGAAGTTGCATGTTGATCACATCAAGAAAAACCGAGAAATTAAAGTCCACCCACCAAATGTTAGAGTCTAGAATTCGGCACCATTTATAGCCATATTCATATTTTTGCCCCTCCGACTCGCCTATCGAAAACTCCCTGCCTTTTGATATGTAACTTAAGAAATTGAAAGAAAACTTCACTGACGAATTTTGTCGAACACGTGGTGAGCAATCAAGCTACCAAGTTTACCGATCATAGAAACTCATATCAACCCATAACCCTACTCGGAAATATACATATTCAAAATCCATACACCAAATTCATTTTTAATTTTGAAAATATAAAATACAATTCCAGAGAATGAGAATGAGAGGGAGAGAGGGAAGCGTAGATTTTAGTCATTCTTCATAAACCTTTGACATCCTCGCTAAACGCAGAATGCAAGGTTACGAAATACCGAATATTAGGGTGATGGTTGTGCAAGAGATTTCGGTGGTGAAGGAAGCAACTGGTTGTCAATGTCTAGGGTTTTTCTCAAAACTTACCTATAGCAGGCCGGCGTACGGGAGCACGGAGATCACCAGGGAGACGACGGAGGAAATCCGGCGAGAGCACCGAGGAGAACCTGGGGGAAAACGGATGAGAGCGATGGCGGTGAATGGAAGCGGCGGTGAATGACGGTGAAATTCGATCTCCGCTGTATGTAATATCGAGGAGAACCTGGGGGAAAGCGGATGAGAGCCATGGCGGTGAATGGAAGCGGTGGTGAATGAGTTGAAGTGAAATAAAAGAGAGACAAAGCGGATCCGCGAAAGAGAAAACGGATCCAAAAAACCCGCGTTACACAAACAAAAAAAAACAAAAAAAAAAACGTACACCGGGAGGCAAAAAAGACGGGAATTTATATATATATACTAGTAAAATTTTAAGGGCCGTCATAAATGACGGTCCACATATGTTTCTTTGTAGATGATACATGGTTAGAAACTTGAAGATCATATGTTTCTTTAAAGCTGATTAAAAAATAGGTTTATAAGTTTCAGTGATTCATATAAAACCTGCCATGTCATCATACCCATTAGCATCCATTTCCTCTTGCATGCTACTGCCAGTTCTGTAGAAAAGATCACAAAAGAGCCAGTTCGTAGCAAGATATTTATAAGCAGGTTATCATTGAGTCTCATATATGCAACATATTTTAGTTACTTTTAAATTATTTTTAAAGTATTTTATTTAAATCTATCCAGGACTTCACTATAATAATAACTGGAGTCAAGATTCACTTGCTCTTACTTCCATATTATAGTATTTTACGCATATAGCGAAGGGTCAGTTATTTGTGTATAAGCTTTCTAAAACAAAAATTTCTAGACGACCATCTATTGATTAGGGAATTTTCAAAACTGTTTAACTGCAAAAAGTGAAAAATACTTTCATAATATAACTAATTCATAAAACTAATCCATAAGTTAATCATTTCACCGGTTATTAAATGAGGTTTAAAGTATTGGCTTTGATTGTATAAAAAGAGGTATGGTCAAGACTTTTACCTGTTTTGCCTGTCTTGATTGCACGGGGTTCCCTCTCATGGAAGCTACCTATGATCACTGTATGAAGGTTTTCAATTACCGAATTCATGAAATTGAAATAATCATGACTCTTTCTTTTTAAACATTAAGTTTTCATTAAAAAATGCTTGGTGGAACAATACGAAAAGGTCCATAAAAGCAGTATCAAACAGGAAAGTGGAAAAGATACAAATCCCCCAAAATGAATGCTTTATTAGCCTTGACTTCACAATAAATTTCATGCGTGTCAATTGCGTCAATTGCATCAAGCTTTTGAACCAAAAGTAAAACTTTTTTTATCCACGTCCCTTGCAAGCTATAACACAGAGCAATGTTTGAATGAATGCCACATTCTTTGAATACGCTTTTCATTTACAGCAATGTTTTCTAGATATAACTGAATTTTCATTTTTATTTTTGGGTTGATATTTTCAAAGTAGAATGTCCAAACAAGAACAAAGATTAAAAGTAGAATGTTATAAACGGATATCTTTGAAAAGTACAATGTCTTAAAAATAAAAACTTTACAATGAACTAATTCAAATTCAAATTTTTTCAAAAGTAGAGTGCTACAATAAACATGTAAATGAAAGTATAAACTGTATAATGCTACTTCTTGTATTTAGACCTTAAAGGCATTTAAGGAAAATACATTTGGGGACCACCACATGCCTTCTAACCAATATAATCCACTAAAATCATATAATCATTTAAATTGTTAACTACAACATAAACTCATAATATGTTACTTTAGGTGAATACACCTAATAAAGGTAAAAAAAAGTGCATGATTTAGATGAACAAACCTAATAAAGTTAAAAAAAAAACACAGAATAATTTTACAAAATGACTTGGAATCCTTTCAGTCTTTTGTTTGCAGGTATGTCTGGGGACATCTCACCTTATCGAAGATTTAATCATAAGTCCGATCATCACCATCTAAACATAAAAACACACCAATATCAGTATATACTCACACACACAACCATGTTTTATAACATTCAAAAACAAAATTGTTAAATGGAAAATATTTTTATTTCACAGAATTTGCAAATGAATAAGAACATTTAGTACGTATGAGATTTTGGGAACAATAGGAACAGATGGGTGGTACTCGTTTGCTTATTTCAAAGGAAAAAAGCCCAATTTCATGCATAATTGTAGAACCAAAATTCATATGTGTAACCGTATACGATACAATTCATAATTACAAAATAAAATTGCAAACACCTCTGGTTAGAGGCAGATATATTGGGTATTGGCACAAAATTAAGATATAAGGATGAGAGAATGATGTGCTAGAAGTTTGCTGGTGGACATTTGGAGGATAAGTCGGACCGTTAAGCAAAATAAAGGAAGTGCAGAGAGGGAACATACAAACACACATACGAAAAGAAGAGGAAAAAAATTTAGAGATAAGAAATCCATACCTCTTTTGAAGATTGCAGATTAGATTAAGAAATCCTGAAGAAATATAAACAAATAAGCAATTCCCTTGTCCTGCCAAATGAGATTTTTTTCCGTTGTTGTGGTCGAATTGGGATCGGAATTTTTAAAGTGGTAGAAGCGTGTGGTTGGGATTGGAAGTGAAATGTGTAGATGAAATTTTCTGAGAGGTTGAAGCGGCATGGGAGGAATTGGATATGAGATGCCTTCGTTGAGAGGGTAAACACCGTCTTAGAAGAGATGCCTTCAGATGAAAAAACGTGTCAGGTAAAAAACCCTACATCGATCTGGATAGACGAACCAGAAAAAAAAGCCCTTTGTAATGATATATTTATTTCATTTCCCATTAAATATCGGAACCTAGAAAAACTGAAATTTAACACAGTCTGCATTCAAATTTACTTTTCTTTAAAGCATCAGTTGTTCAGATCTACGGCAAATTTCAACCAAACATGTAAGGATTTTGAAAGCCAGAAGAGGGAAATTGGATAAAAAGTAGTTAGGGCAAACCTGAACATAAAGCATCAGAGAGGATAACCATATATTGATATCACCGCAAGTTAAAGTGGTAAAGCATCCATGATGGAGAGAAACGATGATGTATCACTCAGAAGTAGAATCGAGATGATGAATAGTGACCTTCAATCCCATGCGTCAAGCGATACTGGAAAGGCAAGTTACTACAGATTTCACTTTTTTTCTTGAAAATCGCTATCTTAGTAGGGAAGAAAGGCGGTGGAAAAAAACCCCAAAGTGAAGAACGCACGCTAACCTTAACGAAGATGAATACGCAAGAGATATGGCGGCCATACAGGATAAATGTATAGACGATTTGAGTGGGGGTATTGTTGGAAAGAAGGTCGAGATTCGTTGGATGACGGGAAACGTAGCCATACATTCTAGAAAAGAGGGGGACTTTGAAGACGGACGTTCCTAAAGAAGGACGTCCCTGGTGAAGCGGATTGGGGATACATTTTGGGTTATATTGTGTCGGTCAAGCATGAGTTACGTGGCTTTAGATGGGCGGATTCGAGAGAATGGAAGTTGAAGCGTTCTCGATCCGATTGAAAGCGTCATGGTGTCGTTCAGAGATAAATACGTGGCATCTAAAAACCCTATATAGAAGGCGAAAGGAAGCATAAGAAAAAAAGCGTTTTCATATATAGTAATGATATATATATATATATATATATATATATATATATATATATATATATATATATATATATATATATATATATATATATATATATATATATATATATATATATATATATATATATATATATATATATATATATATATATATATATATATATATATATATATATATATATATATATATATATATATATATAGGGAGAGGATCAACATAGAACCCCTTTTTATCCATAGAACCATAGAACCCCATTTTAAGCCATTGGATCATTAAATCAATGGATATGATTATTCCTTCTAAATACAATTAAATTTAATCCAATAATAAAGCTGGAAGGGTAATTTCGGTAATCCATTTAATTGGCTTTTATAATTATCCCTTTAATTCAGGAAATCAAAACCATTCAATCCATAAATCACGAATCTGTTACACAAATCACTGCATACAAGACAATGGAGAACGTATTTCAAAAACCTCTGATCGGATTCAAATCAACGTCTTCCACAAACATCTGATCAGATCTTGTGCCATAAAATCGCTGCACGTAACATCCTATGATTCTGAAATTGAAAACAACGAAGAACCAGAAGACATCCGTTGATTAGATCTGTCATCGATTTCTACAGGCTGATCCAACAATCGATTTCCACAATCAGTTGCTACATGTGTCCGATGAAGACGAAAACAATGTGGATGATCCAATTGGTAAAGTTGAAAACGAAGGGAATGAAGAAATCAGTGAACTGAATCGGAACTGATGTCGAAGGGGACTATTGCCTAGCTTATGATTGAAATTGATGAAGCGTATCACAGATCACAGGTACATTATGTAATCAATGTTCTTCAAATATGAATGTTCAGTAATGAACATCCCCATGTTCATTAATGAACATTCATGAACATAATGTTAGTTATCGGTATCAATCTTAATCAATTATATGTTCATCAGTCATTAATTTTGCAACTTACAAGTTCGATTACAGAAGAAAAGAGAACAAAGAAGAAAGGATGCGATTGTAGCTACAATCGAGAATGAAAGAGAGAAAGATAGAGAGATCGAGACAGATGATGGATCAAGGAAGTGAAATAGAGATAGATCAAGACAGAGAGACAGAGAAATGTCGATGTTCATCTATGTTCAGTAATGAACACTTGAGTTTTTGTGTGTATGTTCTTATATTTAATCAATGTTTATGAATGTTCATTTCTGAACATGTTTTGAATGTTAATTTTTGAACAATATTTGTCAATGTTCATTACTGAACATATGTTCATTTCTGAACATGTATGTATGTTCATTACTGAACATATGTTCATTGATGAACATCTGTGTATGTTTGTATATTTCATCAATGTTCATTTCTGAACATGTTTGTATGTTCATATATTTCATCAAGGTTATGGATGTTCATAGCTGAACAAATTCTGGGATTTTGAAAATAATGTTCATCAATGAACATACGTATATGTTCATCAATGAACATATAAGTGTAATTTACCCATCATACCCTTATCATCCTAATTTGATCTAACGGTCAAGAGGGTGGTTCTATGGTTCTATGCATAATAACGGTTCTATGTTGAACCCACCCCTATATATATATATATATATATATATATATATATATATATATATATATATATATATATATATATATATATATATATATATATATATATATATATATATATATATATATATATATATATATATATATATATATATATATATATATATATATATATATATATATATATATATATATATATATATATATATATATATATATATATATATACTAGTTGTGTACCCGTGCAATGCCGCGAGACACAAATTGTTAGGGGTGAACACCACACAGTTCAGTTCAATGTTTCATTAAAACGAACTAAAACCCGAGAGTTTGATAACTTGTGTGCAGTGATGAGTAGTTTGTTTTAGCGTCTACTTTTCAGGCAACCGTTGGTTAGTAGTTCTTTCCAGCAATAAGTTTCCTTTCATTATGAGGTGAAGTCTTTTTTTCAGCAAAAGGTTTTTCACGGATAGTTTCAGCAGATGTTTTGGGTAAAAAAATCCGTTGCAGTTTTTGGTTACGAACAAAAGAATATTGTTGGTTTTCGTTCAATGCGACAGTCAGTGAACAGTTCATATTGCCGATTATTTAATGCTTCTGATTCAAAAAACTTAAATTACAAAAAAAAAATTTGTAGTTTGTTTAATAGTTGTTATTGAAAATTGTTAAATGAATTTTAGGTTTCATCATAAACTTTAAATTTAGATCGATTATGCCAAAATATATATTATTTAAGGTTTAATTATAATTATAAATTAAAATATGTAGAACTATTTATTTATTGTTATTGGTATTTACTTTATTTTTAATTCTATTATGTAAAAATGTTTTGATTCGTAATTAATATCATCTTATGATCATTGAGATTTAGATTATATTTTATTTTTGGGTATAACAAACTAAATACACAAAATAAAAACAGTTAAAATGTAAACATGTTAATGACAAAGAACCAAAAGCAAATGATCTGATAGTTACGCAAATGGGGAAATTATATAGTTACAAATACATGCAATTCAAACTGACCAAAATGTTTAAATAAGCATGCTAAACTTTATCACAAGTTAATTCCAAGTGATCAAATTCGATGCTGTGACGTAAGTGTAAATTACATGATAATGTTTAGTAAGCAAGTAAGACTTATGAGATATTCAAGAAAAATTGGTACACTTAAGATCAGGAAGATGTAGAGATTCTGCAGATAAGTCACAAGAATGGATCAACATCAAGTAAAAGATTTCCTCTATGTTGAGGCTTGAAACGAAAACACAAGTGGATAAAAAAATTAACACATATAAAACCAGTCACAAACACTCACACATAAACATTTACATGCAGTATTTAAAAAAAAACAAAAAAAGACATACTTATATAGTGTGTATGTTTGTAGATCCAGGTCAAGGGTTCTCAGTTGAGAATCAAAACAGGGGATACCACTCTGCTCCCTTTTTTTAACTCCGATAGCTATAACACTCTGTATCACTTGGTTCGAGAGAGAAAGAATGAGGAGTGAGATAATATATTCTAAAACCATGGAATGCTCATCAGCATTATATCTAAGTCGATATTTATCAAAATTGACCATGCTTCATGTATCGTATGCACCACAACAAAGATTACCCAAAAGAAGATTAAGCTCAATGGCCAAATAAACAAAAACAAAAAACTGTTGAAATTAGATAAAAAAAATTCACCACTTGAATAACAAATTCACCTTTATAATACGGTAAAATAAGTAGAACTTACGAAAATAGTGGATACCTCTGGTCCCATCTCTTCCTTATACCAATCCATTGCTCTAGAGACATGTTAGAACTGAGAACAAATATGCAATGGTTACATGTACATTTTTGGATACATGTGCGCTTCTAGATATGAACTGTAATAGAGAGAACTAAAATTAGGATTCTATTACAGATAATTACTCGTGAGGTACAAATACACATACATACATACAGACAAAAACATTTTTAAAGAACTGATTCTCAGAACAAAAATTAAACGTCTATTGAAATCAACATCTAAACCTAGTCATTTGTAACAATCTTGAAAGTAAACCAAACCTTAATTGCTCGTAATCGGGCAATCCAGATCCATGAATAGATGATCGATGATAATCGTTGTAACACCACGATACTTTTGTTAAGTATTAAAATGTTAATCATAGTGTATTTATGATTTAACATGGTGTTCTAAGTATTAGAAAGTAATACTAGAAGAAAAAGGTAAATTGGTCATTTTACCATAAAAGGGTAATTTGGTCATTTGATCAAGCGAAGGACCAAAAATGTAAAAATATTGTTTGCTTGTGACAAAAGCATAAGAAAAGAAAGTTTATTGTGATAAAACTTGATATTAGTGCCAAAAGTTCAAGAAATGGAACTTAGGGACTAAATTTGCAAATATTGGAAGTATAAATAGGAGAGTTGACTCTCCTATTGGGGCTGACCATTTTTCAGCTTACGGGAAGGATTTTGGGTGCGATTTCTGGAAGATCTTTGAAGCTTGAAGCAAGAACTTGGATCAATTGTTGGAAGATGATGATTTCCAAGCAAATAAGGTAAGTAAATTACCTTTTTAGTCAAAGTTCTTGAGGTATTCTTGATGGGTTTGATAGAAACTGAAATCTGCAAATTTCAGTTATGATATGTGGTTGAAAGTAGCTTAATACTTCCAATAAGTCATGCTAAAAGGACTTAATTCAAGAAAAATGGAAGTAGGTTGCTATTGTTGATGAATTTGAAATATTGCTCAAGAACCCTAAATCATGAATTGATGTGATTAAGGTGTTTCTAAGGGCTTAAAACTTGTTATTAGACAAAGGTTTTAGTCCTAGAACAATCCCTGATCATTAAGTCGAGAATTAAGGGCTTAAAATGAGAAAATGGGATTTTGTAGCTTGAAAATCGGAGTTTCTGGCCTTCTGTTCAGCGCTCGCGACGCGACCAGAGGGTTGGTCGCGACTCGAAGAGCATGGTCTTCGCGACCCGACCCGTATGGTCCTCGCGACTCGAAGAGCATGGTCTTCGCGACCCGACCCGTATGGTCCTCGCGACTCGAAGAGCATGGTCTTCGCGACTCGACCATAGGGTCCGTCGCGACTCGAGCCCTGGGCAGAAACCAAATTGTTTTCTGTGAATTTTCCAAGTTCGATTCTTGTGCTAGGCTTATCCGATTGACCTGAAATTTTAAACATAGGTCTAATATGTTGTAAAACTTCATGGAAAATTATCGGAATACGAATACGACCTCCTGAAAGTACTGTAGTAGAATACGTGTATTTCGGGAAGTGTATTAAATTTTTATAACAATGGTTATTGATTGGAAATGCTTGGAAATGGTCCCCAATTGTATGGTACAGGACTCTTATGTATTAGAGTCAATTGAAATGATTATTAACCTATTATCATTTGATACGAAATGGATAAATAGGTATGGGACAAAATGGTTGTGGTGCACGCAAAAGCAAGAAACAACCGGATTCAAATGCAGCTAGCATCCAGGTGAGTAATCTCACTGATATCATATATGATATATGATGATTGAATTGTTACAGGTTGAAACTGATTGTGGGACGAAATTGATGGTTCAAAGATACATTTAAAGAGACAATACCAGATAAGCCGTGAGTCTGGTAAAGACAAGAACGGAGCTGTGAGTCAACAATAATGACATGACAATACCAGATAAGCCGTGAGTCTATTATAGACAAGAACGGAGCTGTGAGTCAGTCAATATTAATGGTGCGACAATACCAGATAAGCCGTGAGTCTATAATAGACAAGAACGGAGCTGTGAGTCAAACCTATATAGACAAGACCGGATAAGCCGTGAGTCATTGCGATGGCAAGAACGGAGCCGTGAGTCTAGGCAACAGCGGGCTAACCCGTGAGCCATGGTTTATTTTGATAAGCCAAACTTATATAGACAATACCGGATAAGCCGTGAGTCTAGGCAACAGCCGGCTAACCCGTGAGCCAAGGCAACAGCGGGCTAACCCGTGAGCCATATTTGATTTTGTATTGTATGATATTATTACAGGTACACGGTGCGGCCTATATGGCTATGATTTCTGGATTTTATATCCAACTGGTGCAGCCTATATGGCTATGATATTCTGGTGCGGCCTTCGGGCTATGATTTATATATTGAAATTGTTTTGGTGCAGCTTATATAGCTATGACACAGGGTGCGGCTTGAATAGCCATGAAATACGATGCAGTCCATTGTGACTAAGAACCATGGGACAGAAATGGTTAAATATGATTAAATGTGCAAATAACTAACGTGGCTTGATAATTACAGGTTATTATGGTTCAGCCTGTAAGACTATGAAATAGGATGTGAAATCCTAAGAAATACTTGGTCAGCCAGTAAGGCTAGGAGTTTGGATCCGATATCCAAATAGATATATGAATGTATTCTTATATGTGTTATTTGCAGATACGATTACTCACTGAGCTTTGTAGCTCATACCGTTTGTTAAATGTCCCTGCAGGTTAGCATGATCCTGATAAGGGAATAGATAGAGTCCGTGACTCGAGAAGTAGGACTCTTAGATGCTGTCAGTAGCAGCCCGGCTTCAAAGGAGACCACGGTATTTTATATTCTCCTTGATACGCTTGTACCCGTTTTTATTAAAATATACCCCTTTGTTTATGGTTTTAAGTACTGAAACCTTTGGTAAAAATGAAAAATTTTCAGGGGTGTTTTTGTTTTAAAAGCCGGGTGTTACAAGTTGGTATCAGAGCCATGGTTTAAGTGAACTAGGTGTCTATAGAGTAGATTCCTGGACTTAAACCTTGAGACAGTAGACACGATGTACCGTTAGGTGTATATAAATTGTTATTATACATATATAACCTAACTATTGCTGACTTCTAACGTATAAGAAGTATGAGCAACGAATATTACTGGGAGGAATTTAGGGCGTGCAGCTTTAAGAGGCGGATCAGCCCTTTCTCAAGGCTCCATCGAACGAGGGGCAACGAGACAAGTAGCAGAAAATCCACATGACAAGCAACAGTAGTTGCTGTGGTCAGAGAAAGAAATTGGGTGCTCACCCTGATTGATATCAAGGTGAAAGAAAAGTAGCCGAGACTACAAGAAAAGCAGAAAACGATTAGTGGACGCTTCAGGAGAAGTTACCATAGATTGGGTCCAACCTAAGGGAAGAGACCAAAACAGAGCAGTTATGTATTGTGAGAAGTGCAGGAAAAGCACTCAGCAAATTGTAGAGTTGAGACTCTACCGTTGACATGCTGAAATTGCAGAAAATAGGAGCAGATTGCTAGCTTGTTTGGATGGATCGGAAGTGTGTCTAGCGCGGAGCTATAAAACACTTTCCTATGAAATACTCACATGCTAAATGTGGAGTAACGGGTGATGAACCCAGGAAGGAACGGGAAGGAAAGAAAGAAGAAACGAATGGTCGAAAAGGACCAGTGGTATTATGAGCATTCCAGCAGATTGTGGAGGAAGCTCGTGAGGAGACTGATATGATCTCCGATATAATAGTTTTGAATATAACACCGTATATGTTATATATGATCCATGAAGCTATGCTTTGGATCGATGACTTTGATGTCTTGTCTGAATATTTCATCAATGGTTATGGATGAAATTTTAGAAGTAGCTATAGCAGATAGCAAATATGTTCAAGATATTGAACACCCGGAAAGGTAGTTTGCTTAGGATTTACGGGACCCTTTTTCCCTATAAATCTGAAGCTGATGACTACCAGTGAATCTGAAGACATTGTATATATGAATTGATTAGCAATGAATGATGCTAACATGAATTGTAGAAATATGAACATTGTGGTTCTAAAATTAGAAATGAAATGGACGAAAATCCATGGTAAATGACCGTTGTTGAGAATACCAGTTATTTTCTTTACTTAAACTCAGAAAAGAGTTAGTAAAGGAATGATGTTGTAGTTGGCATACGTGGTATGGGCCAAGCTAAATAAAGCGGTGATAGTAGTGTACTACTTTAAATAAATTCTCGGATGTTTCTTTTGAAAAGAACTTCCAAGATTTCTGCCAGATTGGTGAGAAGAGCTTATGATTAAGCTGGACTTGGGAGCCGTTCCTGTTATTTAGGCTCTATATTGATTAGCCTCTGCAGAGATGGCAGAGTGGTAAAACAATTGGAAGAAATTGTTTTTGAATTGGGGTCTCATATGGCCGAATGTGTCATCGTGTGGAGTCCTATCTTGTTTGAAAAGAAGAAAGATAAGTTAATGTGTATGTACATTGACTACTGAGAATATGATATTCTCGAAACCAGACTGAATATGAGGTACATTTGTACCAGATATTGGAGTTACTTCACTGAGTTAAGTGATATGTAAGATTCTCCAAGTATGAAAAATTTGGCTAAAAGAAATTTCATATTCTTTGGGCATGTTAATAGTGCCAAAGATGATAAAATAAATCCAGTGAAATTGATGATGTGATAAAACTGGAACCGCCTGAGGAATCTGACTGAAATTGTAGTTCCTTGGATTGGCGGATTATTATAGGAGAGTTGTAGAAAACTGCTCCTTAATTGTTGTCTAGTTGACTAAAGTTGATTAAGCAAAGTGAAAAGTCTGAGTGGAAAGAAAGACCACATGTAACTTTTCAAAGGTTGAAACAAACCTTGTGTGAAACTCCGGTGTTAGTATTATTGCTAAGCGGAGAAGATAAATTGTTTTATAGAAATGCATCCAGAGTTGATTTTGGATACATGATATTGCAGTAGCAATTATGACTTTGACATTTAAGCTTTGGGACACTACTGATGTGGTGTAAAGCTTACTGTTTATACGGATCATAAAAGTTTGAAGTACTTAATTGATCAAAAAGAAGCTGAATATGAGATAGCAAAGATAGATGGGTTACTTAAAGATTTCGGTTATGAAATCTTGTACCATCTCGGAAAGGCGGATGTGATTATAGATGCCTTGAATTAGAAAGAGTATCTTTTGAAAGATACAACCACATGCGTGAGTGTGGCGAATTGATTACCTGAGTTGATTCAGGTAGCACAAGAAGAAGTGTGCAAGTCTGGAAACGTGAAAAGCGAATGAATGATTAGCTATTGAAAGAAGCTAGTTGGAAACTCACGGCGGTTTAAAACCCCTGGTGGTTGGGTAGGTGAGTTCCAAGAAAAGCGAGATATGAAAAATTTACCCTTAAAAGATGTATATTTGGGTAGATATGCAGAATGCCCGGGGTAGTACCAAACTGTGTAGGATGATATAACCTATGTATTGGTGGCCGGGGCTAAAGAAAGACACTGAAAGACATGTGAAAAGTGTTTGACTAGCGTGTAACTAAGGTCAAACCATTAGAAGTATACAGAAAATTTAGCCGTTGTTGGTCCCAAAGAAGAAATGGGACAAAAATATTATAGACTTTGTAGTAAAGTCTTTGCAAGTACCGTATGGGTATGACACCATATGGGTAATTGCAGATTGATTGATGAAATCAGTGTAGATTTATACTGACTAAGGAAGAATTTAGATCGGAAAGTAGTGAAAACTACACAGAAAGAGTAAATTATTGACGTGAGTTATCGGCACGGATTGTATCAGGCCGAGATAATAGAATTATTCGTTGATTTTAGCATAAATTTCAAGAATAATTAGCTTAAAAGTACTAGTAAGTACTGTATAAGATTTACAGATTGATAAACAAGATGAAATAATGACGCAGACTTTAGAAAATATGCATTGAACTTGCATAATAGACCCTGGTGAAAGACAAGAAGATCGCCTATCTTTGGTAGAACCCGTAGATAATAACAGTTTTCGTACCAGCATTCAGATGACTCGTATAATACATAGTATAAAGTATCGTGTTACACGCCTATTTGCTAGACTGGAGTTGTGAAAAAGTCGTAGGCTAGATTAAAACTGTGGTACAAGTTAGAAAGAAGACTTGGCAAACTCGAGAAAGCTTGGAAATAGACAAAGAGTTAGTAAAAGTGGTATGCGGATCATTACGTAAAAACCTTCAAATTTCAAGTAAAGAAAGGTGGTGGTACTCAAAGTAAACCTTTAGAAAGACTAAAAATTTGCTTGGGACGAAAAGAGGGTCAAGTCTTAGTTTATGAGACTTTTCTATATGTCCCAAAGATTAAGAATTTTGATGTACTGATCGAAGTTTCGTGATGAACTTCAAGGTATTTAGCATGTTTTCTATGGGTCTCATAGTTCTGAGAGCATGGAATGATAAATTTCAACGAATACCTCATGTTGAAATGAAGGTAGATAAGTAGTTAAGGTATCCGGGATAACCGGAGGAAAGATAGATGAACAGGGATATAACCACGAAATAAGAAGACTAGTATGGTTAAGTGCTTAGGCAATACCATAGAGGTTTCCATATGATATGGGAAACCGGAATTGTAACAAGAAAGAAATACCCTCGCTTGATAGTATGATTTCGGGGACGAAATCTTTTGAAGGAGAGGAGAATTTGTAACACCACGATACTTTTGTTAAGTATTAAAATGTTAATCATAGTGTGTTTATGATTTAACATGGTGTTCTAAGTATTAGAAAGTAATACTAGAAGAAAAAGGTAAATTGGTCATTTTACCATAAAAGGGTAATTTGGTCATTTGATCAAGCGAAGGACCAAAAATGTAAAAATATTGTTTGCTTGTGACAAAAGCATAAGAAAAGAAAGTTTATTGTGATAAAACTTGATATTAGTGCCAAAAGTTCAAGAAATGGAACTTAGGGACTAAATTTGCAAATATTGGAAGTATAAATAGGAGAGTTGACTCTCCTATTGGGGCTGACCATTTTTCAGCTTACGAGAAGGATTTTGGGTGCGATTTCTGGAAGATCTTTGAAGCTTGAAGCAAGAACTTGGATCAATTGTTGGAAGATGATGATTTCCAAGCAAATAAGGTAAGTAAATTACCTTTTTAGTCAAAGTTCTTGAGGTATTCTTGATGGGTTTGATAGAAACTGAAATCTGCAAATTTCAGTTATGATATGTGGTTGAAAGTAGCTTAATACTTCCAATAAGTCATGCTAAAAGGACTTAATTCAAGAAAAATGGAAGTAGGTTGCTATTGTTGATGAATTTGAAATATTGCTCAAGAACCCTAAATCATGAATTGATGTGATTAAGGTGTTTCTAAGGGCTTAAAACTTGTTATTAGACAAAGGTTTTAGTCCTAGAACAATCCCTGATCATTAAGTCGAGAATTAAGGGCTTAAAATGAGAAAATGGGATTTTGTAGCTTGAAAATCGGAGTTTCTGGCCTTCTGTTCAGCGCTCGCGACGCGACCAGAGGGTTGGTCGCGACTCGAAGAGCATGGTCTTCGCGACCCGACCCGTATGGTCCTCGCGACTCGAAGAGCATGGTCTTCGCGACTCGACCATAGGGTCCGTCGCGACTCGAGCCCTGGGCAGAAACCAAATTGTTTTCTGTGAATTTTCCAAGTTCGATTCTTGTGCTAGGCTTATCCGATTGACCTGAAATTTTAAACATAGGTATAATATGTTGTAAAACTTCATGGAAAATTATCGGAATACGAATACGACCTCCCGAAAGTACTGTAGTAGAATACGTGTATTTCGGGAAGTGTATTAAATTTTTATAACAATGGTTATTGATTGGAAATGCTTGGAAATGGTCCCCAATTGTATGGTACAGGACTCTTATGTATTAGAGTCAATTGAAATGATTATTAACCTATTATCATTTGATACGAAATGGATAAATAGGTATGGGACAAAATGGTTGTGGTGCACGCAAAAGCAAGAAACAACCGGATTCAAATGCAGCTAGCATCCAGGTGAGTAATCTCACTGATATCATATATGATATATGATGATTGAATTGTTACAGGTTGAAACTGATTGTGGGACGAAATTGATGGTTCAAAGATACATTTGAAGAGACAATACCAGATAAGCCGTGAGTCTGGTAAAGACAAGAACGGAGCTGTGAGTCAACAATAATGACATGACAATACCAGATAAGCCGTGAGTCTATTATAGACAAGAACGGAGCTGTGAGTCAGTCAATATTAATGGTGCGACAATACCAGATAAGCCGTGAGTCTATAATAGACAAGAACGGAGCTGTGAGTCAAACCTATATAGACAAGACCGGATAAGCCGTGAGTCATTGCGATGGCAAGAACGGAGCCGTGAGTCTAGGCAACAGCGGGCTAACCCGTGAGCCATGGTTTATTTTGATAAGCCAAACTTATATAGACAATACCGGATAAGCCGTGAGTCTAGGCAACAGCCGGCTAACCCGTGAGCCAAGGCAACAGCGGGCTAACCCGTGAGCCATATTTGATTTTGTATTGTATGATATTATTACAGGTACAAGGTGCGGCCTATATGGCTATGATTTCTGGATTTTATATCCAACTGGTGCAGCCTATATGGCTATGATATTCTGGTGCGGCCTTCGGGCTATGATTTATATATTGAAATTGTTTTGGTGCAGCTTATATAGCTATGACACAGGGTGCGGCTTGAATAGCCATGAAATACGATGCAGTCCATTGTGACTAAAAACCATGGGACAGAAATGGTTAAATATGATTAAATGTGCAAATAACTAACGTGGCTTGATAATTACAGGTTATTATGGTTCAGCCTGTAAGACTATGAAATAGGATGTGAAATCCTAAGAAATACTTGGTCAGCCAGTAAGGCTAGGAGTTTGGATCCGATATCCAAATAGATATATGAATGTATTCTTATATGTGTTATTTGCAGATACGATTACTCACTGAGCTTTGTAGCTCATACCGTTTGTTAAATGTCCCTGCAGGTTAGCATGATCCTGATAAGGGAATAGATAGAATCCGTGACTCGAGAAGTAGGACTCTTAGATGCTGTCAGTAGCAGCCCGGCTTCAAAGGAGACCACGGTATTTTATATTCTCCTTGATACGCTTGTACCCGTTTTTATTAAAATATACCCCTTTGTTTATGGTTTTAAGTACTGAAACCTTTGGTAAAAATGAAAAATTTTCAGGGGTGTTTTTGTTTTAAAAGCCGGGTGTTACAATGGTGTAGAAAGTATGGCGATGGTGGCTACCAAAAATGTTTGACACATAAAAAGAAACCTTATCTGCTTATTGAATGCTCTATGCCTATCAAGACTATTAAGAGGCCAAAAGTAAGCAGTGATGTTTAACTTGCCGAAAGAAAAAAACAAAAAAACAAAAGATATTTTACCGAAATTGCCAATCTGAGAAGGAAATAGGATGTGAAATTGATGATGGTGGTGCGGTGGTAGTCGTAATATATAGGGCTTCTTGTGAATATGCACACAGATAAAGAGAACGAAATCACCAACCTGCAATGCAAACGAATAAACACACACATATAAAGTTAAACATGTGCATACCGGAGTTAAACATGAAGTTTACCAATTAGAAATCGCCGGATCTATAGCCACCGGAGTTGGACCGACAATAGATGACTACAAAGATGAGGAATATAAGCTTTTCTTCCTGATTTCTGGTGTGGCGGTGGTGTGATGGTAACAGGAGGTTGTCATGTCAATAGCATCACGATAGTGATGCAATGATGGAGCGATGGTGGTGGAAACGAAGGTTGTGGCATGAGGCGATGTTGTGGTTGGTGGTGCGTATTTACGGTTTGGGAGTTGAAAGGGGCGAAAAATGTGTGGATTCAAATTTAAAGAGAATGGGTAAGCGGAAGCTATACGAGATTTGTGGGATCTTTAAGCTACCATTTTTAATTCAAATTTTGAAAGCTTGATTTGGGGAATGAACCGGATAAGAGTTAGAGAGGATTCAAAATTGTACGTGCATTGAATGTTTTAAATTTTAATGCGTAGACTAAGGAGATAAGATTAGAATTATTCAGCTGAAAGTTTATATGCATTAGAATGTGTAAGTTGTGTATAATAGTTTGGATCTCTTAATTTTAAGAGTTTCTATTTTTAGAAACCATTTTCCCTTTTTAAAGTAGTATATATATATATATATATATATATATATATATATATATATATATATATATATATATATATATAATGTATTTACTCTTTTTTTTTTCTTAAGTTCACCAATACCATGATCTACACTACAAAAAAAGCGTTGCTTTTACAACTACGGAATAAAATGCATGTGTATTGCAAAAGCTAGTAAAAAAATGATTTTAATGTGTTACACAGGAAAGTGGCATATATTATTCTTTACCATGATCGTCTAGAAAAAAAAATGTACTCGTGTCGCAAAGAGTCGTGTGTTTTATAGGCTATAGCAAAACATTTTATAAAAAAGTGATCACAGCACATTTCTAAAACATTTTACTAAACAACAAAATTATTATATCACATTTTAATTACATTTTTAAAAAGAAAGCAACTAGTCACATTCATAAGACATTTGACTAAAAGAAAATAACTATATCAAAAGGTATCCATGTAAAAATAGTCAAATAGGATATTTATGGAAAATAAATAAAGTATAATTAAATTAATAGTTATCTTATGTAAAGTTATCAAATAATGTATATGGAAAATAAATGTAACAAATAAGCTTTGAATAATAAATCTGTGGACGAGGTGGCAATGCAATGCATGTCGATCAAAAAGAAAAGAAAATAGAATAGAAAACATGGTAACACGTGGGGGCATTCAAGAAAGCTGTCGACAAACCAAATACGTTACATAGGTCGGTCCCCGTCATCAGGGTTTAAACAGTGTACACGCATTACACGCGCTAAAAGTGGACTTTCGTATTAAGTGTTTTCTTTAATTCATTTTAGACAGCATTAGGATTAAGATTTAATTATATAGTGTATTTAATATTTAAATAATCAAAATACAAATTGTAATAGTTGGAGTACATAAACTTTTATCAACTATTAAAATTATTTATAATTTTTTAAGTATGAATTTAAGTTTTATTTTATATATTTAGTCACTATTTAAAACCGGGGTTGACTCGACCGGTCGAACCGGTTTGACTGTGAACCGGTGAATAGAGCGGATCCATTATGACTGAGTTTTTGTTAATTTCCAACTCGGATTGAACCGGCCGGTTTTATCAAAAAACCGGTTGGACCGGTGACCCGGAACAGGGTTGACCCACCCGGCGGTTGAACAAAAAATTAGAATGTGGGCATTAAAAACTTGGTTAAAGAGTTCAAAACTCAAACTTTTAAAATCAACCATTAGTTCATCAAATCTAGTAATATTTTTTATAAAAAATTGACAAAATATGTGTTTTGGTACCAAAAAGATGGAATTACATTGTTTATGTTTTCTAAATATATAATTATGTTGAAAAATATAAAATATATGGAAATTATAAAAATCTGGTTGACCCGTGACCCAGTCATCATACCGGATCAACTAAATACTCGGGTTTTAAAACATTACATGCAGTCCAATATTATGTTCCAAAAAAAGTCATTATTAATTGAATGTAGATCTAACATGTATATATACACATCTAGCTAACGGGGGACACATTTTAACCTTTGCTTTTATACATATCTGTATAAACCACATCTGTATAAACCACATCGAGTGAGTCATGATGGTTTGCTTTGTTTTACCTTAAGTACAAACTATAACAGTCTTAGGTCTAAAAAAAAAAACAAACGTAACAATATTGGTTCTCAAATCTTATGATTGAAACTGATAAAACACTTATGGTAAGAATATTGTCGGCCGATTTGTAAAAATAAAAAATAAAAAAATTTGACAAACCTAATTGAAACACCAATTTTGTATATACACACATATATTTGCTACATATGCCACCTCAATAAGTTCTATGTAAACTTGTAAAGACATGTGAACCTATTTAATTTGTTTAAAATTTGTTTTTCCAAAATTCTTAATATAAATGATTTCGTCAAAAATTTTATAAATGTGACGGGCTTTTCTAAATATAAATAACAACATAGTAAATTTTAACATTAACAATTAAATCGACGATTAAATAAGCGAGTAAATCGACGATTTCAATGGCGCGTGGAAATAGTTAATGACAGATCGATGGGCTTTTTTCACTTTAGTGGGCTGTCCCTTGTGGGTGGCATGTGGGCCGGATCCGGACGTGAAGGAGAAGATTTTCATTACAAAACACACGTAAACCACGTATTTATTCCATTAAAACAGCCAACATTATTTTTATATACAATCACAATTATACAAAACTAAAAAAATTAATAAAAATCGAAAACGTATGAAACAAATTTTCGAAAAAAAACAAAAACCATGGTTTTCATGACAGGGAGGTAGTGTTAAATGAAGAACAAAACAGAATGTGACACGTGTCCTTCTCTACCCCCTTATGCTTCGAGGGCTATATAAATGGTGGTTAACGCCTAACTTTCAAAATATCACTAACATTCGCATCGAAAACGAAATCCAAAGCGAAAGAGAAAGAGAAAGAGATCGAAGATGGGAGGTACAGCAACCTGCATAGACATAATCCTCGCGATCATCCTTCCTCCACTTGGTGTGTTCTTCAAGTTCGGATGCCAGGTAAACCCTAATTCTCTCTCAATTTCTGTTTCTGATGTAAATTTGAGTTTGATGTTTGATTTCTTAAGAGTAATTGAGGGTTTTAACTAATGAAGAAGTTGAATCTGAAGTAATTTTGAGTTTGATGTTTGATTTCTTAAGGATAATTGAGGGTGTTTTAACTAATGAAGAAGTTGAATCTGAAGTAATTTTGAGTTTGATGTTTGATTTCTTAAGGATAATTGAGGGTGTTTTAACTAATGAAGAAGTTGAATCTGAAGTAATTTTGAGTTTGATGTTTGATTTCTTAAGGATAATTGAGGGTTGTAACTAATGAAGAAGTTGAATCTGTGTGTTTTAATTGCAGGTTGAGTTTTGGATTTGCGTGTTATTGACTTTGCTTGGATGGATTCCTGGGATTATTTACGCGATTTACGCCATCACCAAGTGATTATTATGGTAAGTGATAGTTAAATTACACAAAACATACTTCTGAATGGTATAATCGTATATCTTCGATTCTGTAAACGAAATAGTGGATAAGAATTTGAGTTTGATTTTAATAATATATATATATTTATAATTAATAATTCGAGAAAGATGTCGGTTGTTCTTGTTGACGTCGTAAGCATTTTAAAAAAAAATACAATTATATTTTGATGTATATTCTGAAAAATCATTTTATTTTGATATTATATTCGATTAAATTTAATTATTTTTTATATTCAAATGAGCCTAACATTTTGTTAAATGTTTATAATTTTGGATAGCAGCTGATTATGCCTTTTTTATATTTTACAACTAATGACGTATATGGTTAAAATATAATGACTTTATTAAATAAATACTGAAAATTCAACTCTAAATTGTTAAAATGATAAAATGTAAAGACTTTAATAAATATTTTTTTATATATAACTAAAATTATAAATATTTAATAAAATGTTGGATATAATTAAATAAAAAACAATGAACATGTAATCGAATATGTAATCAGAATATAATGATTTTCTGAATATATTTCAATTTATAATTATAATTCGAAAAGGATGTCGGTTGTTGTTGTTAGACATCGATAACCAACTTCACCAATAAGCATTTTTATAAAATACAATAACAGTTTAATATCTTTATGGATTTTAGTGATAATTAAATTAAACGATATCTTAACGTAGATATTGAAGCATAAAATGGTAATGGAAGCAAAAGAAAGCATCTAATGGTGTTGCTTTTTCTTTTTGTTAGGTGGGTGGGCTCGCATCGGTTGATAGCGGATAAATATCGATACCCATGTTACTTTTCGTTTTCTATTTTCGTTTTTTAGTGTCGAATTGATGTATCGTAATTTTTTTTTATTTTATATTTTAATATTTTGTTGGTTCTAGTATTTTGTTTGAATATAGTTGTGTGATGTGATTTAATCGTTAATGTAAATTACGATCTTATGTTATTTAGCGTGATTTTTATGCTACTCGTTCGATCTTAATTGGCTTTATTTTGGGTCGTTTCTTTTTTTCCTTTTTTTGCACTTCTTTTATGTTTGGTTGGGTTAAATAAGGAATTAAAAAAAGTTTAATAAACAAAGAATATTGTTGGATTCAAAATATTAATGGTGTAAAACACCGTATATAGTTGAATGTCTTTGTATAAAATGATAGCAAAAAAATTAGTTTTTTTTGAGTTATTTATTTAAAATTTATGGATTTTTATAAAAAAATTCATATTTCAAAATTGATATTTTTTTGTCCTGTAGTGATTTATACATAACTTTTATCCATACATAACGATTTAGTAATTTTTATGTTCTGGAGTGATTTGTACACAACAACTTTTATCCATATACAACAATTTATTACTTTTTATGTATATTGATCTTTTTAAAGTATAAATTTTTGCGTATAGATAAAAATAATTGTGTACAAATGACTTCCCTTCATATATGTACATTTTTAAATGAAAACCTGGCCATATGATATAGACATAGATCTATGTATATTTACGTGTGAATATGAGTAAATGCATTTGTGAATCTTAACAAATTTATTTATGAATTATACAAAATCTCAAAATAGTAACAATAAGAAAAAGAATTTAATTAGGTTCACATGTGAATTTGCTTAAATTCAAGTGTGAATGTGAATGTTTATTAGAATTCAGATGTAAATTAAATATGTCTGGATTAAACAATCAATTACACAGATCTTATCATTTATATTTATTATGTTCATGTGAATGTCAATCATGTAAAGTAAGAAATAATAAGATATTGTATGATTCTTGTAAATATTGATCATCCACATCAAATATATATATATATATATATATATATATATATATATATATATATATATATATATATATATATATATATATATATATATATATATATATATATATATATATATATATATATATATATATATATCCTATCTTAATAAATAAGTAACTTAAAGCCACATGTCATCACCACATTCATTTTGCCACATGTCATTTTCTCATAATTTTAAATTTCTTAAAAAAACTAATTGATTTGAAACGTTTCTAACTTCTTAATGATCGGTTTAATTATCATTCAATTTCAAAATTAATTGTTATCATTCAATTTCAAAATTAATTGTTTTTTAATATCATATTATTTTTTAATGTGCAGAATGATTTGAGAGACAATAGAGAGACAAATTGACGTGATAATATTTTGAAGAACGATTCCAATCATAATAGTGATTTGATTTTAGTACCGGTGACATTCTCATAATCAATTATATTTGTCAAAATATAAAGTCGTAATAGTAAAAATCAAAATCAAGATGTCACGATACACAAACAAATTTCTTATGTAAAATTATTAATGTTTAGATATTCTTAATTAATAATTTTTTTGTATCATCCCGTGTAATACACAGGTTTTACAACTAGTATATATATATATATATATATATATATATATATATATATATATATATATATATATATATATATATATATATATATATATATATATATATATATATATATATATATATATATATATATATATATATATATATATATATATATATATATATATATATATATATATATATATATATATATATATATATATATATATATATATATATATATATATATATATATATATATATATATATATATATATATATATATATATATATATATATATATATATATATATATATATATAGGGACATGATCAACATAGAACCACTTTTTATCTATAGAACCATAGAACCACTATGTTCAGTACTGAACATGCATATGTTCAGTACCGAACATACATATGTTCAGAGCTGAACATACGTATATGTTCATTAGTGAACATATATAATATATGTTCACTAATGAACATATATGTATGTTCAGCTCTGAACATATGTATGTTCGGTACTGAACATATGCATGTTCAGTACTGAACATAGTGATTCTATGGTTCTATGTCTAATTTTGGTTCTATGTTGATCCCACCCCTATATATATATATATATATATATATATATATATATATATATATATATATATATATATATATATATATATATATATATATATATATTTGCGTAGTTAGTAAATGATTAATAATTATTGAAAAAGAAAAACTCAATACAATAACCATGTCAATTAGATTCGACAAACATTAATATAACTCATATGCACAATATGAATGCCAACACGCCAAAATTTATAAATAAACTAGAACTTTTTTTTTTATATCGTGATAAGGATGTCAATTTAAAAATAACACACAAATTATCAATTTTTATATATTCAGTTGTTTTTTAGATAAAAAATAAGATCTAAAACTAACATAAATTAAGTGAGATTTTGCTGTACAAGGGCATTCTCTATGAATAGAATAAGTATGTAAATTTACATCTAAATGTGTAACGCCTATGACAACTGTTAATTTCAGTCAACAAAAGTCAACGAAAGTCAACTAAAGCGTAAATTAAGTTAAAATGTAATTTTCATAACCTTCATATTGTGTTATTGGATATTATAATACTATATACGCTAGTTTGAATCAATTATCGAATAAACACTACTAATATATACAATAGATTACAGTAGCGTAGAAATTCGATAAAACATACAAATATTATTTTGGTATAAGTAATATTCATAACACGATATATTCGTGCTTACGAATCCGTAGACATATAGAACGTCGAAAATGAAGTTCGCATGCAAAAGTTACAGCAATTCAGTCATTGGGAACGACAAATGTACACAGGAATTGAGCATTAAAATGTATTACAATGTGCCTTAAACATTAAATATGAGATATCGGAACACATTTTCTAGAACGTAATATGATCTAGTATTTAATTCTATATTCCGATTATTTTTCCGGCAAAATGCCATATACAGCGTATTCGGAAGATTATCGTACTTAGACGCTTATATCTTCACATAACGAATTGGGAATCAATCTAAATATATGTTTAATAATATTTTTATGGTTAATATTGATTAACATATTTATTAGTAATTATATCTCCTAAATTTATAAAAATACACAACACATTTTACCACTCTTTATAAAAATAACAAGGTTTATAAAATACTTGGATATAAATTATAAAAAGACTTGAACACCTCTCCCCTCACCCCCCATGGCCGGCCCTCCCCACCCCTCCCACCATCACCCCCATGGCCGATCCAAAGCCGAACTTTATTTGGGTTTTATCGTTGACGATACCACAGTTAGACGTGTTTTTGAACAACAGAAATTATTTCCTCTGCTACTTTTTATAATTATTTAAGTATTTTGTTTGTAAATTTTATGATAATCTATAAGATGGTACATTTGTTATAGAGTTCCAATTTATTACGTTTGCAATTTATTAATGTAACTATTTCATTTTGTCCAATTTTAATTATACTTTATAGATACCTTTTATAACTTATGATATTTACAAATTATAATCTTTATAAATAATAATATTTATAAATTTTTAATATTTTAATTATAAAAAAATCACATCGTTTCATAAAATAGCTGTTTGCGCAGCACAAAATTATGGGTTGGTCTAAAATCGGTCTAATATTTTGAATATGCATATTTTAGTCTTTAGACCAAGTTTTCACCGAACCAAAGTTTAAGGGTGTTTTTGTACGAATCCATTAGGTCCATTAGCGTTTCCAGTCAAAAATCAAAATGATACATAGCGTTCATCTATTGGGCCGACTACATGTTGATAGAAGACGGATGTATCTCTGTAAGACATAATATGAGTTTTGAAACTTGTAATCTGATTTATGATATTTGTAACCTGTTTATTGAATATTTGTAATTTTATTTTTTATTTTTATAATCTGATTTCTAATGTTTGTATTCTAGTTTCAGATTGTTTGAGAGTTTAGATGTTCCTGAAATTCCGATTGTTTCTAATAATTGAAAGTTTGAATGTTCTTGAAATTATGAATGCTTCTAATCTTGTATAATAACAGTAAGTTTTTATTTGGGTGACCAACCCGGACCCATTTAATCCGAACCCGTTTAAGCCGAAAACTGATTAACTGAAATTTTTATGGTTTGGTTATTGGGCGGTTTGGTGAGCACCACCAAACCGATTAAACTGCACAATTTAACGAAAAACTTTATTCAAAGCTCACTCTTATTTATCGGTTCTTTCATAGCTATTTGAACGAATGATATTCTGCATTAAATATTGAGTTTTATGTTGTTAGCTATAGACGACGACCCCCGTAAAAACATTTAAAAACATGAGTTCTTTTGTGCAGTCTTGCAAGTTAAGAATTCACGATCTTTAGGTTGATTTAATGTATGTCTCGTCTTTTAATTCGTATAACAACGGGACATTATTCTTCTATATTTATTATAATTATATCTGAACGTGAATGGTTAATCTAATTTTCGGAAGAATAATTAATCTACTTCGCGATATTTACCACAGCCAAGGCCACTTCGGTTCGGTCTCCCTCCTCTATCCTCGGTCGGCAAGGCAATTCCTGAACACTCACCTGCATAACGCCTTCGGATATCTTTCCCAAGGATTAAATCACGGATGCATTCGAACGTGAGTTTTGCAGTTCCGGATGAACTGCTGACCGCCGTTACCGTTCCGGACCAGCTATCTGGAAGCGAATATAATAACAACAAGGCTTGGACTTCATCGTCAAAACCAATGTCCACCGATATCAATCTAGATATGATGGAATTGAACTCGTTAACGTGTTCTGCCACAGAACCTCCTTCTTTCATCTTCATGTTCACAAGCTATCTAATCAAGAAAACCTTGTTTGCAACTGAAGGTTTCTCGTACATGTTGGACAGCGCTCTAAGCAAGCCATGCGTGGTCTTCTCACTGACGATGTGGTAAACAACAGGCTTCTACAACGACAACATGACAACGCCCAATGCCTACTGATCCAACAGTTCCCACTCCTCCAACAACATCGTCTTTCGTTTCCTTCCGTTTAACAACAGATGGAGCTTTTTCTGGTAAAGATAGTTTTCCATCTGCATTCTCCAGAACCCGAAATCATGGCCGTCAAACTTGTCGATGTTGATCTTCCCTTCTTCAGCCATAGCTCTGATACCAGTTTGTTGGGTAAGCTACAAGCGAGATCGTTAACTCAACCTCTCAAGAACAAGATACGGACAAACAACCCTCGACGGTCAGCACCCGACACAAAGAAATCGTTGTAGCAAGAAATACAAGAAGAACAAAACAAAGATCAAACACAGAGAATTAAGTGGTTCACTTAATCGCGAAATCAAGCTACGTCCACTGTGGAACTAGAGAGAATTTTATTATAACTGAATGCTATACAATTTACAACTATAATTACGCTCTGTAATATTCACAAAAACTCGTTACAACAACAATCACTATTGAAGACGGGAGATATATATAGCCGGGCGGGAAAACCTAGATGGATTATAGTAGATCTTCTAGCCTTTGACTTTTGGCACATAGACCAGCTGATGGGACAAGTAAAGGAACATGTAGTGGCAGACAAACATTGTACATCAACAGTCAGTAGAACGTGTTGTACAGACCAACTTTCTGACACATAATGTCCTTTAGTACTTGTCATGGAACACCAAGCTTCAAAATAAGCTTAACCCTTTATCAACATCTAGACTCTGTCCATCTGATCCATGAAATGGATCAATCGCAAAGCCTCGGATCAGAGAGGGCTGCCTTTCGGTCTGGATGATGCCTTCTTGCAAACGACCTTAAAGTAGTAGAGTATGTTAATAAGGTACACACTAGACTCGTGATACATACTTTACAACTGGTCGATCTTTGCTTCGTATTGCATGACCATCCGAAGCGGAGCTTAAAATCTCTGATAAAGAAACTGATCTAAGACAAAGCATAGCCTTCAACCGTACTGGCATTCCTCGCCTCGGTTTCGCTGCTTCAGACAACTGATCTTCTTCGGTCATAATGACTCCTCGGTTCGGATTAGGCTCCACATACTCAACACTTAATTCTCTATGTGAGTTGTCGGTCTATTCCTAGTAGATTAAACCAATGATTCGATATTAATTTACAATACTAATCGTCAGATTGTTTGGTTGTCAAGTCTTCAATACAACATAAACTATCTTACGTTATTTTGTGGGTGGTACGATTCCCAATTGATATCGAAGTTGAATTTATAGCTAAGCGATTACAAAAGTATTAGAGCACATAGTGTTATTTTGAAGAAAAATAAAAATGAGGATGCATGATTAAAAGTAAAGTGTAAGCTCTTGAAGAAGCTTGTGCTTGCAGCTTGCCTTTGTATAAATCATGAATGAATAGGATGACACTTTTAAGAATGAAATGTTTCAGTGTTTAAAGCATTCATTTATTTGTTATATATTAAGATACTTAGAAGAGTTGGAGCTTTTAATCTATAAAAAACCTAATTCTTAAGTATTTGTGATATGAAATATACTACCTTGAACATTCAATCTTCAAGAAACTTTCATTTATGCATGGATTTTGCTATGTTTTCTTAATGTGTTATAAATCCAGAATTACACTAAAACTGGTTGAGAGAGAGTCTGTGTAGGGGATTGGGGGTTGTTTAGGTGATTTTAGTGGGATCAAACATTTTGTGTAATTGGATTTATACAAAACCAAAAGGGAAATTAAGTTATGCAAAAGGGTGTAAGGAGGTGTGGAGTTAGATATCATATAAACTACTTTTACCCAAGATATATATGACGATCGTCAATAAACTAGTATGCACCCTTGTCCATTGCCAAGGAGTGGCACATAGTTGCACGGTCTCCCATTTATACAGGAGTGTCTGCTTCCTGTTAAGGGGTACTAATTCAAAGGGGAATTCGTTAGTTTTCTTTGGCTGCTTTTGATAGTTTTTGGTAGAAAAAATCATTATTAGGAACCATTTCCCCTAGAAAGAGGTTCACATTCGTTATATACATATTTGAGAACTTTACAGTAAATTGAAGAAAACACAATGAACATCAAACACAATTCCATCTACTTGCTTCTTAAGTTTGTTCAGAAAGTAGAGGTTATGTGATTTGGATTAACTCATAGTATATTTCGTGCTAAGAGTGGCATATCTACATACACCGTAGGTGGGTTTTCGGATCTACCTAATTATTAAATGTTTTTTAGAAATTTTATACAACTTGCAATATTAAAAAAAGACGAAGGACCTACCTAATTTTCTATATAGGAACCTTCTAGATTCGCCATGGCGTGCTACCCATTCATTGTTGGGTCAAATAACTTAAAAATATGATCCAATTATCTCCAAGGTATTTGAGTATAACTATAACCTATCATACAACATTTTGTTGGATTAGGTGTCTAAGCCATGACTAATAATTAGTATTTACCTAATTAATAGAAGCAAAGTCCATTTGGGTTGCCCTCATGGCAGGAGGTTTGGTAGAAAGTTCAGTAGAGAGAATGATTGATTTATTATATGATTAATAAATCAATAGAAATGAAATAAATAGTTTGTTAATATATTATGGAGATAATGTGTTAATTAGAAATAATATTAATTGAATAATAATTAATCAGAAATTAATTAGGATTAATTTTTGTGGCATTAATTAGATTAATCAAGAGGACAGGGGCTAAACTTGTGCCAATTCAATAGTTGAATTGGACACACACGGCGCACATATGTATGATCCGCGGTGTGCGTATCAGTAAACCGGAAAATAGCTTAGCGATAGGGTTTATCTCAGTTTGAAAGTCAAATGAGGTTTGTCTCTAAGGGTTATCTGGTAGCCTATAAATAGGGACCCCTGGACCTCATTTGTCTGCACCGACTTCACTAATTCTCTCTGGAATTTTCGTCCCTCTCCTCTCTGCATGGGTGTGACTTCATTTGAGGCAAGATAATTTTGTTGCTTTGCTTCCAAGAAAACCTAAAGGTTAGTTTTTCTGATTTAATTCTTTAGCAATTTTTCTGTTGGCCTTTTTAGGAAATATTTATATGTTCACAGATAGAAAACGTAGATCCTTTATAGGTTGCATGTGAACTTAGGGTTTTAGTTCATAGATTTGCAGAAAACCTTTCAGTGGTATCAGAGCTATTTATTGTTTTCTTATTGAATTGCTATAACTGGTTTCCTAAAAATTAGGGTTTAAAGCTTATAAACCCTAATAGGCCATTTTCGATTTTGGGGTTTAGGGTTTTCGAAACCCTAGCCCCTCCCCCCTCTTTTTCGATTTTTTACATTAGGATTTTAGAAGGTTTTCTATTTTTGGTAACTTTAATTATTTAATTAAATGGATAACCTTAAACCCATTATTTGATAATTTCGAAAAAAAAAAATAAGGGTTTAAGATAGGTTTAAATTAATTTGATTAATTTGTGATACCTATCTGGATTTAATTAATTTAATTAATTTTTTAATTAAAAGATAAATTAAATCAAAATAAGGTTTACATTTAATTTTTAAATTAATAGTTAATTTTTGAAAAATTAAATAGATAAACCAGAAATATTTTAAAAGTTTAAAATACATCTTATATATATTATAATTAAAAGTTAATATTATATGTATAAGATAAACTGGTTAGTCAAATCAATAGTAGGCCTCATTCACGAAGCTGATCTATAAAAAAGGTATAACGAGACTGCCTATAAAATGGCGGTCTAATGGGTGTCCACTCTCACCCACCGCTCTCCTGATCAGTGGAGGGTCATTAGCCGAACGGGTTTGATAGGACCGCTTAATCTCATTAAAAGTATAATGATATTAATCAAAGTACTGGAACAGCTTTATAAAAAATCCCAATCTAGTTAATTTAGAAAAAAAAAGTGAATTGATGCTAATCCATGAAATTGTACATTGCACTTTATGGAACATTGTTGGAGCGTGTGTGGTTTACCAGCACATCAATAGGGGTTCATAAAGAGTTGGAATGAGTTTCTCAATCTTATCATTGTTGATGGAGCATGTGTGGTTTACAAGCACATCAATTAGAGATGGTAATTGACATTGAGAGTACCAAGCTAATTTGCATGGTTATTCACATCTAGTTTTTGGTCCTCGGTATCCCAGTCACAAACAGTGGAGCATATCCGAGATTAAACATGATATCGAACAGTTCAATAAATCTCAAAAGAACTAGGAATTCCATTTTAATATGATTATCTTCCACGATGGAATTGGATAAATCGTCATTCGCCTACCTTTATAAAACTTTCAATTAGATTATGGCATCCCTCGTCTATATTGTGAATTGTTATAGTTGGGTCCTAGCCTTATTATTATATTGGGTTAATATTAAGGGTCATATATGTATCTAATTAAAAACTACATTCTTTTATAGATGTCTTCTGCTGATCAATCCGTTCCCCACTCAAACTCCAGTAACGTCACTTCAATCCTCTCATTGTGTTCCAAAGTGACATTGGATGGCATTAACTACAATGACTGGATCAGAAACATCAAGATGGCTTTGAGGTTTGAGAACAAAGAGTATGTTCTCGACACTAAGCTAGTTGAAGTTGACCCTGATACAGTTACTCACGAGGAAATTGCATAGTACCAAAAACACACCGATGATGCAACCAAAGTGGCATGCATCATGATTGCTACCATGAATCCCGAATTGCAAAGAATCTATGAGGACCACTGGCCCTTTGATATGCACACGGGCCTTGTGAAAAAGTTTCGCAAGCAAGCGCGTGTCGAAAGGTGCGAAGTGGTCAAAGCCTTCACGAATGGCAAGCCAAAGGACGAAGAGTCCGTCTGCACTCACGTGCAAAGGATGGAAGGCTACGTGGATAAGCTTAGGAAGCTGGGAACGCCTGTCGATGAGGAGTTGGTCGTTGACATAGTGCTTAACTCCTTACCGAGTTTTTATGACCAGTTGACACTGGCGTATCATTTGAACAACAATCAGACCTCTTTGGCTGAGTTGCATGGCATGCTCAAAACTGCAGAATATAGGCTGAAGGGTAAAAGTGTACCCTCTATGAACCAGCCTGTCTTGGCAATTGGTCAAGGCAAAGGAAAGAAACGGAAGGGCCCTTCCAATCAGAATTGGAGGGAAAAGGTTCATGTCGGGTCATCCAGTAATGGCCCGAAACCCAAGTCTTCCGGCATTCCTCATGTTGCCAACCCCAAAGATGCCGACTGCTTCTATTGCAAACAGAAGGGTCATTGGAAGAGGAGCTGCCCGAAGTACTTGCAGGATGTCAGGGATGTCAAAGTGAAGCCATCGACATCAGGTATGTACACTATCTCAAGAAACTCACCATCTTCCAGTTCTTGGGTCCTTGATACAGGATGTGGTTTTCACATATGTTCTGATTTGCAGGGCCTAAAGGAAAGCAGGGAGGTGGAGCACGGCAGATTGAACATGATCATGGGCAATAGGAGATCGTCACCTGTTACCAAGATCGGTGTCTATAGTTTAGTGCTCAGTAGTGATGTTAGTTTAGATTTAATAAATTGTTGCTATTCGCCAGAAATGGCAAGAAACGTAATTTCATTTCATGCATTGTTCAAACAAGCTTTCCAATATTCTTTTGATAATTTGAATGGTTCAATTTCTGTTTTTAAAAATGGTGTTTTTATTTTTAAAGCTTTACCTTGTTCTGGTGTGTATGAAACAGTGACATGTGTTGACAATTTAGGAAATAGTGTGTTGAATATTGATTCTTCTAGTGGTGTAGAAAAGGCATGCTTGTGGCATAGTCGTCTTGAGCACATAAGCAAGAAGCGCATCACCCAACTCCAAAAAGATGGAGTGTTGGAATCATTTGACCTCAAGTCGGATGATGTATGCGAATCTTGTCTGTTGGGCAAGATGACTAAATCACCTTTCAAATGATCTTTTGAAAAAGGTGAAGGTCTATTGGATATCATACACACAGAAGTGTGTGGTCCCTTCAGATCAACCACAAAGGATGACACGCGGTTCTACGTGACCTTTACTGACGATTATAGTAGATATGGGTATATATACTTAATCAAGCACAAGTCAGACACCTTTGAAAAGTTCAAAGAGTTCAAAAACGAAGTTGAGAATCAATTGGGCAGGAAGATAAAGATGCTTAGATCCGACAGAGGCGGTGAGTATCTTAGTATCGAGTTCCTAGACTATCTAAAGGAATGTAGAATAGTTTCACAGTTGACACCTCCCATAACACCACAGTTGAACGGTGTTGCCGTGAAGCGTAACCGAACCCTGTTAGACATGGTTCGTTCCATGATGAGTCGAGCTTCGCTTCCCATCCACTTCTGGGGGTATGCGTTAGAGACTGCCGCCCACATCCTCAATCTTGTCCCAACTAAGAAGGTCGCTAAAACACCTCAAGAGATGTGGACGGGGAAAGTTCCCTCACTAGCACATATCAAAGTCTAGGGTTGTGAGGCTTTTGTTAGACGAGAGACTCACGACAAACTCGCAGAAAGAAGCGAGAGGTGTATTTTCATTGGATACACTAAACAGTCTTTTGGATACTTGTTCTACAGACCAAGCAAGGACATGGTCTTTGTAGCTAGACGAGGAGTCTTTCGAGAGAGAGAGCTCATATTCAAAGAGGACAGTGGGAGTACCATTGATCTTAAAGAAATTCAAGAGTCATCAGATGACGCAACCTTAAGAGAAACTAGCAACCAACAAGAGGAAGAAGTTCCTGTTGGTCGACTGATATATCCTTACCTCTTAGGCGCTCTGGTAGAGTTAGCATGCCACCCGAGTTTTATGGTTTCCATATAACTACGGATGGGGACACGTTTGTCAGTGATAGGACACTGATAAATTTCAATGAGCCAGCTAACTACTGGGAAGCAGTGGCGGGCTCTGAGTCTGCCAAGTGGAAAGAGGCAATGGACAGCGAGATCAAGTCCATGTATGACAATCAAGTTTGGAACTTGGTTGACAATGTGCCGGGTCGAAAAACACTCGGGTGCAAGTGGATCTTCAATAAGAAGACTGATATGGATGGAAAGGTGCACACCTTTAAGGCAAGACTAGTTGCAAAGGGTTTTACTCAAACCCCGGGGGTTGACTATGACGACACCTTCTCACCAGTGGCCAAGATAAAGTCCATTAGGATTATGCTAGCCATAGCTTTGTTTCATGACTATGAAATTTGGCAGATGGACGTCAAAACTGCTTTCTTTAACGGGAAGTTGACCGAGGATGTTTACATGAATCAGCCAAAGGGTTTTGTCGATGCAAAGTATCCTAATAAGGTGTGTAAGCTTGAGAAATCAATCTACAGATTGAAACAAGCTTCTCGCAGCTGGAATATTTGTTTCCATGAGAAAGTCAAAGAGTTTGGATTCTCTAGGAGTGAGGATGAGTCCTGCGTACATGTCAAGGCTAGTGGGAGTATAGTCACTTTTCTGGTGCTATATGTTGATGACATACTGCTCATGGGAAACGACATTCCAACCTTGCAAGATGTGAAGTCTTGGCTTGGAAAGTGTTTCGCTATGAAAGACCTAGGAGAAGCTGCCTATATTCTCGAGATAAGAATATTGAGAGATAGGAAGAAGAGACTATTCGGACTTAGTCAGAGTACATATGTAACACCACTTTTGGGTTCGGTACGTATGTTGACCTTCTTGTTAATAATTGTGTTATACGTAGTGAAAAATAAGAGGGTTTAAGTGTAAAAACCCAAACTTTGTTATATATATAAGGGTATAATGGTATTTTTTGTAATTTGAGGGGCCAAAAGTGTCAAATAGGCAAACTTATACATCTAAATATGGGAAAAACGGGAATTTCATTCCCAATTGAACATTTGAACTTCTTGAAAGGTGAGAGTGTTCTAAGGGTTTAAGAACCCTTTTCAAAGGTTGTGATTTCCGTTTTTTTAAGAGTTCATTACGGTGTTCGCACGATCCCCGAAGATTGAACCGTTGGATCGTCATGAGTTTTGGACTTGAGGTTCAGGCGATATATTCGAAGGCTTTGACCGGAGGATTTGTAATTCTAACATCAGGAAGTCGAGTTATAGTCCTTCGATCGGAACTGCAGATTTGAGGTAAAAATACTGTTTTTGACGTTATATTGTAAAACTCGCTGTAAATTCTAGGAATATCCTTTTTGGGTGAAATCAGTGCCATACTTTCCGAAATTGAGTCTAGTATAGTTTGTCTACAGAGGTGAGAAACGTGATTCGGCCTCTAACATAGCTCAAATATGCATTTTCCACAGACTGGTACGTTTTTGGCAGATTTAAGATGTATTTGATAGGTAATCTTGCAAAAAGCATAGTAAATTGTAGAAAAATCATTTGGGGCTGATATTGGTGTCTCTGGAAAGCTAAAAAGGAGTAGCTTGCTATAAAATTGGAATAGTTGCATATAAATGTTGTTATGTTGATTAAAAACTGATCATGAACAGGGGGAAATTTGAGGGTAAAAAGGGAATAATTTCTATGAAAATTGATATTGAATTTATTTCCTTCAAGCTCATGATTTAGGTTTTCAAGAGGGTATATATATATATGATATATAAATATGGTTGAAAACCTAATTTAGGTTTATATTTGTCAAGGAGTCGGGACGACACCGTGTTGTACGAGCAACGGAGCTACTTGACCCGGTTTATATCGAGGTGAGTAACTTTACATAGCATTGTGAGATTTATTATGCATATGATGCATTGCATGTGTATGTTATATGATTGGGTGTGTATGTTACATAGTTGACTACGTGAAAACCCCGTAAGTAGGTAACCCGTAGACGTATACTTGTGGGTAGACTGTATTGGTAGCTGGTTAAATATTTAATTGATATAAGTTGTGCGGACGAATACGTGGGTATTAAGTGGTGATAATCATGGATATTGTATCATGTCGTGGGTGGAGATTATGTAGTTGAATGTGGATGTTGAGCTGATATGGGGATTATTGGTGTCATGTGGTTGGTTGCAGAACTTTGCTGTTGTGTGTTAGCTGTTAAACCTTTATGGCTCGATGCTGTTTATTCTGTGGGGCCACTTATACTTGTAGTTGGGACCACTTATTAGGTGGGGCTACTAGTATTTGTGGATGGGACCACTTATACTGTGGGGCTACTTGTACTTGTGGTTGGGACCACTTATTCCGTGGGGCCACTGGTACTTGTAGTTGTGACTACCGATTTTGTGGGGCCACATTACTAGCACATGTGGTTGGGACCATTTACTCTGTGGGGCCACATATATAGTATTTGTGGTTGGGACCACATATATACGTTGTGACGATCGTGTAAGCAGTAACTGTGGTGGGACCACATATATGTTGTGACGGCCTTATGAGCAGTAATTGTGGTGGGACCACATATATGTGTTGTGATGGCCTTATTGGTCGGCAGTTCTATCACATACACTGTGGGATGTCCGGTGAGTCCCACATGCAGTTGGGTGTCCGGTGAGTCTTCGTCACTAGATATCGCAGGGGTCGAGGAGGAGACGAATAGCTGAGTTGTAAATGTTGTGGATAACAGGGGGTTGTGATGTATTATGGTGAATATATAATCGTGTTTATACAGTGTATTAATGGTTGCATAATAAGTACCTTGTGTCCATGTTGTCTGTGTTATGAGTGTTTGAGATTACGTAACGCGTACCTTGTAGTATCAATAGGTTGGCCTATTGTGGTGACCCGAGTGTATGTTATGTAAATGTTATTCACTAAGCTTTATAGCTTATCCTTTTATGTTGTGTTGTTTTTACAGGTTTAGGTGATACATAGCGCTCGGCTTGGATCGTGAGACGATTCCTGGTGATATCAGTTTTGTAGCTCCAGCGCACAGGGATATTTAGTTGTAAATTGTTGTATTTTGTAGTTGAAATTAAGAAAATTTTTGGGTACCCCTATGCTACAAGCTGGGCGTTACAAGATACTTGGAAAAGGTACTAAAGACGTTTAGTATGGAAAATTCCAAGAAGGGAGAGCTACCTATCCAGAGTAATGCAAGGTTGAGTAAGACTCAAAGTCCGAGTACAGACAAGGAAATAACTTACATGAGTCGGGTACCTTACACTTGGGCTGTAGGGTCGATCATGTACGCTATGACGTGTACTCGCCCTGACGTGGCCTTTGCTTTAAGCATGGTCAGTCAGTACCAGGGAAACACCTGGAAGGGCGCATTGGATAACTGTCAAGAATATACTCAAGTATCTACGAAGGACAAAGAACTTGGTGTTAGTCCTTGGTGGCGGTGATACCTTGAGAGTTAACGGGTATACAGATGCTAGCTTTCAGACAGATAGAGACAATGGTCGGTCTCAGTCGGGCTGGGTATTCCTTTTAAATGGGGAACAGTGTCTTGGAAAAGTTCCAAGCAAGAGACGGTGGCTGATTCTACGTGCGAATCAGAGTACATAGCAGTGAGTGAAGCATCGAAGGAAGCGACTTGGTTAAAGAACTTTATCGGTGACCTTGGAGTAGTCCCGAGTATTTAGGAGCCCATGGAACTATTCTTCGATAATGAAGGAGCGGTTGCTTTGACAAAGGAACTGAGAGACCATGGAAAGTCCAAGAATATCGAAAGAAAGTACCACTATATCAGACATAGAGTAGAAGAAGGTCACCTCCTTGTAAAGAGGGTATCATCAGAAGATAATCCTGCAGATCCCTTGACAAAGGCTCTGAGTAGGATTAAGCATAATCAGCATGCTAGGAGCATATGATTGAGAGATGATATTAGTTTTTGTAATTAGATAGGATTTGAAACTTGTAACAATGTAAATGTAATTGACTTTGATGATTTAATAATAGAGATTTATTAATGATTATTGTTTACTTTGTCAATTGTTTATCATTGTGTTTCATTTTACATGTTTACTTCCTGAGTAATTTGATTATTCAAATGTCCACAGTCGCTCATACTTTTAGGGAGTAAGTATGAACGAAGACGGTCATGAATTGATTTGTAGATTGTCTAAGGAGTTAGACATTGCAATAAGATTGCTACAACATTCATGAGTACTTAGAAATAGATATTTGAGTATTGGATAAACCTACACTTAATAGATTGCTTCATGGATTATATCACGAGCAACATTGAGACGATAATATCTTATGATCTTGAAGCAAAGACATGTGAGTTATAATTTGCAAGGCGGTTGTTCATTGATAAGACGAAAACGCATCGGTAACTCGATGTTATAAAACGTGTTGTTGTGAGTAATTTGTCTGGTAAAAGATATAAGCATATGAGTCAAAGCTTATTCGTCCCTTGACCCTGACGGGAAACAAATATCTGTAGGCCTCTCGATGATTTTGAAGTTGACTGAAAGTTTTGGCCAACCAGGACTGAATTGATATGATCAATTAGTAGTCTTAAAGTCATATGCAAATCAGAAATCGGGAAACAGAGAATCAGACCGAGATTGATCTTAATCCATGTCTAGAGTCTGAAAAATATCTTGTTGGACGGAGGATCATCTGATCACTTATCTATGGACAGAACTGACCGGGTCAGAGTTCAGCAGCAGTTTCTAGGAAGCTACAGTTGCTAAATAATTAGAGGTTAAATTGGTAATTATAGTCATAAACTTATCCAAGTGGGAGACTATTGGATTAGGTGTCTAAGCCATGACTAATAATTAGCATTTACCTAATTAATAGAAGCAAAGTCCATTTGGGTTGCCTTCACGGCTGGAGGTTTGGTAGAAAGTTCAGTAGAGAGAAAGATTGATTTATTATATGATTAATAAATCAATAAAAATGAAAGAAATAGTTTGTTAATATATTATGGAGATAATGTATTAATTAGAAATAGTATTAATTGATTAATAATTAATCAGAAATTAATTGGATTAATTTTTGTGGCATTAATTAGATTAATCAGGAGGACAGAGGCTAAACTTGTGCCAATTCAATAGTTGAATTGGACACGCGCAACGCGCATTTGTATGAGCCGCGGCGCGCGTATCAGGAATCCGGAAAATAGCTTAGAGATAGGGTTTATCTCAGTTTGAAAGTCAAATGAGGTTTATCTCTAAGGGTTATCTGGTAGCCTATAAATAGGGACCCCATGGACCTTATTTATCTGCGCCGACTTCACTAATTCTCTCTGGAATTTTCGTCCCTCTCCTCTTTGCTTGGGTGTGACTTCATTTGAGCCAAGATTATTTTGTTGCTTTGCTTCCAAGAAAACCTAAAGGTTAGTTTTTCTGATTTAATTCTTTAGCAATTTTTCTGTTGGCCTTTTTAGGAAATATTTATACGTTCAAAGGTAGAAAACATAGATCCTTTATAGGTTGCATGTGAACTTAGGGTTTTAGTTCATAGATTTACAGAAAACCTTTCACATTTTGTATCTAGACTGGAAGTGTATTCATTTAGATTATTTCCAATACATTTCATACCATGTTAGGATAAATTTTAGTTGGTTTAATCTTTTTTTATAGGGACTAAAAATGTTAAAAAATCAAGATATAGGCTTTATTTGGGCTTTTCGGTGTGAACCGAACAACCGATTGGTTGTTCGGTCTAGTCCATTGATCGGCGACCCATGTGGGTTTGTTGTTCGGTTCATAGGTGCTAGGTATAAGTAGGTGTCGAGTCCTCTTTTTTGAGGGTTGGTCCTTGTTGGTTGTTTTGGAGCTCTAGAATATCATAGCTAATTCCTTGTCAAGCTCAAGCAACAACATCTTATGTACTAGTCTTTGATTTAATCAAGAGTGCATTTGATGACAATTTGAAAGTCTAGCCGATGGGTATGTCTAATAACCAAGATATATTACACGCTCATACCACTCTTGACCCATACCTTCTTCTAAAACAAGATGTTAATGACTCAATGTGATATTACCTCACATTGATGAAACATTGAAATTCTGGGACAGTGATCGTTGTTGTTTACCACAATAGCTGTGAGACCCCAACAACTTTTCCGGATTCAAATATGGCACTAGGATGGTACACTCCGCAGAGTTTGGATACCATTGAACGTCTCGCCAAGAGCCAAGTCAACTTGTTGACTTGTCAACCGCATTGAGATCTTTGATCAAGGATATGCAGGGCCCAAATCAAAACGACCACGAGTAGTTCAGCGATACTCAAACAATCGCAGTGCATTCCCCTGGGTTCACAACGATACTGCGAGAAGTCTCATTCTAAGCCAAGGATGAATCCTTGAACAACTTTGGTGAGAGTTTATAACTCCATGACCCACAGGATTTACGGTTACTAAACGTATCAAGAAGCGCCAGTCAAAAGCAACGTTCAAAAGTTTCAACACGAAGTTTTGTTCCCGATGAAGGTGAAGCTGAATTCTATGTGAGAAGTTGTTTGAATTCCTCCTCAGTCAACTTGTCACTACATCAACACCTGAAGTGATCAAGTGAAGAGATGAAGAGTCAGACTCCAGTCAAAGTCAAAAGTCAAATCAAAAGCTGGATGTGGTGATTCAAGACACTTACTGAAGCCTAAGGAACTTACCAAGCCAAATCTGAAGACAACCTGCATCGAAGACAAAGTTGTTGCTGCAATGTGCTAAATTCTATCAATATTCTCTCTTGTCACCTGCTAAGAGGAAGGTTTTCCTGCTAAGGAGGAGATTGTTATATTGAGGGGGAGTTTGTTGGAAATTTTCTGCAATGTTCAACTGAAGCCTATGAGAATCCTGTTGATATAAATGAAAGCATTAAACCAAGTGGGAGATTGTTAGGATAAATTTTAGTTGGTTTAATCTTTTATTTATAGGGACTAAAATTGTTAAAAAATCAAGATATATGCTTTATTTGGGCTTTTCGGTGTGAACCGAACAACCCATTGGTTGTTCGGTCTGGTCTATTGATCGGCGACCCATGTGGGTTTGTTGTTCGGTTCATAGGTGCTAGGTATAAGTAGGTGTCGAGTCCTCTTTATTGAGGGTTGGTCCTTGTTGGTTGTTTTGGAGCTCTAGAAGATCATAGCTAATTCCTTGTCAAGCTCAAGCAACAACAACATCTTATGTACTAGTCTTTGATTTAATCAAGAGTGCATTTGAACGTTTTATTACGTGTTATTGTGTGTTTCGATTCATACTTGATTGGGATTCCGCACCATTCAAGTTTGTGATTGATACCAAGAAGATCCAGTGGTTTTTTGGGACTTACATATCACAAACTTATATAGTGGACATACTACTTATGAAAAATTTGTAACACGTTTCGAATTTATATACGAGTTATTTGACTATCGTTATACTCTTGTCACATGCGAATGGCCTATTGGCCAAGTGGTAATGTGTTGCTCTCTAACATTGAGGTTGAAGGTTCAATCCCTACTAGGGGGAATACGTGGGTTATAGATGACTAGAGTAGGAGTAGGAGTAAGATATATTGTCGATAAAAAAATTGTGCTCTATCACAAACAAATTACCCAACATCATGCCACCGCATTAACTACCATAACTGGTTGACTTTGTTTAAACAGTTAAGACATCCAATATGAATTATTTAAAATGCCTAACAAAAAAAAGGAATGCATGACAAACTGATTGACATTCGTGTTGTGATTCGTAGCTATATTTCCATAGAATTTTTCGATAAGAAATTTCAAGTGTTTTGACTTTCTAAGTAAAGTTTAGACTCCTTAATGATCCCGGTCCAAAACAGTGAAAAAACCCTTTATATAATACATAGTAGAAAATATCACTTTGACTAAACGATATTCTAGATGGCTAAAACTTATTAATTACACTACAATAAATTAAATATACCGGTAATGAAATTGGTCACTTTCAAAACTAAAACCACTTTGTAAAGTGTGGTTCAGAAATCGAAACTATTGTAAGCGTGCAGTAACATTTAGACCCCTTAAAAATCACAGAACACCGACAAACACCGTTTATATAATAAAAAGTACAAAAATGCCCTTGTAACTCTTTAAAGGATGCTTCAAGAGCTCAAGAATCAGATGTTTGGACATATGTAACATGTTTTAAGAAGATTTTAAAGTCATTCGTTGGTTTTTAAGTATAAGCTTAATGCATAATGAACCTAACGCTTCAATGTTTTATGATTAAAAGTATACGAAAAATAAGCTAATAATAAGCGACGAGTAATACTTGAACTGAATATCAATTTTAATGAATATGAGAATGGTAATATTGTAGGAGGAACAACTGGACAACCTCCGTCAATGTATGAATTGTACATGTATACTCATTACTCATACCAAGAACCATGATTGAAGGACATTCATAAATGTGACACCCCTCGCTAGGGTATTATTATAAAAACATCATTTATCACGTTTTGAATATTAGTTTAAGGTTTAATCATCATTTGCGGAAAATAGGTCCCAAAACATCATTTAAAATCTTAATAAACTTATAGCGAGGTAATGTCATAATTCACGTAACATAACATGGTCCAAATGGCCACACACCCCATGGTCTTCTAAATGTCCTTGCCTCGCCACTAGCTCCTATCCATAACCTGAGTACACATCAAAATAGTTAGGCAATTGAAAATGCCTAGGGAGTTACCCGAGGTTACCTCATTATGAGTGGAAAGGATAACCTTAACACTCGAGACAACCTCCAAAAATAGTTTCTTTACACACTTAAGATTTGTAATAAAACATCATAAGGTTTCCCAAAATAGATAAGCATGCTATGCAAATACAATGCAACTATCCCAAACCCACGTCCATCTCATAAAAGTCCATCTCACCTCAATGGCACTCACCTAAGTTCACAAGTAAACGCACGAAGCATAATACTTGATCCCCATATAAGTTAAACTAAGACTAGTGGCCATCACACTAGCCTCATTAGGGGTAGCAACTCCCTCATGCGGTTCCCTTTTGTCGGGAACAATCAATCCTCGCCCTCTTTAGTTGAGAGAAGGGTCAAACTCATACTCGCCCTCTTTAATTGAGAGAAGGGTCAAACTCGGTCTCAAGGCATCTCATGGTCAATCCCCATCCTACATGCAATGCAATGCATAAAGGAATGCTCAAAACATCTTTCAAAACTACAATAATACCTTTATTTGGAAACATCTTTGAAATGACTCTTTTTATGCCATGCACACATAAGATTTATGCACCAAGTAGCACATAAGAAGTATACATGATAAAAGAATAAATCACACACAAGAGTTTAGAAGAGGGATGTGTACTCCCGGTAACTCACCTTCCTTAAGTTCCAAGAAGATGTCACTCTTTTGCTTCAACCTCAGTTACTCTTCTCCTATTTAACTTCACTAAGGCTATTTAACTTCACTAATAACTCTAAGGCTGTTTAACATCCAACATTACTAATAACTCTAAGGCTATTTAACTTCACTAAGTAGATGTAAAATATTAGTTAAACATATCCTAGGGGTTTACTTGAACATTAGAACCAACATCCCAACCCTTAAAGCTCAAAATTCAACATTTCGGGACTGTTCAGGCTGACACGGGCCGTGTTCTGCTTAACAGAAGGTTTTACAGACATCCTGACACGGGCCGTGTTTCCCCTAACCCGGGCCGTGTTCTGAGCACTGTAACTTCCGATTTTTAGTCATTTTCTCCCTCCTTTTGGTCCAATTCAAGGTCTTAAACAACTCCAACTTCTAGATATCAAAAGGACATTATTTCTACTTAAATTACACATCATTTGGCCCAATCATATTATCCAATATCGTCTCCATTGAATCAAAAATCCAAGTTCTAAGCCCAATTTACTTCATAAGCTTAGATCAAGGAATATCCAATACCATTCAAACAATTGATCAATAATTGAAGAGATTCCTTATTCCAATGATTGAAATCACTAGGAACTCACTTAAGCTTTTCATAGAACACATTTAAGATGCAAGTTGATCCAATCATCTAGGTTTCACCCATTGATGGGTTTTTCCCCAAATATCAGGGTTCATGTGAATCAACAAGCATCCCACATGATTATCCAAGCATAAGACAATCAAATTGTGAAGAGATAATCATTAGAATTCATAAGATACACCTTTGGGATCATAGAATTCATCTCCCCCAACTATGAAACACGAATTTGACCTTGATCAACCCAATATGGTGGGTTTTCAACATGAATAAGAGATTTCTTACGTTAGATCTTCAAAGGATTGATGAAAACTACTTAGATCTTGCTGGGATTAAGTTCCTCCTCTTGAGCTCCCTTTGAAATCGTCTCCTCCTCCCTCTCTTCCTTCAAAATCGCCAAATGAAGAGAGTTGGGGTTTTTCCCCAACTAAAACCTCAACTTTTCACTTATTGCCATCTAGTCCTTCCAGCTTTTTAATTCTTTCATATTTACACTAAAGTCCCTCCCCACCAATACAATTGTTCTAGTGTTGCAATTTAATCCTCCTTCTAGAACATCTCATGTGGTAAAATTCCATTTTACCCTTATTTAGTTATTCTAGACTAGATACCTCTTAAAAATACACATTTTAATTTAATTTGCTATGAGTTAATTATTATAATTATTAAATTCATTATTTTTATTTATTAAATTATTATGGTTATGTAAATTTATTCTTATCTTTAATCCTTAAACTTTTAGCCCCAAATTCAGGAAGTTACAATAAACGACAGAGCGAAACATTTACATGTAAGTTTAATATTTTTTACACTTATTTGATGATAGTACTTATATATATTGTATCAATTGTATTGTAATGCAACAATAACATTGTAGGAATTTTTTGCATCTCGAAGTGCGGACTTAGAATTGATACGAGAGGAAGTTGATGAGAATGAGTTTTATAGAGCTATCAGACAAGATCGTAAAAAAAAGAACTTACAGACTTGATTCACATGGCAAAACCTTTTTTCCTACAAATTCTTCATAAACATCTACTTCACCGAGTACAAATTCAAAAAAACATCACCTCGAGATGAAGATCCAAAAACTAGAGGAAATTGTAAAGCAATAACATATCGGCTTGAATGATGTGAGGAACATCATGGATGAAATGTGAAACACGAACACTATATATTTCTTATTGGTTGTTTTCAAAAATTTTAGCTACATTTGATGTTTTAAATGATTTTATTAATGTTTGAACACGGTAGGATGATATTAAATGAGTTGATGTTTTTATTAAGGATTCATGTAATTTGTTTAATTATTTGCATTTTTATATTGTTGTTTTTGCTATGGGCTTCATTCAATCGTCTTTTTAACCATAGTTAGTTTGCTATGATATTATTCTGTAGTTTATTTGCTATGAAATATTTGCTACAAAATAAGGTGGTAGCTAATCTGCTAAGAATTAGTAGCTACGCAATTATCCCATAGTTAATTTGCTACAAAATACCCGCCAGAAAAGTAGTTCGTAGTTAAATTGCTACAATTTGCTACCGAAAACTTTTGTAACTAATTTACAATGGATGGGCTACGAAGTTAATCCATAGCTAAAGAACTACGGTTCTGCTACGAAAGTAGGTTGTAGTTAATTCGCTGTGAAATTAGTACATAACTAAATTCGTAGTGAATTTCATACGGATGCCGTAGTTTTCTTTTAGCTACAAAGAAATCTGCTAGAAAATCGATCGTTGCTATATACGTAGCTATTCACGTTTAGTTACAGAATTTCATTGTTTAGGTATGAAATTTTTCCGTAGCTATTTCGATTTTTTCTTGTAGTGTTCCAGGTCCGATATACACAAATCACCCTCCACTGGATCCCCTTTGGGTGATAGATTACTATCATTTAGAAGAGGAAGAATGTCTTTGTAGTGATTTTCATGTTGTACAACTGCATTACACATGATATTTTGTTTGCCTAAATCATCTGCACAATTAGCAACGACGTCATCTCCTACGTAGTTGAAATTTTCAGGTTTAACATACTGAGTTGATGTTTGGTTACGGTTTTTGGAACAGTGTTATGTATAGGGTCGTTTGTAGACATAATATTACATGCCAGATTGTTTCTCCCAAATCCTTTGTATTTGTTTTCATATGATGTTTTGCCCTTGCCGCTACTTCGCTTATCGTCATCGACTTCAACGACATAAACATGAACCTCGTTGTTCACACTTTGGATTACTTCGATCAAATGCAAAATATCATTATCATCAACTATCTCCATAACATATAGATATTCTGTATGTTCAAATGATAATCTAACACTTGAATTCTCATCCAAAAAAGCATTTGATTTCACCGACAGAGAAAAATCAAAAAAACTTATACTAGAGCTAAACGTCACTCTGTAATTCTTATGGGAAGGCCTAACATATTTAGGTTGTTCATCAACAATGAGCCACTTACTATCGGTGCACTCTAGAACAAAAAAAATTTGTTTGCGAAATACTCATTGTTTACTGTAGTTTATATTTTTTGAGGGTATTTGTTTTAGAGAACATGTATTACATATATAGACGAACAAAACAGGAAACATTGTATGACATCGCAGTCAACGTTATATGACTTCGCGATTAACCATAACTTTTTCGTAGTCAATGTATATTGTATAGTAGTTGGTCCTGACAACGCCTAGTACTATCAAATATTTTAGTCGTTTTTGAGCCCTATTCTTAGTGAAATTATATCATATATCTAATGGTATTACTCACTTTTGTGCTAGTGCTATTGTGCAAGAAAAAGATGAAAACAGGGACCAAAGGCGTACAATTTGGAAGAAGTGAAGATCAAGGCAATATTAGGCGAATTCGCACGCGCGCCGCGGGATTCACAAAGGCACGACGCGGTGATGAGGCGGTGGAAAACATTCAAATGCCGAAAAAACGGGGATAACCCATACGCGTGCCGCGGAAATCATCTGTGCGCGGCGCGGTCGCTTAAATTTTGCAACTATAAATAGAGGGTTTTAGGTCGAAAAAATCAGCAGAGGCTTGGCATAAAATCGACTCCCAAGACCCTTTGACTCCGAGTTTTAGCTTCAGCAACCATCATTTGGTATTTTTTATATTTTTCTCTTTAATTTTCAATTAGATTCATAGTTAGTAATATTTGGCTAGTGTGTTTGGGAGTGATAACCATTGATACTAAGTCTTAGTTCTGTTTTTGGATGTTTGTTTACTGTTTTGAATCAGTGGGATCTGAGTTTTGTTAATGAAGTATTTGGTTATTAGTAATTGTTCTCTTTTCGGTATTTTATGCTTTTGAATGATTATTGGATGTTTGGATTATGTTTGATGTTTGGTTGGATCTTGATTGCTTCTGATTTTGAGATATACTTCTGATTTCAGTGACCAATTAGGCTTAGTTGTTGGTTTGGACTTTAGATTAGTGAATGTTTGTGTGGAATTATTTGAGTTTATGATTTTTGGGATTTGTCAGCAAAAGTTAGGAACTAGATCCTCTGACTGTAGCGTGACACTGCAGTTGGTAATCTGTCACCTGTCTCGACCATGTAACTCCTGTGGATCGACCCTGGCTACCACTATACTAGTGTGTGTTAGGTATTTTCTTATTTTTGACCGCACGACAACCTAGGCGAGTCAAATTTTGGCGTCGTTGCTGGGGAGTTGTGAGCTTGAGAATAGGTGATCTGTAGGACTTAGTTTCTGATTTTTGATGTTTGATTTTAGTTTTTTTTATTTTGGTATATGTACGTCTTCATAATAGGCGATTATATGTACTCGGATCAATATTATGAGTATTATGAAAATCCGGCTGACACTTATTACGAGGATGATTGCTACAATGGATCATCCGATGACAATGGATGGCGGACCGAGGAGTCATCTCAGCCTGAGAATCCTGCAATTTGGGCCTGACTTTTGGTACTCATGTATAACACCCACCAAATGCAGAAGGACCAGGCTGATGCTCTTGTAAGATTGCAAGCTTCTTTAGATCAGTTAGAGGAAAGTTGGAATTGTTCATCACCCTCTCTAGAACCTAAGGCGAGTAATGTTTATACCAATGATATGGTGTGTGAACCTGCATCACCTGAATATGTGATGGAAGGGCACACACCTTGGGAAAGTCAAGAGACCACTGAGATGGTCGAAACGGTTGTTGAGGAAGAGGTTGTAGGTGACAATGCTACCTCTGACTAAGCAACCTTTGAAGCTTTTGATGTTTTTGAAAGTATTAGTAATGTTGATCTGGTGTTGGGTGAATCCATACCATCACCAGACAATTTGGTTGATGAGGATGTTGTGGAGGGGGCTGTAAGTGACAGTACAGGTCCCAGCCCAACAAGTCCTGAATTTGTTGAAGTTGCGCCAATGTCTTTGAGGAAGGGGGTGTAGATGACAATATTACCCTCGACCCTGAGATTTTTGAAAATTTTGAGAAATTTGAAAGTAAGTATCTGATGATGGGTGACTTTGTACCACCATCAGATCAAACCAGTCGCTCACTCTTGGTCCCGATCCACCTATTGGACGACGATCAAGAAGTTGATGCTGACGAATTGATATTTGAAAACAATAAACATGATTTTATCGCCACTCATAATCCATTCATGAATGGAAATTGGATGTGATCAATACCATCGATGAGGACATATGGAAGCATCCTGACATGTTGCCTTCCGATTCCATTCGATTGGAAAAAATTTATTGGTACTGCAAGCCAAAATTGCAACCTGAAGATAGCATGCGAGACACTAGCAAACAAGGTGTGGAACAACTACTGGAAGCGGCACTAGGCGCGCTTCATGTCAAACCGATGGTTTTGAAGAGATATAGAAGGAAGGATTGGGCTTGGAGGTTCAAACCTATTTCCAAGCACTCACGGGAATTAATCAACAAACAACAACCGGGCAGTAGCAGAAGGACCAGTAAGCCATTCGACCCAGGGAAGTTTGAGGAGCAGTGGGACAACAAGGGGGCGGTGGTGGCTGAAAATCAGCGAGGGAAGAAGGCATACAATCCACCGTAGCTGTATAAGGGACAACACGTCTGGCTGAAGACGTTAAACTTAGCGCTTGTTGGGAGACAACCCATCTTTCATAGGTAGGTACTGTATTTCTTAGTAATTAGGAATATTATATCATCGTCATCGCAGGTATTATTGGTCCAAGGCAAGTGTGGGGTTGAATTGAAGAAAAATCGAATTTTGATGACCGCGTCGCGGTCAGGAGTTTTGCGCGCCACGGGATCGTAAACTAACCCGATGCGCAGGGGTTGATTTGGGAACACGCGCGTCGCGGTTTGCTCATATCCGCATCGCGGGAGTCGATCAGTCGGTTTCCTCCGTTAAAAGGTAAGCCGCGACACTATTCACTTACACACACGCCGCAGAGCTCTGATCATCAAAAATTTTCTCGAGTTTTTCTTGCCCATTGCATTCCTGCTACTGAGGTACGTCGTTCTAACTTGTTTTTACTTGTCAAAACTAGCTATTAGGCAACTGATTTGGTCGATTTATCCAAAGAACTCAAAAACTTAGAAATTGCCAATGCTGACTCGTAGGGTGTTTATTTTGCCAAATAATGACCCTGGATGAGTTAGTCGGTGCTTAGGCAACCTTGTAGTGTGTTTGGATCGAGTTAACAGGCGAAAATCAACGAATTTGGGTTTGGAATTTGAGACAGCCGCTCGTCGTGTCGCGCCCTGGTTCTTGGGCTGCGTCGCGGTGCGGCGGGGAAGATGGGGACTTAATTTGCAAAATTATTTTGTCTGGTTATTTTTCTGCAGATGTCTTTCATGCTTGATCATCCGTTTCTTCAGTTTCCCGCTGAGCTGGACAGTTCGGTGGAGTATATTTCGAGGAGGGATACCCTTATTGGTCGTCGGGTTCTAGAGGCGACGATCATTGACCGGGATATCCTCAAAGACGCAGGGCTTTGGGGCGAGATCGAGCCATTTCTTCACCGCATATGGACCCACAGGGATGCTTCATTCACTTGTCGTGGCTGGGATAGGCTCATGGCCACCCAGGACGACACTGTATATACGGAGCTTCTTTTGGAGTTTCTTGCCACGGTTCCCTATGCACTGGGTTCTCAGAAGGCCCGATCCAGGCTCATCCGATTCAGATTGGGGGGTGTCCCCAGGGAGTGCAGTCTCCGGGATTTTGGGAGGCGCACGGGTATCTACACGGAGGCGAACCTCCAGCACCGCCACTTCATGCAGTTCTTTCAGTCGTATATCCAGGGGCAGCCCGAGAGGGATGCCAATCCGGCGATTTGGACACTTCTGTCTAATGTGTTCTTTGAGGCAGGGTCAGCCAGGGAGAGCCAGCTCCGCAACCCGCTTCACCGGCTTATGCACCGGATCGTCTCCACCTCCATCATGCACAGGGAAGGGGGCGAGAAGGTGTCTGGTGAGGACATGACGTATCTCTGGGTGCTGCTCGACCCTAGTAGGTTCCTCAACATGCCATATGCATTGGCCGTCTCTCTATCCACCCGTTTGATGGGTGCTTCGTCCAGCAGTCCTCTGGCCCACGGGCATTACATCACCCGCTTGGCCCGTTCATACCGGATCCTTACTGCCATGACCGTGGCATCCTTGACTGCTCTACCTCCAGTTCGTACTACGGCGCGGGCTTTGGAGAACATGGGGCTAATTGAGCAGCAGCGCCCGGGCCAGTACGTGAGGGTGGCGACCGAGGCCGCCCAGGACCCCCAGCCAGCATACGTCCAGCCGGGTAAGAAACGCCGGAGACCGGCAGCACCAGCACCAGCAGAGCCAGCGCCACAGCCACAGCAGGAGGATCCATCGGCCATCTATCGATTGGAGGCCAGGGTCGCGAGGATGGAGGAGCAGTTGGAGTGGATTGGGGAGGTACTTTTGGATCTAGCCACATAGTAGGGACACCGCCCCCGACCATTTCCTGCCCGAGCCCACGATCATGAGGCTGGACCTTCCAGGCCACCAGGTGGCGATTGATGTATTTTTCTTATTTTCATTTGGATATATGTACTGTACTATGACACTTTCCATCTTTTGTCTGTTTATATTTTATTTGTGTTTGCTTGCATTTAATGTTTCTGTGAGTTATGCATGTAATACCATATGGAGGAGTTGTTTCAAACAAGTGTGGGGTTACCGTGCCCCCTCCACTTGCTTTGAGCACTGGCGTGTTCACTGTTGCGCTACAACTCCAGAACGCTAAATCAAGGACCTTTTTGTGCGTATTTATACTTGTGACACCGAGTACCAATCAAGCAGTTCAACAGTCTAAGGGGGTAACTCTTTCTCCCTTGTTTTGACATTTTTTATGTACAACGAGGACATTGTATGGTTTTAAGTGTGGGGTGTGGACAGTCGAAATAGTAGTTTTTTGAAATTGTTGCCGGAAAATGACCGGTTTTCAAAATTTTTAGCAACTTTTTCAATTTTTAATAGATTGTAATTTTGAAACGAATAATTTATGATTGTTTATAGCATGATATTTTTCGAGAAATACTGTTTAGTTGTGATCATGCTATATGTTTAGTCAAATAAACTGAGTTTTAGGAGTTAGACGATTGGAGAGTTTTAGGAAGAAATTGTCAATCTGTGGCCTTTGTTGTTCGAGCCGGTAGGTCCGAAAAGGGTGGCCTCGAAAAAGGCATTTATGCACCTTACCACCTAAGATCGTCTGGTCTGGGATGGTATTTCTGAAAGCTCGATACACAGACAACATCGAAAGTCATGGACAATTCTTTAATGGCCTTTAGAATCTGAATGAGTACGTACACTTCATTGTGGACAGAAAATTTGTAATCAAGGGTTCTTTAGAAATCCACGAATTCCAAAGAACATTCCGATTATGTTTTCACGAACTATTTCACTCTAACTCATAAGGCAATAAGATTTGAAATTGAACACAGTCAAAAATTGTTTGAGTCTTTATTAGAATTTGTTAAAAACTCTCTTGCTTGGGGACAAGCAAGGCACAAGTGTGGGGTGTTTGACAACGCCTAGTAATATCAAATATTTTAGTCGTTGTTGAGCCCTATTCTTAGTGAAATTATATCATATATCTACTGGTATTACTCACTTTTGTGCTAGTGCTATTGTGCAAGAAAAAGATGAAATAGGGACCAAAGGCGTACAATTTGGAAGAAGTGGGAAGATCAAGGCAATATTAGGCGAATTCGCACGCGCGCTGCGGGATTCACTAAGGCGCGACGCGGTGATGAGGTGGTGGAAAACATTCAAATACCGAAAATACGGGGATAACCCATACGCGCGCTGCGGAAATCATGCGCGGCACGGTCGCTTAAATTTTGCAACTATAAATAGAGGGTTTTAGGTCGAAAAAATCAGCAGAGGCTTGGCATAAAATCGACTCCCAATACCCTTTGACTCCGAGTTTTAGCTTCAGCAACCATCATTTGGTATTTTTTATATTTTCTCTTTAATTTTCAATTAGATTCATAGTTAGTAATATTTGGCTAGTGTCTTTGGGAGTGACAACCATTGATACTAAGTCTTAGTTCTGTTTTTGGATGTTTGTTTACTGTTTTGAATCAGTGGGATCTGAGTTTTGTTAATGAAGTATTTGGTTATTAGTAATTGTTCTCTTTTCGATATTTTATGCTTTTGAATGATTATTGGATGTTTGGATTATGTTTGATGTTTGGTTGGATCTTGATTGCTTCTGATTTTGAGATATACTTCTGATTCCAGTGACCAATTAGGATTAGTTGTTGGTTTGGACTTTAGATTAGTGAATGTTTGTGTGGAATTATTTGAGTTTATGATTTTTGGGATTTGTCAGCAAAAGTTAGGAACTAGATCCTCTGACTGTAGCGTGACATTGCAGTTGGTAATCTGTCACCTGTCTCGACCACGTAACTCCTGTGGATCGACCCTGACTACCAATATACTAGTGTGTGTTAGGTATTTTCTTATTTTTGACCGCACGACGACCTAGGCGAGTCAGGTCCCGTCGTAAATGTTATACGACATTGTAGTCCATGTTATATGACTTCATCCATAACTTTTTTGTAGTTAGTTATACAAAGTTATATATAAATGAGTTCCTCCGAAAATGCTATATACTATTTACAAGCAACTTAGCATTTGTGCAATTAAAAAAACGAGTTCCTCCGAAAATGCTATTTGGCACGATTAAGAGGAGGATTGTTATATTTGTTCAGATATTAACCCTTTTCCCGATGTCTGCCCATGTCAGCCTGGATATTCTATGTATGACCCCCTACCAGATAAGATGTCAGACTATATATTTGAAGCGATGACAAATGTAGAAGAAGAAAACAAAAGAGGCTCTGAAAAAACAAAAAAAGTAGATGAGCGTATAGAATTCATTAGTGCCAAGTTGAAGCAAAAGCAGGATAGTGTTAAAGATATGTTTATCAAGCTAAAATATGTTAAACGTTCACTACTACAAAATAAGCCTAATGCAACTTTTTAGAAGCAACTTTTTAATTAATAGTTGGATTTGATTCAAGAGCCACTTCATGAAAATAAAGGTTGCATTAAAAGACATTGATGCAACCCTTTTTCTAAAGGGTTGCAATTTTATTGAAAACGAAAACCCTTTTTTTCAAAGGTTGCAAACTTTATTGAAAACGACAACATTTGTCAAAATAGTTGCCTAGTTAAAAGTTCAAAGCAACCCTTATTTTAAATATTGCATAATAAAATATTTGAATGAATAATTCATTTTATTGTCCCATTTTATATAAAAGATAACTACATGATAGTTTTATATTATTATTTTTTTGTAACTTAAATTTAATTAGTTAAATGCCACTTATACATAATTAATTTTTATACACATATACATAAAAATAATTTATTTTATAATTATATAATGCTATTAATTACAAAATTCAAATTAAATAATATTTATTTTTAACCTAAATATTAATAGAAAATTCTTTTTTTATTAACATATATAAAATCAAAAGAATTTTATAAACATTTGATTATTTTTTCTAAAATTTGGTCTACCATATTGATTGCTTTTGATTTCCCTCTAATAAAATGAACTATTATTAATTTCATTCCCAATTATATTATTTTAATTTTACTTTTCCCTCCTAATAAAATTTATTCTACTTTCCCAAATTACCATTTCCTTTGACCTAACTTGATTGAACGGCACTAACCTAGCGATTTCATACCCGCTTTGGTACTCGACTCCTCGACAGCACATCAATGGACTCACTCGGCTCATCCCTATCACACTCAATCGATCTCTCTTCCTATCGTGATTTCACTACAACGGAGTTGGGAAATCAATTCTGATCCAGGTTAGATCTCAGTTCTCGGTTTGGAATTATTCTACAATCTCATATGCTTCTAGTCTTCATTCCAAGAGAATCTCACCTCCGTCCACTCCAGCTCTTACTCCGACCCCTCCAACGCCTTCCTCTGTCAGCACATTCCTCTGCCAGCATCGCCACTCTAGCTTCGTACTTCGCCAGCCTACGTCGCCACTCCAAAGTTGCCCTCCATCAGCCAGCACCGGTAAACCTCTATTCTCCATCTCTGGAATCAATTTTCATAGAACAATGTTTGAAATCCTACTGAAATGGATAGTACTTTCTGAAAATCGAATTTCCATGGAACATAACTGAAATCGATCTAGCATTTACATTTGTAATTCGATTTTTCCGCACCTGTATTTGTAATTTGATTTTTTAGTATATGTATATGTAATTCTGTTATTGCAATACTTCGATCTTTTGGCTTAAGAAATCAAGAACGATAATATGTTATTCAGTTGTTGATACTTGTTCTTCACTTTCTTGATTCTTCTGTAATTGGATTGTTGATGCCTGTGTCTTCTATTGGCTCTCTTATATATCTATTGCCATCCAAAAGAAACATTCTATGTATGTTTACTGGATAATACATTTTCATTTGCTCGAATTGTAAAACTGAATACTTGACCTCTTGATATACAAAAATGGTATAATACGTTGCAGGATAGAGGAATTGGGGTCAACAATGTATATAAAGATTTTTCCAAACAACCCCTCAGGTAACATTTGGTTAATCTTTCTCGATTCATTTTCTATTTGCTATGGCATGCCAAAGATAAAATACCATACGATTGAGAGGGCTAAATTTTTTCCCATTGAAATTATTGAAATTATTAATCATTCTTTTAAATAAATGTTTAACTTGAGGTATTTTCCATAAGCTATTTTGGAGATTTATTTTCCAATAACTCAAGCCATAACATATATGGTTGAAGGTTGATTTAGTGACATCAAGATACTGGGATTTGCTAAAGAAGAGCTTCATGCAGTTTTAGTGACTGGGAAGTTGTTCATGACTTATAAAGTCTTTTACGTACAATGGTTTACGAAGGCAATATTTTAGGTGGCGGGTCACTCAATATCTCTTTTCACATAATTTATCACATACTCCTTCATTTTGAAATTTGTAGTTTATCTTAACATAGTGAGTTGCTAGCAAAGGCTAAATAAAATAATGATGTCAACATGATTCTTTCTCTTCTAGATGCACTAAATGTAGATGGCTAAACTGCGCTCCACTTGGCATGTGTGTAAGTTTTTCATCGATTTGTTTATTATAGCAACCTACTTTCATTTTCATTCCTTTTTGATATATTTTTATAAACGACTACACGAATTGTGCACGCTCTTCTTAGTAGATACACTAATGTGAAGTCTAGATTGAGGGATGGGTTTGGCCCATCAATTGCTCATGTATCTGCTTATCATGGCCAACTAGATTGCATGCATGTAAGTTTTCGTTGGTTTGTCTATTATAGCATCCTACTTTCATTTTCGTTCCTTTATGTTTATATTTTTTATAAATGACTACATGAATTGTGTTTGGTCTTCTTAGTAGATATGCTAATGTTCAGTCTAGATTGAGGGACATATTTGGCCCACAAATTGCTCATGTTTGTAGTTATCATGGATTTTTATAGCATCCTACTTTCATCTTCATTCCTTTCTGATATACTTTTTATAAATGACTACAGGAATTGCTAGTGGTTGGTGCTAATGCAAATGCGGTTGATGATGAAGGTGAGGTGAATTTGTACTTCATAGAGCGACTATAGAAAAGTACATAGAGTGTGCTCTTGCTATATTGTTAGGGTATGTCATCAATACTAATCATTTGAATTTTTTGTTATGCATATTGACTTATTACTCATTACTTTTGTACTTGTTTAGTTTCATCACTATTTCACTTTTCATTTTATTTCATTGCTTATTTTCATCTATATGTTGCAGGCTACTTTGTTTTGGGATTATGATTGACAAGTGATGTTTTGTAAAGAAGATTCAAATTAAAAAAAAACCATCTTGCTTGAAAGAAAACACACATGCAGGATGTTTTTAATACTTTTTTATGATTGTAATTGACAATTGTATGTTGATTATGATTTATGGTTGTTATTTTGAGTTTGGACAGATATGTCAAACTTGACCATAAAATTTATTTTATTATCATTATGGTACAATTGAATTAGTAATGCATATTACTAGCACTATAGTGCGTGAAACAATAACACGACAATTGTAATACAATATTGTGTGTCTTTATCAGCAAAAATATCATATGTTTGCATTAAAAAATGGGCAATTGTCATAAAGGCCCTAACATTTGCAAAAAATGTGCGGAATTACCCTCTAATGTAATTTGTGTTCATTAAAGCCTAGCATTTTGATTAATTTGTGTATTTATGGCATTTAGCAGGTTAACAAGTCACCAGCAGGTTACTCTTTTTCCCAACCTCCATTCCCGTTTTTTCTTCACAGATGACATTCATGGCTGTAACTAGCAATACAATTGATAATAAGAAATAAATGTTTCCAGAAATCAAAATCAAACTAATCATGTTCATCATCTTCTACATACGAACAAAACACATAAATAAACATGAATCAATGCTAATACTCACCACATTTCAGTCATTGAACCAATCTGCAACTTTCGTTGAAGCCCAAACGACCCTAACACCACCATCGTCTTCTCCACACAAACACCACCACATGAATTTCATCTTCATCCTTACCTTGAAATCAAGCCATTGAAGCCATTGAAGTAGGTTACAACTAGAAGATGGATGAACTTGAAGCCGGTCAAAATCCTCCGATCAGACCCTAATTTGAAGCCGGTCAAAATCCTCCGATCAGACCCATAGCACCACCGTTCTCCCATCTCCGATCTATCCCCACATCGCACCAACCTCCCCTTCGCCTTCTCCCTCATGCGACCAAGGGAGACCTGCTTGCAACACTTCCACTTCGAGTCGAATACCCAAAATCGGGGAGGGATGGAGCCATTGAAGGTGTTCTGCATCACGTCAAGGTTTAAAGTTTCAAAGCTTGCACCACTTCCACTTCCAGTCGAATACCCTAAAATCGTTTCAAAGTTGAAATCGATTCCAGTCAAGGTTTAAAGTTAAACCTTCGACATCAATTTCATCTTCATCCTTACCGATGACGGTGGAGGCTAGGTGAGGGAGATCTGTTGTGCTTCGATTTACAAGAAATTGAGGGGCGGGGAGTGTAGTAGGCGGCAGAGGAGAGGCAGAGTGGAGGTTGGTCATGTGGGGATGGATCACAGAAGGAAGAACGTTGGTGAGATGGGAGTACGGTGGTGAGAAAGGGATCACGTAAAGAAGGAGAACTGAGGAAGGTAACCGGCTATTGAGGGTATTACCTTCTAAATGCCTAAATTGCACAATTTAATCCAAATTCTAGGCTTTACCACACAAAATTTACATTAAAGGGTAATTTCACACATTTTTGATAAATGTTAGGGCTTTTATGACAATTGCCCTTAAAAAATAAAAAAGGTTGCATTTTAGTGTAAAACAAAGTTACATTTGTTACAACTAAAGTCACAATAAAGGTTACATATATCATAGAGAAAGGTTGCATTTATTTAATAAATCATAACAAATGTTACATTTGATTGTAGAAAAAGTTGCATTTGATTGTAAAAAAAGTTGCATTTGTTTAATAAAATTGCTAAAATGGTTGCATTTAAGTATACAAAAGGTTGCATTTTAGCATAAAGGAAGTTGCATTTGCATGAAAAAGGGTTGCATCCAAACAAGGTTGCATTTGAATAATACATGTAACTCTTTCGGAAAAAGTTGCATTTTCTAACAAAAAAGTCGCTTTAGGTCTAAGGCAACTTATCTGATGCAGCCTTTGGAAAAAGGTTGCTTTAGGTATAATGCAACCTTTTCAATGCTTATGCAACATTTTATTGGGGTTGCATTAGCTTCGTTTTGTTGTAGTGGTTGGATTAAGAAAACTAAAAAAAGAAGTTTCTAAGCTTGTAGAAGAACAAAGCCGTATTACAGATGTCAGTAGAATACAAGGAGATTTTGTAGGGAGATAGCGATGCTATTTAAGGGATAGTGATGTTATCTGAGGCGAGATAGCGACACTATCTGAGGCAGATCGTGCTTGGCCATTATCTGGGGATAGCGACGCTATCTGCCGCTGTTTGCACCAAAACCCTAGATTTCGAGTATTGAGCCGTATTTAAGGGCACAAAACCCTAGGTAGCCATCATTTTTCATCCTTTTATTAGAATTGGTGTCCAAGGTCATCAACTAGTGGCAATATTTCTAATAATAGCAAGGTCCTTCAGGGTTGTCCTCATGACCCAAAAAAAAAAAACAAATAGTGACAGAAATGGAAAAGGAAATATTAATTTATTAATTTATCAAGGACATGATAAATTAATTAGAATTCAATTGGCAATTAATTAACAAGTTAATTTGGAATGAATTTGAAGAAATTAATTTCAAGATATTGGATTGTAATTAATTAAAGAGTTAATTAATAGAAACAAGTACATGGGCCTAAGTGTATGGAGGCTCCTTAAGTTTGAAACCCTAGGAGGCCTCCAATACAAATAGAGGCCTTGGGGTCAAACCCTAAGGCATCCTTTGCCTTCATTTGAGCCACCAATAACCCTTGTCCCACCTATTTCTGTGAAAATTCTCATCCCTCTCTAGGGTTTGAGATTTTTGCATTTTTCCCAAGTGGAAGTTCGAAGTTCTGTCTGTTTAGTTTTCTGGAGATCCTGGGTGTGAATCATCAGATGGATTCTATTTTGCATCTTGTTCATCCAATGAAATGTTGCATTAACCAGAAATCAAAGAAGGAGATCAACTGAGGTACATTATGTTTATGTTTAAAGTTGCTATAACTGATATGAACTACATGATCCTGAATTCTGTTCATGGATATTTATATGATTTGATCTTGATAAGTCTTCTGTTGTTTGTATATTATGTTTATATTCTCAAATCCCAATAGTGGAATCAGAGCCTCTTTTCATATGTTATTTGTACTTTGATCTAAATTGCTAGATTGAGATTGCATGCTATGTGTTTATTCCGAAATTTCTAGGGATATTATGCTAGAACTGTTTGAATTAACATGTTATTCTCATAGAGTTTATGCTAGAAACATGAATGTTTATCTGCATGCTATGTTTTTTTTTGAAATTTTGCTGGTTTCTTGTGCCTCCATGCTATTGTAAAAATTGTATAGGGTTTAGGAGGGTTCCTTGGTCTTTGCATGTAGCTGGCGGCTAGGGTTACTGCCCTATCTTGCATTGCAAGTTTCCTAACTTGCTAACTTGCCTTATTTGCCATATTGCCTTATGTGATCATATTCTATTAGGGATTTATTTATATTTAAATATTAACATGAATATTAATTGTATTATATTGATAAATAAATTTTTTAAATTTTTTAAAATACATTTATATATTTTAGAACAGTATATATATATATATATATATATATATATATATATATATATATATATATATATATATATATATATATATATATATATATATATATATATATATATATATATATATATATATATATATAAGATTAAATTAAAACAAAAACATTGATCAAACCATGACTAGGCTCACCCACTAAAATCGTGTATAGGGTTTGAAGGAGGATTCTTATGAATCCAAATGAGGTGGGTTTTTAAATGACATTCATTGCCTACCACCACCCTCACCACCCAACACATTTTGCCAAGTGGAGTTACCAAAAGGGTTTGATAGGGCAATATTTCAAAGTTAAAAGTATTTAAACAAAAGTCCCATTTTAATTATAAAACAAATGTGAATTTTCTGCTACCCATGAGAAACGCATATTCTCTTTATGATATGCTGGTGGAGCTGTGTGGTTAACCGACATGTCAGAGAAGGTTATAGTTGGGTATGATGTGAAACTCACGATTCTCAAGCCTATCTTGAGTCGGGCATCACACGGGTTCTGCATGGTCAATTCACCATCTGATCCATGATCCACGACATCCCTGTCATGGATAAGAGATGAGCATAATCGAGATTAACATTCCATTGACACTAGTCAGTGAATCTCACAGATCTAGGAATTTCATAGTGATTGAAATTGATAAAGAGTTTTATCTACCTTAATGACCACTATGGTGTGATTACGGCATCCCTCTTTACATCATAAGTGGAAGATTTTGGATCCTAGCATTAGTGAATAATATTTGGGTAATTATTTTAAGGATTAAACTCACACTAACTAAAAACCCTTATCTTATAGATGTCTACTATAAACTTAAACACAAAAACTTCCTCATATTCCTCCTCCAATTCCACTACAATTCTTATCTAGTGAGATCGACAGCCCAACGTTTGCTAACATGTCCTCCGAACTCGAGAATTGTTTGCAGAGTGTTGGAGCACAAGCAAGAAGAGAACGATTCAAGATCCTTAAATATCTTAAGATATGTAAACTAGAAGAAGGAACGTCTGTTTGTACGTATGTTCATAAGCTGAAATTGTACATAGACATATTGGATAATCTTGGTGTCCGTTTTTCGGAAGAGTTTGCCACATATGTTTTAACTCACTTATTGGTTTGTATCATGAGTTCATTATGAACTATGACAAGAACCATCTGGATGTGACCTTGAAAGAGCTACACGGTATGCTGAAAACTACAGAGGCTAGTTTAAAGTAGTCCGGTGGCTCAAGTTCCACCGCTCCTGTCTTGGCCATTCGTCATGGTGATGTTAAGAAGAAGAAAGTTTTTCATCCCAATGGAAATGGAAAGGCTAAGGTTGGATAGTCTAACCAAGGCTTTAAGAGAAAGACTGATTCTGTCATAGCACCCACCAGTGACCCGAATGAGGCCATATGTTTCTACTGCCAGCTGCCGGGACATTGGAAACGTAGTTGCGCAACATACCTGACAACGCCTAGTGATATCAAGTATTTTAGGCGTTGTTGAGCCCTGTTCTTGGTAAAATTATATCAAATATGCATGGGTATTCTCACTTTTCGTGCCAGGACTTGTCTAGAGAAAAAGAACAGAAACAGGGACTAAAAGTGTACAAAAGGAAAATGTATGGAAAGAATGAAAAATCAAGAGAAGACGTACGCGCCCGCGGATTTATCTTCTGCGCGACGCGGACGTAAGGCGGTGGGACACATTTGAATGACGAAAAAGCGGGGAACGGATAAGTACGCGCGCCGCGGATTTCACTTATGCGCGGCGCGGTCACGGGAAATTTGCAACTATAAATAGAGGCATTTCCAGCCGAAAACCCTAGCAAAGACCGGGGGTAAACATCGACCTAGAAGCTCTTTGACTCGAGGATTCCATTTCAGAAGCCATCATTTGGTATTTTCATGTTTTAGATTTTATTTCATTTTAGTTAAACGTTTGTAAGCTTTGAGTTGAATCTTTGGGTGTGACAACCATTGATCTTCAGCTTAGGGTTCTGTTTTTAGTAGTGTTTGGTTACTGATTTAATGTTTGGATATTGGTTTTGGTGAATGAAATCATTCGGTTAATGTTAACATTGGTTTTTCGGTGTTTTGGATGTTAGATTGTGTTTTGATTGTTTGTTTGTGTTTGGATTTTGTTTGTGACTTAGTTGGGACTGTTTCCCTTTGCTGAAAACAGTAGCTAACTTGGTTAGGTTGAGCATTAAACGTTGGCTATTAACTGTCTCATAGAACTCTAGTTATTAGCTAGTTTATGCTACGCTTGGTTTTGCTAGTTTGGATGCCTTCAATTGCTTCTGATTCAGAGATGTACTTCTGAGTTCAGAAAGTAACTAGGTCATTTGGACATAGCTAAGCTTGGCTTGGGTATTTGAATATTGTTTTAAGGTAGAAAAGATAGAAATTTGTTCCTCCGACTATAGCTGTGACACTATTAGTTGGTAATCTCTCATCTAGGCTAACCACGTAGCTCCTGTGGATCGACCCTGACTCCACTATACTAGTGAATGTTAGGTTATTTCTTATTTTTGACCGCATGACGACCTCTGCGTGCACGTCAAATTTTGGCGCCGTTGCCGGGGAGCTGTGCGCTTAGGTTAGGTGAGTTGTAGGACTTAGTTTCTGATTTTTGATGTTTGATTTTAGTTTGCTGAATTTTGGTATGTGTACATCCTTATAATGGGTGATTACATGTACTCGGATCAATATTATGAGGATTATGAAAATCCGGCCGACACCTATTACGAGGATGGTTGCTACAATGGATCATTCGATGACAATGGATGGCGGACCGAGGAGTCATCTCAGCTTGAGAATTCTGTAACTTGGGCCCAACTTTGGGTATTCATGTATAACAACTACCATGAGCAGAAGGACCAGGCTGAAGCTCTTGAAAAAGTGCAAGCTTCTTTAGATAGGTTAGAGGAAAGTTGGAAATGTTCACCACCTTCGCCAGAACCGGAGGTGAGTGATTTTTATACCGATGATAATGTGTGTGAACTTGCATCACCTGAATATGTGATGGAAGGGCATACACCTTGGGAAAGTCAAGAGACCACTGAGATGGTCGAACGGTTGTTGAGGAAGAGGTTGTAGGTGACAATGCTACTTCTGACTCAGCAACCTTTGAAGTTTTTGATGTTTTTGAAAGTATTGATAATGTTGATCTGGTGTTGGGTGAATCCATACCATCACCAGAAAATTTGGTTGATGAGGATGTTGTGGAGGGGACTGTAAGTGACAGTACAGATTCCAACCCAACAATTCCCGAATTTTTTGAAGTTGTCGATATTTTTGGGGAAGGGGGTGTAGATGACAATACTACCCTTGACCCTGTAATTTTTGAAAAGTTTGAGAAATTTGAAGGAAAGGATCTGATGATGGGTGACTTTGTACCATCATCAGATCAAACAAGTCGTTCACTCTTGGTTCCGATCCACCTGTCGGACGATGATCAAGAAGTTGATGTTGATGAATTGAAATTTGAAAACAATAATAAACATGATTTTATCACCACTCATGATCCATTCATGAATGGAAGATTAGATGTGATTAATACCATCGATGAGGACATATGGAAGCATCCTGATGACGTGCACGCAGAGGTCGTCATGCGGTCAAAAATAAGAAATAACCTAACATTCACTAGTATAGTGGAGTCAGGGTCGATCCACAGGAGCTACGTGGTCAGCCTAGATGAGAGATTACCAACTGATAGTGTCACGGCTATAGTCGGAGGAACTAATTTCTATCTTTCTACCTCAAAGCAATATTCAACACCCAAGCCAAGCTTAGCTATGTCCAAATGACCTAGTTACTTTCTGAATTCAGAAGTACATCTCTGAATCAGGAGCAATTGAAGGCATTCAAACTAGCAAAAACCAAGCAAGCATAAACTAGCTAAAAACCAATAGTTCTATGAGACAGTTAATAGCCAAGATTTAATGCTCAATATAACTAAGTTAGCTACTGTTTTCAGCAAAGGAAAACAGTACCAACCAAATCATAAACAAAATCCAATCACAATCAAACAATCAAAACTCCAACAAGCATCCGAAATACCGAAAAATCAATATTTAAGGTAACCGAATGATTTCATTCACTCAAACCAATATCCAAACATCAAATCAGTAACCAAAACTACTAAAAACAGAACCCTAAGCTAGAATTCAATGGTTGTCACACCCAAAGATTCAACTCAAAGCTTACAAATGTTTAATTAAAATGAAATAAAATCTAAAACATGAAAATACCAAATTATAGTTTCTGAAATGGAATCCTCGAGTCAAAGAGCTTCTAGGTCGATGTTTACACCAGGTCTTTGCTAGGGTTTTCGGCTGGAAATGCCTCTATTTATAGTTGCAAATTTCCCGTGACCGCGCCGCGCAAATGTGAAATCCGCGGCGCGCGTACTTATCCGTTCCCCGTTTTTTCGTCATTTAAATGTATTCCACCGCTTTACATCCGCGTCGCGCAGGAGATAAATCCGCGGCGCGCGTACGTCTTCTCTTGATTTTGCATTCTTTCCATACTTTTTCCTTTTTGTACACTTTTAGTCCCTGTATCTGTTCTTTTTCTCCAGACAAGTCCTGACACGAAAAGTGAGAGTACCCATGCATATTTGATATAATTTTACCAAGAACAGGGCTCAACAACGCCTAAAATACTTGATATCACTAGGCGTTGTCAAACACCCCACACTTGTGCCTTGCTTGTCCCCAAGCAAGAGAGTTTTTAACAAATTATAATAGAGAATCGAACAGTTTTTGAATGTGTTTAGTTTCAAAGCTTATTGCTCTTCGAGTTAGAATGGAATAGTTTGTGAAAACATAATTGAGTTGTTCTTTGGAATTCATGGCTTTCTATAGAACCCTTGATTACAAACTTTCTGTCCACAATATAGTGTACTTACTCGTTCAGATTCTAAAGGCCATTAAGGAATTGTCCATGACTTTCGATGTTGTCCGTGTAGCGAGCTTTCAGAAATACCATCCCAGACCAGACGATCTTAGGTGGTAAGGTGCATAAGGCCCACCCATTTTAGACTTACCGGCTCGAACAACAAAGGCCACAGATTGACTTTTCCTTCCTAAATTCCAATCCTAAAACGGCTCAATCTTCTAAACTCGTAAAACTCAACTTATTTGACTAACTAATAGCATGATCACAACTAAACAGTATTTCTTGAAAAATACTGATGCTATCACAATCACAAACCATTCATTTCAAAATTGCAATTCATTAAAAATTTTGAAAAATATTGCTAAAAATTGAAAAATTGATCAGTTCTGCAAAAATTTCAAAAATATCTCTTTCGACCGTCCACACCCCACACTTAAAACCGTACAACGTCCCCGTTGTACAAAAAATTATTTCAAAGCAAGGGAGAAAGAGTTACCCCTTTTTGGACGATGGACTGCTTGGTGCTCAATATCACAGGTATAATGCGTACAAAAAGATCCTCGATTCATATGCTAGAGTTGTAGCGCTACAGTAAGACACGCCGGTGGTCAAAACAAGTGGAGGGGGCACGGTGACCCCACACTTGTCTGAGACAACTCCCTCTCAATTTGATATATCATGCACAACTTAACAAATAAACAAATGTATGTGTTGCGGACGACCGCGGCGCGCAATTAAGATATACGCGTCGCGGTAATTACGAGAGTTGAAACTGTTGTGGAAGTGGAAATGACCGCGTCGCGCATATATGAGATCCGCGGCGCGGTAATTGCAGAAAATTCAGCCACATTCAAACACTCATAAACAAGCACTCAACACAAAACCTACTATTTTTATTCAACATACTAATGCCCAATGGCTTATTTTTGTCAACTATGAACAATTAATTCCTACCTACTTAAGAAAAACATGTAAAAATCTATGCAAAATGTTCTAAAAGACAAAAACTAACAAAAAGACAAAAAGACACCCATAAGTATACCCTCAGTTGTGTGCAGTGTCATCCTCTTCTCCTTCCTCTGGGTCTTCTTCTGGATCCTCCTCCATTGGCTCCTCGTCTTCATCCCGGATTGTTGGTTGTGGTCTCGGTGGGGCACATCGGCATTTAGCCATGAAAGTGATCATGCAGTCGGCCAACCATAAGAGCTGATCCTGCATGTTCTCGGTCCGTCTATTCATCTCCTTAGTGACAACCGCCTGTGCCTGCTGGTCTCTCTGGTGGGTCTGCAGAGTCTGCTGGATTGCTTGCATCTTGTCAACCAGGTATCGGGACTCCATGGTAGCAGGGGAGAGGCTGCGAGGTAGACTGTCGGTCACTCGCTGACGCTTCCTAGATGCTGAGGAAGATGGCTCGGTCCGGAGGGCCGGAAACGGGGATCGCTCAGATGTCGTGACCCCCTCGTCAATGTAGATCACATCCCTCGATAAGGTGGTGGGTGGGCTGAAAGGAACTGGCGGGATAACTGTCAGCCCCCGGGTGGCGTGCTCAGTCAGCAACCCATAAGACTGGGCCAGTCTCATAACATAGTGCCCTCCACCGAGAGCAGTCTGGTGCAGCGGGGCGTCGGTGATCCGCCTGAAGTAGTCTGCAATGAAGTATGGCATGTTGCATGTCTGCAACATCCGGGTCAGACACCACATGAGGTACAGCTCACGCGGTGTAACTCGCTCCTCATCAGCATGCGGCCAGACCATGGTCGCAATCAACCGATGTAGCATCCGGTGAGAAGGCAGATGCATCAATCCCTCACGCACGGTATTCTCATGATACCGTGTGGATGAAATAGTACTCCAGTAATCACCTGGGGAAAACGAGTCGTCGGCGGCGTAGTTAGCCCGCCGGTGAAATAAGTCAAACCCTGGCGCCTCAGACTCCTCCTCAGTGTAAAGCCCGATCCGATACCCGAACTCTCGTAAGCTGCAGCTGCGGTTGTGGTTGCCCAACCGGAACTGCACCATCTCTTCTGTATCCATCCCCACCGGTTGGTGGTCAAAGTGGTAACTTGCGAGAAACTGCAAGTATACCTCGCGGTAGATTGGTTCAGACATGTTGACCGCGCTTTCGATGGCCCGGCACGTATAAATAAGCTCATCCTTGTCATAACCCGTCTGTACCAGCCAGTACTATAAATGTGCCATAATCCCTGACTCCGTGGTCAACTCCCAGTTGACCGATTGTGCGGGGAGAATCCTCTTCTGTTGTTGAATCGTTCGACGGTTGTAAAAGTTATAAGCTCGTGTTCTACCCACTCCCGTAGCCAGGGAGTTCCAATCGATTGATTCCGAACTAGCTGAAGAAGACATTGTTTCTGCAAAAATCGAAATTTAAAAGTTACTGTTCTGTCCAGACGCTCGGCGCGTCGCGCTATAAGAGTATTCATGATACACGTCGCGGACTGTAACAGGCGCGGCGCGTCGAATGAGTTCAGGGTGAAAATTCGCAGATTACGTCCTTACTAAGCCATTTTTTCCAGTTCTAAATATTGGGTTTTGCAGAACATAGTAGTCTAATCTTAATTTAACTTCCAATTTCACCAGATTATCGCAACATTGCGGATTACAGAAGTATTTACTCTAAGTCAAGAAAGAGAGAAAAGAGATGAAGAGAGGATGCTTACTTGATTTGCTGTGAAGAGAAAGACAATGCAGATGGATTACTTGCACGAGAGATTTTACCACGATGAAAAGAAGCAAGAATTATCAAGTTCCGATTATATACAAGTATGGGGGTTTTGGAATGGCATTCAAAAATCTGTTTTTAGGATTATCTCTAATTTCAAATTAAGATAAGGCCGCGGCGCGGGAAGCTTCTATCCGCGTCGCGTAAAAAATCTGGTTTCAAGCGTAATCGTAAAAATTGAACACGCGCGCCGCGGACTCGAAGATCCCGCGTCGCGGTGCTACAAAATTACCAAAATGACCCCACACTTGCCTTTTTCATACCGTGATAACATGGATGTAAAGAATTACGAGTGACATGCAAAATTATACAAATGATAATCGGGTTGCCTCCCGACAAGCGCTAAGTTTAACGTCTTCAGCCAGACGTGCACTTACCTGCTTATGTAGTATACGTCGGAATTTCTGTTATGAACTCGACTGTTTCAACCTCTAAGTTCTGGAATGTGCCTGCAGTAATGTATGGTTTGAGTCTATGGCCATTGACTTTAAATGGTTGCCCACCTTTTAAGTCCTGGATTTCGACTGCACCATAATCTGTAGTGCCGATTACTTTGTAAGGACCATTCCACTTACTTCTCAGTTTTCCGGGAAACATCTTCAGTCTTGAGTTATACAACCAAACTTTTTGCCCAACTTCAAAGACTTTCAGTCGCAGCTTTGCGTCATGATATCGCTTCATCTTTGATTTGTAAGTGGCTGCATTCTCATAGGCTTCATCCCGTAATTCCTCTAGCTCGGATAACTGAAATTTTCTTTCTTTTCCGGCAGCAGTGTAATCCATGTTGACTTTCTTGACGGCCCATAAAGCACGATTGGCGATTTCCACTGGTAGATGACATCCCTTTCCATAGACCAACCGATATGGAGTGGTTCCGATCGGTGTTTTGTATGCTGTCCGGTATGCCCACAATGCGTCATCTAACCTTAACGACCAATCCTTTCTATCCGTCTTGACAGTCTTCTGAAGGATCTCTTTGATTTGCCTATTGGATACCTCGACTTGACCACTGGTCTGTGGGTGATAAGGTGTTGCAATGCGATGATTCACCCCATAATGTTTCAGCAATCTTCCGAACTTGAAATTCTTGAAATGTGATCCTCCGTCGCTAATGATTACCCTTGGGACTCCATGCCTGGTGAAGATATTTTTCTTCACAAATTTGCACACCACGTGATGGTCATTTGTACGAGTTGCTTCGGCCTCAATCCATTTTGAGACATAATCTACTGCCACCAAAATGTAGACGTATCCATGTGATGTGGGGAATGGACCCATAAAATCGATTCCCCAGACATCAAAGATGTCTACCACCAAAATTGGATTCAAAGGCATTTGATCCCTTTTTGATATATTTCCTAATTGCTGGCAATTGATGTACTCTTTGGCAGTCCTATGCGCGTCTCGAAAGATAGTTGGCCAATACAATCCGGATTCGAGAACTTTATATCCGGTTTTCCTTCCGCTGAAGTGTCCTCCACATGCTGATGCATGACAGAGATCCAACACTTTACCAATTTCATTGTCCGGCACACATCGACGAATTATCTGATCTTCACCTACTTTGAAGAGGTCTGGATCATCCCAGATGAATCTCTTTGCGTACGTGCGAAATTGCTTCTGCCGTTGTTTCGTCCAATGTTTTGGTATTGCTCCTGTGGCCAGGAAATTTACATAATTTGCATACCATGGAGCTCCATTAACTTCTAACAACTGTTCGTCAGGAAATGAGTCTTGAATTCCTGTTTCTAGTCCTTCAGCTGGTAGTCTTGAAAGATGATCCGCTACCACGTTCTCAGCTCCCTTCTTGTCTTTGATGTCTATATCGAATTCTTGCAGCAGAAGAATCCACCTAATTAATCGAGGTTTGGATTCCTTTTTTGTGAGCAATTGTCGAACTGCACTGTGGTCAGTGTAAACCACCACCTTGGATCCCCAGATATAAGATCTGAATTTATCTAAAGCAAAAACCACAGCTAATAACTCTTTTTCAGTGGTTGTGTAATTCACTTGAGCTTCAGAAAAAGTTTTACTAGCATAGCAGATGACAACAGGCTTCCTATCGATTTTCTGTCCTAACACTGCACCAGCGGCATAATCGCTAGCGTCACACATTATCTCGAAAGGTTGTGTCCAGTCAGGTGGCTTCAGGATGGGGGCCTCGACCAATTTATTTTTAAGGATATTGAATGCCTTTGTACATTCATCATCAAAAATAAATGGTGCGTCCTTTAACAGAAGACCACAGAGAGGCTTAGAGATAGCACTAAAATCTTTAATGAATCTGCGATAAAACCCTGCATGCCCCAAGAATGACCTAACTCCTTTCACCGATGTTGGAGGTGGCAATGTGGATATGACCTTAACTTTAGTGCGATCGACTTCGAATCCTCTTTCAGAAACCACATGTCCTAATACTATTCCTTCTCGTACCATAAAATGGCTTTTCTCCCAGGAAAGAACCAAGTTTGTTTCCACACATCTTTTCAGCACCTTTTCCAATTGATCTAAGCAAGTTTCAAATGTAGGTCCAAAAATTGAGAAATCATCCATGAAGATTTCTAGTGCCTCCCCAATCATGTCAGAAAAAATTGCCATCATACATCGTTGAAATGTTGAAGGTGCGTTACATAATCCAAATGGCATTCTGCGAAAAGCAAAGGTACCATAAGGACATGTGAACGTTGTCTTCGCCTGATCTTCTGGATGAATTGCGATCTGGTTATACCCTGAGTATCCATCCAAAAAACAGTAGTACTTTTGCCCGGCTAATTTTTCCACAATTTGGTCGATGAAGGGTAATGGAAAATGATCTTTAGACGTGGCAGCATTAAGTTTCCGATAGTCAATACAAACTCGCCATCCAGTCACAGGTCTCGTTGATATCTTGTCGCCATCCTTAGTATCTACTACAGTGATTCCTGACTTTTTCGGCACAGTCTGCGTTGGGCTAACCCATTCACTGTCGGAAATAGGATAAATGATTCCTGCATCCAACCATTTAAGAACCTCCTTTTTGACAACTTCTTTTAAGTTGGGATTCAACCTTCTTTGCGTATCTCTGGCAGGTTTAGCTCCTTCTTCTGTGATAATGCGATGCATGCATGTAGTCGGACTAATCCCTTTTAGGTCCGCAATTGTCCAACCAATAGCCTCCTTATGTTTGGACAATACTTTAAGCAATTCTAGTTCTTGCTTCTCCGTCAAGTTGGCTGTTACAATTACTGGTAAAGTATCCTTCTCCCCTAGAAAGGCATACTTCAGATGCTCTGGTAAGGGTTTCAGATCCAACTTTGGTGGTTCTTGTAAGGAGGGCTTTAATGTCCTTGGAATCTCTGTTGGTAACTTCTCTATATGCGCGCATTCCTCGGACTTGAATCCTTTTTTCTCTTCCATATTTTGTGTTTCTGTTCTGCCAACAATTGCTTCTTCCTGAGTTTCTATTTCTTCTTCTTGAAGTACCTCTGGGGCATATTGCTGCACCAGTTCATCTATGATGTCCACTTGATAGCATTCCTCTTCTTCCATGTTACTTCCTTTGGGATCTGCATTGAAAATGTTGATCTTGGCCTGTCGGTGTCCGAAAGATATCCCCATTTCTACAGTACGACAAGCAATATTTGCATTAGCCGTGGCCAAAAACGGTCGCCCTAGAATAATTGTCGGTTGCTCACCATTCATCGATTGACGGGTATCCAAAACAAGAAAATCTGCTGGGTAGTAAAATTCTCCTACCCTGATGATAACATCGACTAACATGCCTCTGGGAACCTTGGTGGACTTATCAGCCAACTGTAGAATCACGTCAGTAGATTTCATAGTACCGAACTCATGCTTGTCGAATAACTGTCCAGGTAATATATTTACACTAGCACCTAAATCTAATAGAGCTCTTTTGATGTGCACATTGCCTAAATCCACTGAAATAAGAGGGACTCCTGGATCTTTCATCTTTGGCGGAAGTGCATCCATGAGGATAGAGCTTACATTCTTGGGTAAGCTAATCATCTTAGGCAGGTGAGACAGAATATGCTTCTTGTGTATACACATGTCCTTGAGAAATTTAGCATATGCAGGAACCTCCTTGATGAGTTTGACTAAAGGAATGTTTACTTTGATCTGGCTAAACAATTCCCACATATCTTCAGCTTGTGGTCCCTTCTTCCCAAATGGTCCTTTTTCCGGCTTTTCCAAGGCTGTAGGAAAAGGAACTGTTCCACTTGATTCTCCTTTTTCCCAGGTACTCGTCTTCTTCTTCTGCACCTGCTCCTCTTTATTCTTCCTCTTTTCTCTTTCCAATTCTTCTTTTTCATCAAAAACTATTTCCACATCACTGTCATCATCATTAACCGGGGCTGCAACCTTGTTGTCTACCTTCTTCCCACTCCTAAGTGTGATGACTTCATTGACTTGCATTTTATGTGATTGCTCCTGCTCCCTTGCTTTTTGTTTTTCTATTTTGCCAAGAGACTCTCCTAATCTCAGGATTGCTTCTGAATTAGATTTCTCTACCTCCTGAAGTTGCACTAGTAACCCGAAGATTTCTTGCAAACCAATGTTCGTACTTCCTGATGAAGGCGGAGTTTGCGCCTGTTGCTGCCTTGTAAATGGTTGTCTCGATTCTCGTTGCTGATTACTTCGGAATGGCCTTGGTGCGTTGTGAAATCGACCATATCCATGCACTTGACTTATTTCCTCATGAGTCATTGAGCACTCATTATGATTGTGTCCTATTTTTCCACATGTATTGCAGATGCTCTGCCCATGCAACACGTATGCTCCTTTTTCCTGTTGAAATCTCTCGAGAATCTGGTTGAACCTTTTTGTAACAGCAGTGAGCTCCTTTTGAATTTCAGCTTTCCATTTGTTCTCTGCTTCGACATTTGCTACATATACAGTCTTATCCTTCATTGACCCACTGACTTTTGATCCTAAACTCAGCTGCTCCAAAAATCTCCAGGCATCATCTGGCTCTTGCCACATAAATGTCCCGCTTGACGAGGCGTTTATCATGACCTGGTGTGTTTCATTAACTCCTTCGAAAAATAATTTGACCAGCTGCCACTTAGGAACTTCATGATGCGGACAGGATCTCAACAGCTCTTTTAGTCTGTCAAAGGCTTCATGAAAAGCCTCTCCAGGCTTTTGCTGAAAATCTTGTATCGCTCGTCTAATCTCTGTGGTTTTACTGACTGGATAGAATTCTTGCAAAAACTTCGCCTTGAGTTGTTCCCAACTAGTAATACTATTTGATGGTAAGGATGTAAACCAATACTTGGCTTTATCCTTAAGGGTGAATGGGAACAATCTAAGCCTAAAAATATCTCTATCAGTATTCCTAGGAGTGTTGGCGTTAGCTATTGCTAAGAATTCATACAAATGGTTATAAGGGTCGTCAGTCTTGTATCCCCTAAACTGAGTCAATATTCCTAATAACTGAGGTTTGATTTCTACTTGCGAATCTATGTTATCAGGAATATAGATCGGCGATGAATCATCATATTCCCGCGGTTGGAAATGTGATGCAACCGATTGCCGTCTCGGTTGTGCAAAATGTAAGGGTTGAGCGGGGTTACCGTAAAGATGATCATTGTACTCCCGCTGACCTGGTGGTTGGTATGGTGGTGCTCGCCTGGGAGGTCCCCGACCTCGGTTCCATTGTGGTTGTGGTGCCGGTGGCACCCATCCTTCATCTTTCTCGTCGTACACTTCCTCCGTCTCTGGGTATTGGTATTGCGGTTGAGGCGGTGGTTGAAAGTGTATAGGCTGTGTTGGTTGGTATGTAGGTTGAGGTTTAAAGAGGGCTGGTTGTGGTTGTGATGTTGGTGTATGCTGTCTAGGAGTTGGGGTGCCATCTCGGGTCGGCTCTCCCCAAGTCACAGCAGATGTAAAGGGATTGGTGGATTGTGGTTGAGAAGCGGGTATAAATGATGGGATGGAAGGCGGAGTGCATGATGGTATGGGTGCAGGGGCTGAAACTGCACCACCAGAAGCACTCGAGCTTCCAAACTGAAATTCCGAAAGTGGAGGGATAGAAAACCTCCCAGTTGCCTCACCTGCTGGATCCTGGGCAACACTGACCGGACTACTGCTAACTTGACTATAATTCATGATGTTCAAACGCCTACGGGCACGGAGTTTGCGCGCAGTACGCTCAATCTCAGAATCAAACTGCAATGGGGATGATTGCTCTCCCCTGCGGGTACGCATGCACTAATGCAACACGCCCACAAAAATCAAAACCAAAATGAAATAAACCCAAAATGAAATTTCAAAAAGCAAGAAACAAATTCCTACTACTCACCTATTCTAAGCTCACAGCTCTCCGGCAACGGCGCCAAAATTTGACGTGCACGCAGAGGTCGTTATGCGGTCAAAAATAAGAAATAACCTAACATTCACTAGTATAGTGGAGTCAGGGTCGATCCACAGGAGCTACATGGTCAGCCTAGATGAGAGATTACCAACTGATAGTGTCACGACTATAGTCGGAGGAACTAATTTCTATCTTTCTACCTCAAAGCAATATTCAACACCCAAACCAAGCTTAGCTATGTCCAAATGACCTAGTTACTTTCTGAATTCAGAAGTACATCTCTGAATCAGGAGCAATTGAAGGCATTCAAACTAGCAAAAACCAAGCAAGCATAAACTAGCTAAAAACCAATAGTTCTATGAGATAGTTAATAGCCAAGATTTAATGCTCAATATAACTAAGTTAGCTACTGTTTTCAGCAAAGGAAAACAGTACCAACCAAATCATAAACAAAATCCAATCACAATCAAACAATCAAAACTCCAACAAGCATCCGAAATACCGAAAAATCAATATTTAAGGTAACCGAATGATTTCATTCACTCAAACCAATATCCAAACATCAAATCAGTAACCAAAACTACTAAAAACAGAACCCTAAGCTAGAATTCAATGGTTGTCACACCCAAAGATTCAACTCAAAGCTTACAAATGTTTAATTAAAATGAAATAAAATCTAAAACATGAAAATACCAAATTATAGTTTCTGAAATGGAATCCTCGAGTCAAAGAGCTTCTAGGTCGATGTTTACACCAGGTCTTTGCTAGGGTTTTCGGCTGGAAATGCCTCTATTTATAGTTGCAAATTTCCCGTGACCGCGCCGCGCAAATGTGAAATCCGCGGCGCGCGTACTTATCCGTTCCCCGTTTTTTCGTCATTTAAATGTATTCCACCGCCTTACATCCGCGTCGCGCAGGAGATAAATCCGCGGCGCGCGTACGTCTTCTCTTGATTTTGCATTCTTTCCATACTTTTTCCTTTTTGTACACTTTTAGTCCCTGTATCTGTTCTTTTTCTCCAGACAAGTCCTGACACGAAAAGTGAGAGTACCCATGCATATTTGATATAATTTTACCAAGAACAGGGCTCAACAACGCCTAAAATACTTGATATCACTAGGCGTTGTCACCTGATATGTTGCCTTCCGATCCCATTCGATTGGAAAATTTTTATTGGTACTGCAAGCCAAAATTGCAAAATGAAAATAACACGCAATATGAGAGCAACAAACGAGGCACAACACAACTACTGGGAGCAGCACTGGGCGCGCTTCATGTCAAGCCTTTGACCTTGAAGAGATGCAGAAGAAAGGACCGAGCTTGGAGGTTCAAAGCTACCTCCAAGCATTTACGGGAGTTAACTAGAAGACAGCAGCTGGGTAGCAACAGGAGAACCAACAAGCCATTCGACCCAGGAAAGTTTGAAGGGTCAACTTAGGAGTAGTACGTCTGGCTGAAGACGTTAAACTTAGCGCTTGTTGGGAGGCAACCCATCGTGTCATAAGTAGGTTTTATATTTCTTAGGATTAATTTAGAAAATACATCAATCCTTTGCAGGTATTAGTGGTCTGAAGCAAGTGTGGGGTCGTGTGAAAAGTTTTGAAATCTTCAAGACCGCGCCACGGATTTTTGAATTGCGCGACGCGGGTTCGAAACTCAACCCGATGCGCAGGGGTTGATTTGGCGACACGCGCGTCGCGGAAACGAGAAATGCGTGCCGCGGGAAACGATCAGACGGTTTTTGCCCTTATACGGTGAGCCGCGGCTCACAACTCAATTCACACGACTCAGAGCTCTGGTGATCAAAAATTTCTTGCATTTTTTCTTGTTCATTGTGTTTCTACTACCAAGGTACGCTCTTTTAACTATCTATCAGCTGTTTAAACTAGTTATTAGGTAGTTAATTTTAAGGTTTTATTCCAAAAAGTTCAAAACATAGAATCGCTAATGCTAGCCCATCGGGTGTTTGTTTTGCCAAATGGACACCCTAGATGAGCTAGTCGGCACTCAGGCTACCTTGTGGTATGTTTAAATTGAGATTTAGCAGGTTAAAATGGGGATTTGATCCCGGGTTTTCAAACAGCCGCGCGCCGCGCCGCGCCCTTGCTCTTGGGCCGTGCCGCGGTGTGGTGGGGAAGAAAAAGGACTGATTTTGCAAAAATTTTTGTTTTGTGGATATATTTTCTTTTTGTAGATGATGTTCAGAATGGAGCACGCTTTCCTCCGGTTCCCCGCGGAGCTGGCCAGTTCTGTTGAGTATACCTCGCGGAGGGATGCTTTGAGTAGTCGCCGGGTGTTAGAGGCGACGGTCATTGATCGAGATATTCTTAGAGACGCAGGGCTCTGGGGTGCGATCGAGCCGTTCTTACATCGCACCTGGACCCATGAGGAGGCGTCATTCACGTGCAGAGGTTGGGACCGGATCATGGCCACTGACGAGGATGTGGTCTACACAGAGCTTCTCCTGGAGTTCCTGTCTACGATCCAGTTCGCACCACGAGCAGGGGACCCGCGTTCCAGGCTCGTACGTTTTCGTTTGGGAGGTGAGCACCGGGAGTGCAACCTCCGGGAGTTTGGGAGGCGCACAGGCATCTACACTGCCGCGGACCTCCAGCACCGATATTTCACCCGGTTCCTCGGGTCCTGCATTCAGGGGGAGCCAGAAAGGGCTCCCAATATGGAGGTTTGGGCACCACTGTCCAACGTTAGGTACGAGGCGGGGACCTTGAGGGAGAGCCACCTACGCGATCCACTCCACCGCCTCATGCACCGGATCGTCTCCACCTCCATCATGCAGCGGGAGGGGGGCGAGAAGGTGTCGGGGGACGACGTGACATTTTTGTGGGTCCTCCTCGACCCATCCAGGTTCCTCCACCTCCCTTTCGCCCTTGCGACCGCTCTCTCCACCCACTCTACCGGTGCCTCCACCAGCAGTCCACTAGCCAGGGGGTATTTTATTACTCGCCTGGCCCGTTCCTATGGCATCCTTACTGCCCCCGTGGCAGCTTCTTTGACTGCTCTGCCTCCATCGCGCACTACAGCACGCACGTTGGAGAGGATGCGGTTCATTGAGCTGCAGCGCCCGGGGCAGTACATCCGGGCCCCGATCGAGCCTCCTGAGGCACCCCAGCCTGCATACGCCCAGCCCAGCAGGAGACGCCGGAGACCAGAGCCAGCAGCACCAGAGCCGCCACAGGCGCAGCCACAGCAGGATGACTCACCAGCCCTCAGCCGGCTGGAGGCCAGAGTCGCGAGGATCGAGGACCAGCTCTCGAGGACCCAGGACCAGCTCGAGTGGATCGGGGAGGTACTTATACAGATCGTATCAGCCCAGGGCAGACACCCCCGACCATTCCCAGCCAGGTCCCACGATCACGAGGCTGGACCCTCCAGGCCGCCTGGTAGTGATTGATGTACCTTTTTCTCTTTTCTCTTTTTCTTTTTATTTTTTGGGATATATGTACAAACTTATGACACATCTATCTGTATATTATTTTTATTATTTTTTCTGTCATGTGTGTTTTAATTTATTTGTTAAGTGATGCATGATATACCAAATTGAGAGGGAGTTGTCTCAGACAAGTGTGGGGTCACCGTGCCCCCTCCACTTGTCTTGACCACCGGCATGTCCTACTGTAGCGCTACAACTCCAGCATATGAATCGGGGATCTTTTTGTACGCATTATACCTGTGATATTGAGCACCAAGCAGTCTACCGTCCAAAAAGGGGTAACTCTTTCTCCCTTGTTTTGAATTAATTTTTGTACAACGGGGTCGTTGTACGGTTTTAAGTGTGGGGTGTGGACGGTCGAAAGAGATATTTTTGAAATTTTTGCGTAAATGATCAATTTTTCAATTTTTAGCAATATTTTTCAAAATTTTTAATGAATTGCAATTTTGAAATGAATGGTTTGTGATTGTGATAGCATTAGTATTTTTCAAGAAATACTATTTATTTGTGATCATGCTATTAGTTAGTCAAATAAGTTGAGTTTTACGAGGTTAGAAGATTGAGCCGTTTTAGGATTGGAATTTAGGAAGGAAAAGTCAGTCAGTGGCCTTTGTTGTTCGAGCCGGTAGGTCTAAAATGGGTGGGCCTTATGCACCTTACCACCTAAGATCGTCTGGTCTGGGATGGTATTTCTGAAAGCTCGTTACACGGACAACATCGAAAGTCATGGATAATTCCTTAATGACCTTTAGAATCTGAACGAGTAAGTACACTTCATTGTGGACAGAAAGTTTGTAATCAAGGGTTCTTTAGAAAGCCATGAATTCCAAAGAACAACTCAATTATGTTTTCACGAACTATTCCATTCTAACTCGAAGAGCAATAAACTTTGAAACTAAACACAGTCAAAAATTGTTCGATTCTCTATTACAATTTGTTAAAAACTCTCTTGCTTAGGGACAAGCAAGGCACAATTGTGGGGTGTTTGACAACGCCTAGTGATATCAAGTATTTTAGGCGTTGTTGAGCCCTGTTCTTGGTAAAATTATATCAAATATGCATGGGTATTCTCACTTTTCGTGCCAGGACTTGTCTGGAGAAAAAGAACAGAAACAGGGACTAAAAGTGTACAAAAGGAAAAAGTATGGAAAGAATGAAAAATCAAGAGAAGACGTACGCGCGCCGCGTATTTATCTTCTGCGCGACGCGGACGTAAGGCGGTGGAACACATTTGAATGACGAAAAAGCGGGGAACGGATAAGTACGCGCGCCGCGGATTTCACTTATGCGCGGCGCGGTCACGAGAAATTTGCAACTATAAATAGAGGCATTTCCAGCCGAAAACCCTAGCAAAGACCGGGGGTAAACATCGACCTAGAAGCTCTTTGACTCGAGGATTCCATTTCAGAAGCCATCATTTGGTATTTTCATGTTTTAGATTTTATTTCATTTTAGTTAAACGTTTGTAAGCTTTGAGTTGAATCTTTGGGTGTGACAACCATTGATCTTCAGCTTAGGGTTCTGTTTTTAGTAGTGTTTGGTTACTGATTTAATGTTTAGATATTGGTTTTGGTGAATGAAATCATTCGGTTAATGTTAACATTGGTTTTTCGGTGTTTTGGATGTTAGATTGTGTTTTGATTGTTTGTTTGTGTTTGGATTTTGTTTGTGACTTAGTTGGGACTGTTTCCCTTTGCTGAAAACAGTAGCTAACTTGGTTAGGTTGAGCATTAAACGTTGGCTATTAACTGTCTCATAGAACTCTAGTTATTAGCTAGTTTATGCTACGCTTGGTTTTGCTAGTTTGGATGCCTTCAATTGCTTCTGATTCAGAGATGTACTTCTGAGTTCAGAAAGTAACTAGGTCATTTGGACATAGCTAAGCTTGGCTTGGGTATTTGAATATTGTTTTAAGGTAGAAAAGATAGAAATTTGTTCCTCCGACTATAGCTGTGACACTATTAGTTGGTAATCTCTCATCTAGGCTAACCACGTAGCTCCTGTGGATCGACCCTGACTCCACTATACTAGTGAATGTTAGGTTATTTCTTATTTTTGACCGCATGACGACCTCTGCGTGCACGTCAATACCTGAAGGATCTGAAGAAGATCAAGGTCAAGGAGTTTGACACCTTAGGTATATCTAAACTCCATAGTATTTCAACTTCTCGTTCTTTAATCCTTAATACAGGATGTATTGACTCATATTCATGCTGTATGCAGGGACTAAGAGAAAGTAAGAAGTTGAAGCATAGGAGCTTGATCTAATCATGAGATGCAGAAGCATTGCTGCTGTAACAAGTATCAAAAATTACAGCTCATGCTAATTAGTGGGTTTTAGTTAGATTATTAGATTCTTGCTACTTGCCAGAATTGGCACAAAACATTGTCTCGTATTACACATTGTTGAAAGGATATTTTGTACCTTTCTGTTGATAATATAAAATAGTGATATTTCTTATAAGTATAGTTGTTTTATTTTAAAAATTATCCTTACAATGGCTTTTATGAATGTGTTGTTTGTAGTAATAATATAATATTAAATGTTGATTCATCTAAAAGTGTGTTAGATAAATCATGTTTCTGGGCCTTGTCCATTAAACAAGAATTGCATCACCAAGCTCCAAGTGGATAGGATCTTGAGATCATTTGACTTAAACTCAGATGATATATGCAAATCTTGCTTCCTTTAAAAATGACAAGAACACGATTCACAGGAAACTGAGAAAGAGGCAAGGATTTATTGGAACTAATCCACACAGATGTTTGTGGACAGTTCGAATCCGCCACAAGGCATGATGAGCGATAATTCATTACATTTGCTGATGATATCAGTAGATGTAGTTGTGTTTATCTGATTAAACATAAGACAAAAGCTTTGAGGTGTTCAAAGAGTTTCAAAACAAAGTATAAAATCAACTGGGCAAGAATATCTAAGTATTGTACTCTGCGAACATCTTGGGAACTGAGAAATGATTTCATAGTTATCTCCTCACAGAACACTGTAGTGTTATGGTGTGTCTGAAAGGAGAAATCGAACATTTTTTGAAATGGTTCGATCCATGATGTGTCGAGCTACACTTCCAATTAGTTTCGAAAGGTTAAGACCCTAGAAACAAGCAACCCACATCTTAACCCTCGTACCAACTAAGTAGGTTGCAAAGACATTCTCTGAAATGTGAAGTAGGTGTTGAAGTCAGTTCGTGATGAAGTGTGTCTACCATCAGAAGGTCCCCCACATACGAAGCATCAATTTTGGTTTGAAGGTCCGAAGGTCCGAAGGTCTTGTACTGAAGGATCCGAAGACACACGTAACAAATCTTATCTTTGCAGCACGTTCTGATGTCAGGCTCGGTGTTGCATGTAGATGTTTTCCTATTGGCTAGTACACTGATAGAATATTCCTTTGTACTATTGCATATTTTTTTACAATCGATATCTTGATCACGTATAAATATCAGGATATTGTGACTGGGTCGAGCGCGCTTAATCGTCACCTTCATTGTAAAACCTTCAAGTTAAATCTAAGCATTCGACACCTTGTTTCCATATTCATCTGTTCATCCTTATACGTACTTACTTATGTTGCTTGTTTGAATCAGTCCTTTGCAATACTTGATCTTATTACATCATTGGTTGAATTCTTTACTCAACACATGGTATCAGAGCATGTTCAGCTCGAAAACATGTTTTAGAAATATTTTTTCCTCATACGACTTCTAAATCTAGATTGATTCCTAGATCTAGGTTTCCGCAAGTTGTATTCGAAATTTCTTTCTAGTTTTTCTAAAAAGATGCATTCAAAGAATTTCACCAATGGCAGATTCAACATCAACATACACTAATATGCTAAACTATGCAAATCTCATTGGTTCTTCAACCAAAGCTCCAGTTCTTATTCCAACCTTCCATGACTACTGGGCATACCATATGGAGGATTATCTCACTCATTTAGACAAAGACTTATGGAGATCTGCGTTGGAAGGAGCCCATGTAGATATCGGTGCTCACTTTGTTGTCGTTGAAGGTGAAGACGCTGAAGTTGTCGTAGCAGCTGATCTAAGGAAGATAGATAATGATGAAAGAGCCATGAGAGAGCTTCGTAGTGGCGTTGGTCCTGATGTTAGACATCATATCCAAGGATCCTAATCAGCTAAAGTAATATGGGATATGTTAGCAATAAGGTTTGCTGGTGATCAGATGCTTCAATCCAGCATAGTCAATGAAGTTCTAGCTGACTTCGAAAAATTCCATCAACAAGAAAACGAATCTCTGGAGAAAGCTTATGAACGCTATAGCAACATGACCTACACTCTTGACAAATATGGTGAGATCCGAAGTCAACAAGAGGTAAACATCAAATTTCTGTATAGTCTTAGGAAGGAATGGCGTCCCATCATGCTAATAGTTAAGTCTCATGACAATATTAAAGAATACAAAGTCGCAGCCATGTACAATCTGTTAAAATCACACGAACCCGATATTGTGGGTAGAAGAAGCGATGCTGCAAGTGCTGGATCTATTGCTCTTCTATCAACTGTTGATGATGAAGTAGAAGAAGACAAACCAAACGGTTATATGGTTGATGACGCTGGAAAAACGATTTATTTATATGCTGGAAACAACCGAAGGTTTAAGAAGCCATTTGTTAACATGCAAGGTATGGGAAAACCATTCACAAACAACTACAAACCCTCATTTACTCCAAAAACCAAACCTGAAAATCATCGAAACTCTACTTATAAAAATGATAACCTCTTCTACTTCGAAGCCTTCTGCTCCAAGGCCTTCGGATAACCAACAAGTTAGATCTGAGAAAGCTGAAGAGAAGGTAACGGGAGGTTCGAGCTATGACTGTAACTATTGCCATGACAAGACCACTTTGCCAAAGACTGTATGATTCGGAAGAAAAATGAGAAGAAACCTCAAGTTAAAGACGAAGCATATTATGCCATGAAACTGAATGAAGTTAAAGAGAAAATGAAGGATCTTGCATTAATGGTTTTGGAAGGCAGTCAAGGGACATATCAAGTTTAGTCTTCTGATTCGGATGATGATGAAGTAAGAAAGCCAACTCACAGCGCCTTTGTTGCTGTTGATGATGGTAAGAGCTTTCTAAAAGGTGTTTCGGACGAAGATGAAGATTGGAAGGATGAAGGAGGAGACTGGTTGGTGAAAAGCTTGGATGATGCTTCGGATAGAACTTTAGATGCTGAGTTGACTTCTGCCTTATGGCTAAGGATACTCGCCATATCATACCCGAACATGTATCAAAACTACTCTCATCTTTTAACATTCCTACATCTAGATATTCTTCTAACATAGCTGAAATTACACGTGATTGATCTATTATGAATAAGATGTTAATTGATGCTAATACTAGGGCCAATCTCAGTGAGGAGGAGATTCCACGATTGAGGGGGAAAGTAAAGACTTTGAAGCTGTCCCTAGAAAAAGCCAATCTTAGAATCTCAGTGTTAGAAGAATGTAGAGAATAATATTTGAATTCGGGTGATGTAATTTTAAAACAATGTAACATCTTTCGTGAACTGCAAAATGGTTGTACTCTCACATTACAAGGATTTATCACTCTGCTGATGTTTGCACTAATAAACATAGGAAACTATTACCTTTTATTGAGTTTGACCTGAAAAATGTTGATGATATCTCATATGAATGTGAATCGATAGTTTCCAAGTATGAGGTGCCTAATACTTCATATACTCATGGTGTAGTCTCTGTAGAAAAGTTTTTGACTGCAAATGATTTACTAAAGATGTTACCAAATGAAGTACCAATTCTTAAGAAAACAATACCTCAAATTGAAAATTCACGAGAAATTGTTGTTAAAACTGAATCTGATACTGATTCGGATATGGAGTAAATTGATTGTTTCTCTTTGACTGTATTAAAGTCCTCCTCTGTATCTGAATCACCCTCCGAAGGTATCTCACAATTACCTTCGGATGACGAAGGAAAAACAAAAATTACATCTAATTGTGAAACGATTGAATGTTCAAAATCGAATGAAACCAAAATTCAAGTTTCTGATGAATGTTTCAAAACCGATACCATGTACATAGCAAACGTTCTGATCTGCAAAAGTTCCATCAATAAAATGTTTAACGCATGAGTTATTTAAAACATTAAATAATAATTGCTGAGTAAATGTTAATAATAATTTAAGCTAAACTTACCACACATCCAAATGCAACAAAACAGAATTCAAAATGATTGGTGGCATGCATCTTGATGTTTGTTATGCTATCTGAGTTGGTTATTTTCAGATTATGAAAGAAAAGTGGAAGCATTTGAAAACTAGTATCATGAAGTCAGGTTAAGGAAGTCATGTTTTATCTTAATGATAGTATTGTTATGCTTTTAAACTACCTTTGATTTCCAACAAAGTTCTCAACGACTCATTTATAATATAATGAGAATAGTATTTACACAACATTCCTTATTAATGTTGAGATGACTAGTAAACACTGATCATTAAAGCATACGACACAACAACACTATGATTCCTAATGTAGTGTAACACCCTAATTTATAAAAAAAAACAAATAATAAAACTTCTAAATAAATCTATAAAAAATTTTCATAAAATTTAAATAACAATTTATCAGAGTATGGTGTTAGAACTATTCACAAAAAAACCGTTTAAACTTAATTAGTTTAACTTAACGAAATATTTAATTATATTGATGTACTTTTCGTAAATCCTTTAACAATATTAGTTTTGAATGAAACATACAATACAAGCGGAAGACTTAAGTTAATAAATTATTTATATTGGTCCCTTTAATTAACTTGATACGAGCTCCCAACGATCACGCGATGTTCTTTTCCAAAAATGCCCATAAAACCTGAACGAGTAAGCGGAAAAACTTAGTGTGGAACACAGTACTCATATATTATATCAATCACATGCATTCACGTAACACATCAATTCATTCACATACATGTCTTACAAGATAGCATAACATAACACAACATAAATTAACTACTTTAACACATACAGTTGGTACCAATTACTATACACATGCCGATTCCCCCGATGGGCTTGTCTCGGATACTGCCACTGGTTACTTCACCCCGTAGGTCCTTCTTGATCAGTCAAATTACATATAATATACATTTACATAACACATATCACATTCAACAATTGAAAAGCCATAAACATGCATTCACATCACACGTAATCACATTACATGCATCGATGACATAATAGACGAGTTAGTGTAAGTCACCTGATACCACTGTATTGCTAACAGCGATCCAAATGCTGACCATCCAACATATACACATAATTTACTACAATCATTATCAAGATAAAATACTTAGACTATAGTACAATTAGCTACATATTAATACTTGCATGCGTTATACATTTTAGCTTCATTTTCCCAATCATTCATTAAGTCGTTAACCAAAAGAACTAAACCCATTAAGTCATTTATAACATAGAATCCTTATTAAGACCATTTACATATTCATTGATATTGATATTTAGTTCACATATTACACGTCGCTTATTATCACCTTATTTTTAGTTTACTTTTAGTCTTAAAGCATTTAGACATTAAGCTCTTTGTGAATTAAGCTCATACTTATAAATCAACAAATGACTTTATAAACTTCTAAAATATATCACATATGCACAAACATATGACTTCTAAGGTCTTGATGCATTAAGGGCTTAATAACAAACTTTTATGAATTTTCTCAATTTAGCCGTTTTAGACCCCTTCTAAGTATTTTGATCATATAACCTTAACCATAACTCTAATTAACTTGTTCTATACCTTTCTGGAAACTAGACACGATTCCTAAGAACTTCTATCTGTAGCATTTTTTTTTCCTAATTCCGCTTCTATTTTGCACAAAATCGTCTGCAAGAACATATTTGTTATGAGATTTTGTATTTTTGTTATGAGATTTTGTATTTTTCTAACTTTTTACATATTTTCTTCGCTTAATCTCTGTACACCTCTCCTATTAAGTTCTTAGCAACATAATTTCTGATTTAAAACATTAAGATACATATTAAGCAACAAGAGGATTAGGTCAAATTTTGAGTCATAAAACACAACTACAACCTGTCATGGTGTTTTCATGGTGTGATTGGTGCTAAGCAACAAGAGGAAACAAAGGAAACGAGTACTTACAACCATAATCTACGAGACCTTGCTGCATTTTTCTTCTCATTCGTTTTCTTTCTTCCACCCTCTTTCACCGTTTTACAACAACAAGAAGCAATAGCCCCATCATTCATTCTCTCTGCCCCCATTATCCCTCGACATGGACAAACGAGAATTAGGTCATGAATACATAAGCATAGATGACGGGAAAAAGGAGAAGCGGTAGGAGTTTCGGGTTCAAGATTCAAAGGCAACAACATGAGAGGAATCTCGTAGCAGAAAGCACTTCACGACAGCCCCTTTCTATCCATTGGTCTCGTTGCTCCTCCCTTCCCTCATGATTCTTCAATCGAGACTCCATCCAAGCAGGGCCGGTCCGTTGGTTTTTAATGCCCGAGGCGAGATAGTAAATTAATGCCTTTTATATAAAAAAATTATATAGCAAAAGCGAAATAAATTTTTATAGTCAAACAAAAACCATGATAATACAAACAAAACATACAACACTTCATTAATGCCTTTTTAACTCTATTCTACACCTTATTTTAGTTACATTTGACAAGTTTTTACAAAATAAAAGCTAAACATAATAGAACTTCATTAAACCCTAAATAAGTTCTAATATATTTAATATTTTTCACTTTTTAACTTTTAATTTAATCAATATTGCAGTTTTTAACAAAAAGCAAAACATGATTATTACATTTACATTCACAATCACAAACCTACTTTCGGGGAAGGATTGCTATTATGCATTCCAATTCCGTTCTTTAATATATATTTTCTTGGCACTCCAATGTATTGCAATTAAAAGAAGAGTAGAACTTGGTACATCATGTAACATTATTGCTAATTGTAAGTAAATAATATAGCAAAATTATTTACCCTTTGAGTAGTAAACTTGGCCATCGACACAACTTTACCCTTTGAGTGAACTCGATGATGTAGAAAATTGAAATATATACTTTAATGCAAGTTATTTAAAATTAAAACTCCTAACTAAATGTTTTATCCACTATAAAAATTCAATTACTGTTTTGGCAAATCACACTACAGGCACTCATGTAGACAAGACAAGACACTGCTCCCTATTGCAAGAGACTTCAGAATAACCTGTAGACATGAAATTTCACTGCATTTCGTAGTCAAACCCTCTTATTTAGTAGTCGAACAAACACAAACCCTTTTTTGGCAAGTCACACTACAGACGCTTATGTAGACAAGACAAGACACTGCTCCCTATTGCAGGACTACAGAATAGCCTGTAGACATGACATTTCACTGCATTTCGTAGCCAAATCCTTTTATTTAGTGGTCAAACAAACATAAACCCTTTTTTGGCAAATCATACTGCCTATGCTCAAATAGACAAGACATAACATTGCTACCTATTGTAGGAGACTATAGAATAGCTTGTACACATGACATTTCGCTGCATTTTTTAGTCAAACCCTCTTATTTAATGGTCAAACAAACACAAACTCTTTTTTGTCAAATCACACTGTGGACACTATCAGTTAACCATCAAAAGTGAATCGCCTTGTCAATTATATATAATGTTAATCAAATAAACAACATGTAACAAATTTTCTATATAAATCAACTCTTTCATCTCCAGTATCACAAGTTCAATCTGGTTTTGGAAAAACACAATGTTCCTTCTACATCAACCAATCCAGCTGCTAATGATGATAGGATGCTAGAAGAAATGAAAAAAATTCTCCTTCACAGCACATTTGAAGTCGATAAACAAATTCAATCAATTGTAGAACATATAAAATTTTTAGAGGAACATCGCAGATTGCTTGACAATAAAAATACTGGATAGCTTCAAAAAGACAAGAACTAATCGAAGCTGACAACTGGATTAAGACAACCAAATCAAGCATTGATCGTAAGATGGATAAAGTATTGTCACTTGGTCAAGAAATTACTAAAAAAAGTTTTGGGTCGATGATATGAAAAAAAATCCATATGAGTTTCCTGAGTGGAAAATTAAATATTAGTTTTTCTAATTTTTATTACTGAAAAAAACTATCCATATGAGTTTTCTTAAATATGAATTTCGTAGTTGATTATTATTTGTATTTCATGAATATGTTAAGTATGATTTTTCATAATTTTTATGTATCCGTACTTATTTACTATGTTTCTTAATATTTAAAGGTCACGTCAACCTCCCCCTTATATTTAATATCCCACCTACCAAACTATGCTAAATTTTCTATCTATATAGATCATTTCACGTTAAGAATCTTCATACCAAACTATTATCACTCGTCCAAAACATCGCAACAAAATATGTTTGTATCCTCCTCAAACCGACAAGGAAAACCATGGCTCATGTCTGATGATCTCAGAAAACTAGTAATAGAGAACAAACAGGAGATTGAAATTCAAAATAGATCACTTGAAGAAATGCAACAAGAGGTTGTCAAAAAAAATAAAATGGGTCAAAAAGACCCAACAAGATATCAACGAAGAAACACTGTGGGTGCAAAAACAGAAGGAGGTTGTTGAAGCGGCGAGATGGAGCTGCAGATTAAGGTGAAAGAAATGAAAAGTAAAAATAGTTGGTGTTCTTTTAGAATAAAAAAATATCCTCTCGATTTCTCATGTTTATGCAATACTAATTAGAGGTGTTGCGTATGTTTATATTATCATGCATCCTTTGATTATGATATGTTTTTATAATATCTGTTTTTGTTATCGTTTAATATCACTACTAAATATGCTAGTTTACACTTTCTATGATCAAAATATGACCCTCCGAAGTTGGAGCTTCAAAAGTAACAGTTTCTAACATCAAAATATTGTGTTATTGATATTTATTAACACATCTAGTGATACACTTCACATTCCAACAAATGTTGGGCCATAATTTATGTTGGTTTAGGCTTTGCATTTAATCGGACCAAATCCAAGAGTTCCGGGCTAATATTGAAGCCAAAGTGGGCGTGACAAATGAATTCGGTCTGGGACCGAAATCCCCATGATTTCGGTCGTGATGACCAAAAACCTTATAGTTTTCGGTGGGCTTTGTCCAGCGAATTCGGCCCGTCTTGGTTCATGGGCTTGGGTTTTCGGCTGGGTGTATTGAGTGTATAAATACTCTTGTTTAGCCTTCATTTGGAGAGTTAGTTGTTTTGGAACCTTGTGTTGGCTTAGAGAATTCACCGTTCAAGCAACTACAGACCTTATGTACTAGACGCTTATTCAATATAACGTGTGCATTGAAGGTTATATCTCCTCTCGTGTTTGATTAATTTGATTGATACCGTGTTTAGATTTAGGATTGTTTCGGGACCTACAATTGGTATCAGAGACTTAAAAACTTCGTGTTTTGGGAGTTTTGGTATCAATCTCATCATTTTATTTTCTTGGATCTTGGAGTTTTGGACGATTTTGAGCGTTTTTGGACTGTTTGGATCAAGTTTGGTTGTTTTTGTTCTTCGTTTTCTTGGCATCTTCAAGCAAAAATATCGAAAAAACGGCGTTTTGCAAGGTGTTTGTGCGATTTTCAGATCTGAAAATCGATTTCGATCAGGATCCCTTCTATTTCGGTGGCAGCGCTGATTCCAAGGGTTTTCGGTCCGTTAAGGTGGTTTTCGGTCAGCCCGTTAAGGTTGTTTTCGGTGATCATTTAGGTTTTGTTGAGGTTTTCTGTTTCTTGCGATTTTCGGTTACTTTTGTCGTTTTTGGTCAACACTTCTCAGCCTTGTTTTTGGTCCAGTGCAGTTTTTGGCGGTGGTTTTCGGCGTGATTGTGTGTTTTCGGTCCAGCTGCTGTTTGACTTGTTGTTTCTTTGTTCATTTGCTAGTTGACCTTTGGTGTTTTTCAAAGTCCATTTTCAATGGATTCAACTACTACAAATGTTCATTCTGATCTCGACTCAGTTATGGGTACGATCACTCGTATTCCTAGGCTGATCAAGGTTGAAGGATTCGCGGAATAGAATACAGATTTGAGCAGTACATCAAGATGAAGGATGTAAAACTGTGGAGAAGTTACTTGCGTCCTCCCATCAGAATTACAATTACTAGAGATGATGTTGTAATTGACAAACCGGTGGAAGAGTACTCTGACCTGGATTTTGACAAAGTTGATCTCGATGAGAAAGCCCTTGCTACTCTCTCTATGGCACTTTCGCCAGAAGTTGCTCAGGGTTTCCGTGAATACAAGACTGAAAAATCGCTTTGGGATGCGCTAATTGATGTCTACGTGGGAAATGACGACATGAAGCAGAGCATGTAGGACCTGCTTCGTCAGAGGTTCAACTTGTTTAACCATGTGCTTGGAAAATCCCTCGAAGCTCAATTACAACGCTTTATTACTCTACACACTGAAATGACAACTGCTGGGATCACTCTATCAAAGATTGAAGTCAACAAGAAGCTTCTGAACTCCCTCCTGAGAAGCTGGGATATGAATGTGACTGTTATTAAGAAGACTTGGGACTTAGCCAAACTTTCTCTCTCTGAAATCATGGCTATCATTAAGTCCTGTGACATGGACAATAAACAGAGAGAGATTAACCATGTCACCTCATATCAATATGCTAATCTTGTAGTATCTAAAAATAGCGATTTCTCAGCTCTCCCTGCTCAAGTACCGAATCAGCAAGCTTCTTCCTCTTCCAGCATTCCTATAGCTTCTCCAGCTTTCTCTGCACCGGCTCCTGCTGCTAAATCTGCCACTTTAGTTCTTCCAAAAGGAGCTGAAGAAAACTTAGGCATGATGGCTGGCCTTCTAAACTGTTATAATGCTCTTGTTCCTGGTGAGCTGGTTCAACCAATGATGGTAGGAGATCTTGATCAAGTTAACCTTGATGATTTGGAAGAAATGGACATTTCTTGGCATATTGTTATGGTAGTATTCAGGGCCAAGAAGTTCACTCAGAGGACTGGCAGAAACAATTGGGTTAACAACAATGGAGACAGGAAGGTGGGATTCACCAAAGCTAATCTTCGATGTTTCCACTGCAACGAGCCAGGGCACTTTGCTCGTGAGTGCACTAAGCCCATAATGGAGAATACTGAGAGGAATTTGGTGCCCGTTGGAACAAATCGTGAAGCTGCTCCTCAACCTCAGAATGCAGAAAGAGCCATGGTGGCTCAACAGTTCACGTGGGAGAACCAGTTGCAGGATCTGAATCTGAATGGAGATGGTAGAGCTCATCTTGCACAGATTGAAGGTGATATGGACGTTGATGCAGCTGAAAAGCAAATGATGGATCTCCAGTTCACCTTCATGGTTTCCACTAATCCTGCTACCACCCCCGCCAGTGATGAGGTTAGTGAAGTTTCTTGCTCCTCCAAGTCTTGCATTGATAAAATTGCTAAATACCGTGAATTGAATGATAATCTTGATAGAGAAATAATTGACCTTGAAAATCTTGTTTATAGAAATAAAAAGAAACTGAAACCTCTACAAGACATGTTAGATGCTAGAACCTCATACTATCACAAAATGCAAGAAGAACTTAGTGTAAAAAGTTGCCATCTTAAGTTTGCAAATGAAGATATTGCTAAATTAACTACTGAACTTGATACATTGAAATTAAAGTTTCAAAATACTGAATTCAATGTTAAAAAATTTGATGTATCAAGTGAAGTAGTTGAGTCCATAATTGAACATCAAATCAAACGGTCTAGTAAACATGGTGAAGGACTTGGATATAGATCTGATCCCCCTCCTTTAAATAATAATTTTGTTCCATCTCCTGAAACCGAAGAATCAGAATAATGTTATCTTTCCAATTTCATTCAAAAGGCTAAATCTGGCACCGCTGAGAGTACTTCAATGAAATCTACTGATGTTTCTACCTCATGTGCAGATGAACTAAAAACGAAGGATGAGGATGAAGAAGACAAGCCTGCTATTAATTTTGATAAAAATTGTTTGAAAACTGATACTTCTGTTTTGCTTGATGGTGTGAAATTTGACATTAAAACTTCTAATGTTTTTGAAAAACCATGTGATGTTAGTTTTAAAAAATCTAGGATAAAGGTTTTGGTTAACAAATATGTTGCATGCTTGTGTGTGTGTGTGTGGAAATAATTTGAATAAATCTAGACCTGGATAGAATTCCAATACCCCCTTGAAAAGACAAACTTGTTTTAACTGTGGAATTGCTGGTCATATAGCCAGAAATTATCCCCGACACTTGTGTGCTTATCAACATGAATAGGTTTGGCAGAACGTGCCAAAAGTGAGATCTCATAAAAGAAAACCCTTGAGGTCACGTTCTCGAAATAATAACTGCAATGACACAAAAGCCAGGAATCAAACTGCTCAAAACAAAAGGACTGTTTTAAGAAATGACTATGTTTTACCAAATTTTGTAAAGTCTATGTCATATCAAGAATCAACTTCAAATAGAAGTTCTGATTCTAAATTTAATGCAAACATTCCCATTTGGTCCAAAGAAAAACGATTTAAATCACATTATAAATGGGTTCCTAAAGGCAGTGTTCAAAAATCTTATGATATTTCACCATTGTTTGATCAACGTGATATGAATTTGGAATCAATTTCTTGTATCGATAGTAAGGGTCAACTCAGTTTCCGTATGGACTGGGTTTCTAAATCTAATTAATCCCGCAACTTGTGCAGGAATAGTTACAGAGGACTATCATCAGACCATGGTATGTTGATAGTGACTGTTCCAGGCACATGACAGGAGACATGTCCCAACTGCACGACGTAGAAAATTTTAATGGTGGATGTGTTTGCTTTGCGGGAGGTGAAAAGGGAAAGATTACACAAAAGGGAACTGTATCAAATGGCGTGTTGAAGTTTGAGAATGTAAACTTTGTACCTAAGCTCAAACACAGCCTGTTGAGGTTTCTCAGATTTGTGACAAGGGTTTTTCCACCCACTTTACAAAGAAAGACTGTCTGATTCTCAAACCTGGCATAGTCATCCCCAAGGAGTGGATTCTTGTCCGATCAGAACGACAAAGCAATGCTTACATCATCGACATGAATCACAACACTCCAGAAAACGTCACTGGCTTATTCTCGAAAGCTTCAGAACAAAATGATATGTTGTGGCATCGACGTCTCGGTCATGCCAATGCGAGGAATCTGAATCGTCTCGCAAAGAACGATCTTGTCCGGGGGCTTCCAATCAAGGAATTCATTACATTTGAAAAATGTGTTGCCTGTGCTCTAGGCAAACATCATCGGAAGCCATAAAAGCCTAAATTGATCAATTCCACTGATTCGCTCCTTCAGTTGCTTAACATGGATCTCTTTGGCCCTGTTAATGTTCTCAGTATTAACCGAAGTTCTTATTGCTTAGTTATTATTGATGATTACTTACGTATTACTTGGGTTTTTTTTTTTGAAGAACAAAAGTGAAACTGCAAAGCTGGTCATGAAATTCAACACTCTTATCGAAAATCAAACGAATCTGAATATGAAGGCCATCCGATGCGAAAATGGAACTGAGTTCAAGAATGTGGTTTTGAATAAGTTTTGTGCATATAAGGGAGTGCAACATCAGTATAGTGCCGCCCGAACACCCCAACAAAATGGTGTTGCTGAGCGCCAGAACAGAACTCTAATTGATGCTGCACGTACAGCCTGTTATGTTCAGAATCGGGTCATCATCAACAAACCTCAAATGAAGACTCCGTATGAGATTCTTTATGGCCGCAAACCAAATGTTTCACATTTCCGCACTTTTGGTTGTCCTTGCACCCTTGTAACGCCCCATTTCCGATTAGTTATCTATCAAATTAATTACTTACTGTAAATTCTAGTTTTGAAAATAATAATAATTATTATACGAAAAGGGTTATTTGAGGTTTACTTTAATTTGAGGGGAATCTAAATTGTTAAATTTCATTATTATGGAAGTTGAGGGGTTAGGAATGCAATTGCTCGAAAGTGTTAAATGAGTAGGTTTATTCAACATGAGGTATATTTTAAATTAGGAACAAGACGAGGGTTCAAGGTGTAACGTAGCGTAACGTGATGCACATCAGTTACGAGAATTCTTTACGCCCTTCCGATTCATTCGTATGAGATGTATATCTTCTATCGAACCATCATCTATATAATAACGCATCTTATGTTTAGGGTTGAGGATACTTGTTGGCGGCCTTGAAAGAGAATGAAGAAGAGTTTGATCGTGAATGCTTCCCTATATAAAACTGCATTACAAAGAGAGTAGTCGGGCAGAAGAATGGAATTCCCTAGGTCACTAGGGGGAACACGGTGATGGCTAGTTTTAATTATGACAGAGTTTGTCGGGGCCAATAGTAGCGATGGGAGCCAACGATGGAACAGGGGCTGGTTGCGGTATGGTCTTACGACCACATCATGGCCTCGATAAGGGTGACGACGAAGCTGTTGTGCAGTCCAATTTTCATGGTGTTGGTTCGGCTAGAGGTCCGACAGCAGGAGGGTGGGGTCGTAGAAAAGTCATGCCCTTTAATATCCCCGATGACGGATTTGTATTGTAGATACGGCCTAGGGTTCGAGTTAAGTCGGTTGTACTGGATAAACGATGTGTGTTGTAATAGGTAACGCTCAACGGCCACATACGAAGTTTGCATCGGTGATTGACGGTACAGTGAAGGCATCTATTACAACATGTATTGTAGCCATCGAAGGTGGTCTACGAGATGTCCATGCGATTGCATGGCCAAGGGGCATAACCGCATAAATTGGCTAGAGTTGCTATTGACATGTTTTCTATCCGGGTCAAGAATGGTAACCGCTTCTCCTTGTGGGTTGTTTTGGTGGATCAAGATGGGTAACGCCCGACACAAAACCTGCTATATATGCAAGTTTTGTTCTTGATTTTATCATATATGGCTTATTATAATTAATTAATTAAATTCCATCGTTAAAAATTAAAAATCATAATTACTATTATGAAGATTAGGGTACTAAAAGAAGAGTATAATAAAATAGGTAATGTTATTATTACGATTATTATTTTAGGACATTTAATATACTTTTAATAATTTAGGTCTACTATGAAGTTTAGATTATTAAAATATAATCTAAGGTTTAAATTATAATCGTTTATGTTCAGTCGACGAGTTAAGGAGATTGCAAAGTGGCGAATAAGGGTAACCGTTCCTGCATACGGTCGTATCAGGTGAGTTATACTAACTCGTCTCTATTATGTTGACCGTGCGTGTAACGTGTATGTTTGTATGAATGCATGTTTAGGCTCTTTTAATAAGCATATTTGAAATAAATTATGTGAATGTATGTGTATGGTGGTGGAGGTACCGGGATAGCCTTTCGGCGAACCGGCCTGCATATAGTGGCGGAGGTACTGGGACAGCCATTCGGCAAACCGGCCCGCATATAGAGGCGGAGGTACCGGGGACAGCCCTTCGGGGAACCGGCCCGCATGAAAGAGCCGGTACAAACAATATGTGTTTAGGATAATGCGATGATGTTTATTTTAAGTTAAGTTATATGTTTGTGTATGCATAAAAGTGATACATGAATGCATGCGTTTCCGCTTACCCGTTGAATTCTAACATTTCAGGTTTAAAATGTATTTTTGGAAAGGTGACACTTCATTTTTATTTCTTCTTTTTATAATTTATTTAGCACGTTTTATTTCATTTTTAGTATAATTCATATGCATATTTTGTATTTTTATATTTTTATCATTCAGGGATGTTTTCTACTCTTTTTGTGTTTAAATGTAGATATTATTGAAGACTAGCGGGAGCGAGATAAGCCAAACGGAAGATTATAGCGGACGGAACGGGACGATATTTTGGAGCGCAGAATTTTCGGAGACTCGGATCTTTTAGCTAGCTTGGACTTGAAGCAAGCATTTGGACCAAGAAAGAAGACATGAACTCCATTGGGTTTACCTAGCCCATTTGGGGGTCAAAGTGGGTCAAAATCCGGGTTTAGACCAAAGAAGAATGAGACAATAAGGGCTTTTTGCGGGTTGGACTGGATCAGGCCCAAAGTGGGCTTTTTGCACTTTTGCGCGACCTGCGCAAAACATGCAGAGGGACTGTTTTGTCATTTCACATGTGTTTCAGCTATATGGGGCATATGGAAAGGGTTTTGGAGCATCTTTTACACATCTTGGACACCATTTTCAGGGGATTTTCGTGGAGAACAACCCTTGGAGCCTTGCAGAAGAGATCTTGAAGCTTTGTTCTTCATTTTCTTCAGTTGGATTTGTGCACTTGCAACAATCGATGTTTGGTATTTCTTATCTTTGTTCTTACTTTGTTATGAGTAACTACACTCTCCATAGTTACTGTTGGGTGAAATCTCTTGGATGATTTTCTAGTTTGAATGGTTCTTGAATCTTTGTTAAATTCATGATTGAAACTTTGTTTTAATTATCATATTGTTGGATGCTTTGATTTCATGATTCTAAGTGTTTAATGATTATTGTTATTTGTTTTTAAGATTATGTAATCGATTTTAGAAACAAATTAGTAACAAATGATTTTTATGGATGCTCATTATCTCATTTCAAAATCATGGAGTTTTAATCTTTAAGGTAGAAGTTAAGCTTTTAGCTTCCTTTAAATTTGGTGATTCTTAAAGTATAATGCTAGTCAATTTATTTAAACCAAATGCTTGTTTGATTTATGACTTTGATTAAGAAGGACATAGAGCTTTCTTGATATCCATACAAACTAAGAAGAATATAGATAACTCTAGCTTTAGAGTTGTTATAGCCATTTTGATTTGAGCAATGATATTGCACCTAGAACCATAATGATAAATTAGATAATTGATTCAAGAGATGGAACCCAATGCTAACTCTTTTTCTCCTAATTTATCAAATTACGAATTTCACAAATAGCAACCTACTTTACTATTTCTCTATTTTTAGTCAACTTAGTTCAAAACAATTAAAACCGCTTTTTATGTTACTTTTGTTTAAAAATATATATCGTTTTGAATTGATCGCATTGTTTTACAAATTGAACCAATCTCCGTGGATACGATCCTTTACCGTTATACGCAAATTTGTGTACTAGAAGTAAGGTTTATTTTTGTTGGCCTCGACAACCACCAAATTTTGGTGCCGTTGTCGGGGATTGGTACTTTTAATCAGTTTGTTTTTCTATGCCCAGATCCCTTCGAACAGGTATATTGGAATTCAATCTGGAAATCGAAAAAAAAGCGAAACGCTTGAGGAAGGAAACGAGGCTTCGAAGAGGTCAAAGTTCTGGTGCCACCGTGGCGTTGGGAAACCAATCCGATTCTTCGAGTGGGAAGGATATTGAGACCGAGTCAAGCCCCGATACCCGACAAGAAATTTCCGAAACACCTCCCGAAATTCCCGAAATTATCCCAAACACAACTGATACACATCCCATCAACCTTAAACAACCCAACCCGATAAACCCAAATCAATGAAACCCAATCCAAATGGAAGAAAACCGCAATCCCGAAAGAACCTTGAGGCAAATGATGGAAACGGATGTCACTCAAACTCCCATTGGCATCCAATATCCCAATCTTGAACCCGAATGGAATTGAAGTCCGGTTTAGTCCAACATCTTCCTACATATCACGGGTTGGAAAATGAAAATCCTCACAAGCACTTGAAAATGTTCCATATAATTTGCTCGAGCATGAAACCGCAAGGTGCTACCGATGATCAAATCAAGTTAACAGCATTCCCCTTTTCGTTGGCGGATAGAGCAAAAGATTGGTTGTTTTGCCTTCCACCGGGATCGGTAAACATATGGCCTCAAATGGCAAGAGCATTCTTATACAAGTTGTATCCCGCTACAAGAGCTTCCGCACTTAGAAACGATATTTGTGGAATTCGTCAAGGCCAAAATGAAACACTTCATGACTATTGGGAACGATTCAATAGTCTTTGTGCAAATTATCTCCAACATCAAATTCCCAAACAACTTCTCATCCAACACTTCTATGAAGGTTTGCTTCCCATTGAAAGGAGGTTGGTTGATGCTTCTAGTGGCGGTGACATCTTTAGCAAAACACCGCAACAAAGTAGAGAACTCATATCAACCATGACCAAAAATTCACAACATTTTGGGCCCCGACAAGACATGCGTAGGGACCCACAACCACAAACGAAGGAAGTAAACACATTGAACCTTGAAGAAAAGCTTGTCGAGTTGACTACCATTGTCCAACAATTCGTGAAAGGGAATAGTCAACAAGTGTTGATGTGTGGTGTTTGTGCCAATGTGGGACATCATACAGATATGTGTCCTACTTTACATGAAGATGATGCACAAGTGAACGCGATGATGGGAGGACACCAAGGACAACACCAAAGGCACTCATATTATCATTCATCCTACAATTCAAGTTGGAAGCTAAATCCCAACTTGAGTTATGCGCCTCAACGACAACAACACTACCAACAAAGACCACAATACCAACCGAAATATCAACAACAACAACCCCAACGACAACCAAGTAGTTCCGGAATGTCCCTCGAAGACATTGTGAAATCATTGGCTACTAGCACTTATAAGTTCCAAAAAGAAACTAAAAATAGCATTGCAAACCTAGAAGCTCAAATTGGTGATCTAACATCATCCGTAAGCAAGTTGGAAGCTCGTGGTAGACTCCCCTCCGAAACCGAAAAGAATCCTAGAGAAACCGTTAATGCGATTTGTTTAAGGAATGGAAGACAATTTGGAGGAAATGAAACCAACGGAACTACTCAAGAAGAAGAAGAAAAGATTGGAGTTGTTCCTAGCAAAGAACCCATTGTTGATGAAAAAGTAGAGACACCAAAAGCACCAATGCCAATACCCCTAGTCATACCACCACCTTTCCCCTCGAGATTTGCTATTTCAAAGAAAAAAGAAGAGGAAAAGGAGATCATGAACATGTTGCGGAAGGTGGAGATAAATATTCCTTTGTTAGACGTAATCCAACAAATTCCAAGATATGCTAAAATTTTGAAAGATCTTTACACTAACAAGAGGAAGTTGAAAGGGAATGAAAAGATCTCTATGAGCGAAAATGTGTCCGCCGTCCTTCAAAGAAAATTACCGCCCAAATGCAAAGATCCGGGTATGTTTACCGTCCCATGCAAAATAGGGTACTTCTATCATGATAAGTAGTGTCATGCTTGATTTGGGTACTTCTATCAATGTCATAGAGGTGTGTTGGAGGATGTTCTAGTACAAGTCGCTATTCAATCTATAAATCACTTAATGTCGGTCATTTGAGTAAAATGGGTGTTGTAATTGAATTGGCCGATAAATCAAACATTTTTCCTAGAGGTGTGTTGGAGGATGTTCTAGTACAAGTAAACCAATTGGTTTTTCCCGCGGATTTCTATGTTATTGATTTGGATGAGAAATACCCTTCCAAATCCGCTTTAGTATTGTTGGGAAGACCATTTTTGAAGACGGCTAGAACCATCATAGATGTCCATGCGGGTGCCTTGATTATGGAGTTTGATGGTGAAATGATTGAGTTCAACATTAGTAATGCCATGCGGTGCCCGAGTGATGTGTCACCCTTGTACTCTGTTGATAAGATTGAGCCCTTGGATCGACACCGAATGGATTCGAGCGTAGATAATTTGTCAAGAACGAGGGTGCGAAAAAGATTTGATAAAAGGAATTTGAAACGAAAAGGAATTACTCATCTTTGAAGCCGAAAAATGAAGGAACGTTAATTGAGTTGGATGAAAGGAAGTTGACGAAACATGGTGTGACATTTCTAGATCCTCCCGACTCCGACGCACGCTTCTTGGATAACACGGTCATGGATGCTTCCAACAATGGTGAAGGGTAAGTTGGTACCACGTCTTGCCAAAGACGTTAAAGAAGTGCACTTTTTGGAAGAAAATTCGTCTTTCGATTTTTCTCGATCACAAATAAAATTTTTGCAACGTTTTGATAATTTCAAGTTGCTTTTGAAATGAATATACAATCGAGATCCTTATTTAAAGATATATTTTCATTCTCATTTTTAAAAAATACCGACGTTAAATTTGGATCTTGATTAAAAAAAATGTTAAAAAAAACTTATTAAAAAAATACCGAATAAATTGATTTTTGGACTAACGAAATTTTTGTGCAATGATTTTGAATGTTAGCAAGTGGTTTATGTTGAGAAATGTAGGCTTTTGGTTGAAATGGGGTCGAAAAACGAGTTCGGAATGTATTTTTGAGCGAAAAATGGATGCTGAAAAAGTTTGCAAAAATGGTCCCTCGGGTGATTTGCGCGACCCGCGCGAGACTTGTGAAGGTTTCACGCGACCCACGTGAAGGGTATGCGGGGCCCTCCTGATTTCTTAACAGGGACTTTGCTCTCAATGAAGAAAATTTTGATTTTTTTTTTGTCATACGCGCGGCCCTCATTTGACCCATATTCTATCTGGTTCTACCCATTTACCCAATTACCCTACCCATGAGCTAAAATACTAACCTATCCCTAACCCAAATCCGATCTTCCTTTCCCCCTTCCCCCTCTTACGCGAACACGTTCACCCTCACCCAGTGTCTCCGGTTTCCTGCAACCCCGCTACCGTCCGCCTCCGCTGCTTCTCTTCCTCTCGCGATCATCAGCTCTCGTTCTCCCTCGAGCTCACCAACCAAACACCATCACCGCTGCGATTTGTTTCCATGCTCCGTACTCCACCATGCCGCTGCACTACCGTCCTTGCTCGCACCACCCTCACATCTCCATGGTCCTCTACCTCACCTTCCACTCTCTCTCCCTCGTCTCCCTCTTCCTCCCCATTTCGCGATCCAACCCAACCGAACCCTAACCAAATAGTACCCTCAACCACCCCCGATTTCACCACTTGCGCGAACCACCTCCACATCGCACGACTATCCGACACCTGATGCAACCTCACCAACATCACTCACCCTCGAAACCCACCCCGATCGAGCCATTTCCCAACCTACTTACCACATCGAGCAACCCACCTACAACTGCCGATTCCAACCCTAGAACCGCCGAGTTTCGACCAACCACCTCCGGTTCCGAGCTCAGGGCACCTTTCGCACAAAACCCACACCGTCACTTTCCCGATCTACCGCCGGGTGAGTTGACTCGGTGAGTCGAGTTGAGTCAAATAGGTCCGAGTCAGTCAGCGGGTTCATTTCAGCGGGTCGGTTACACGGTTCATTCCAGTCGGGTACCCATTTTCAGCAAGTCCAGGTTCCGAGCCCGGGTCAAAATCCAAACAGAACATATGACTCGGATAGGTGTGTCATGCAACCTGCACCCAATTACGAACAGAAAAAGAAATTGTGCGGGTCGATAATCAACTTGGGACACGCTACGAGGGTACATTCATTCCTTTTCTTTGATTTAATCCGTGTTTTTGACTTGTATCAAATTGTTTTCCTTGCTTGATTGCTTGATTGTATTGGGTTGAAAAATGTTGTCCCGAAAAGTTAAGCGGGGTGCTACACCAAGCACATCCCGAGGCTAGAAAAATGTTCTAAGGGACCCATGCCCAAGTCCCCGGATCCGTTGGCAATGCCCGATGGGGCATTTCCCCATTTTCCCTCCCGATTCCCCGATGTGAATTTTTTTTACCCTTTCTCCCAAGCATTGAGGACAATGCTTATTTTTAAGTTTGGGGTGGGGTATTTCATATTTTTGCACTTTAGGTAAATTTTTCAAAATTTTTCAAAAATACCAAAAATATTTTATTTTCTTCTTTTCAATTTTGCATTTCTAAAACAATTTCGTTGCATTTAGCGTAGGAGCATAAAATAAATTTTATGCATTTTTGTTATCTGTTGCTTCTCACCTCCATGACATCTTTAATTGCAATCATAATACATCCGTATGACTAAGTTCTTGTATTTTTGTCTCCCGTGTACATACGACATTACCAATTTTTGAAACTTTAGATCTTCATTAGGAACCTCTTTTTGTTAATTTGCCTAGTATAAGTACGTATTATACTAGGAAAGGACGTATTATATACCCGTGAGTTCATTATTGTGTGTAATCGGCTAGGAAAAATGGAAGTTGCACTAGTCCCGCCTCATGACCAATACATTTGCATAGTGTTCATTAAACATAAGATTTATCGCAAATCGCGATCTTCCAACGATACGGACAAAAGCATTGTTTTTCTACCATTTTAGTTTCGTTTGGTAGTTGTGCTTATTAAAGTCTTATGACATTGTTCATATTATTTTTGGTCATATGTGTGTTTGTTATTTTGATTTCTAAAATTAGTCGTGTGAGTTTTGTGTTTCTGTTTTGCGAATTATTTCGAAAATATTATTATAGTTATTTTAGCAAATTTAGTGAAGTTATATTTTATGGTGAAATTCCAGAAATTATTATTTCACTTGGTTCTAAAAGATTGGTCAATATAAAAGTTAAAAAAAATAGAAAGATACAAAAAATGAAAAAAAAATTCAAAAAATTCATGAAAAAATATAAAAAAAAATTATAAAAATAAAAAGACCGAACCAAGTGGTTACTCGAGTTGTCTTAGTAAATGTTTTTCAGAAAATTTTGCACAAAAATATAATAAAGTGATTACTTGTTTTGAAATCTCATTTCGTGTTGGTTTCAAAATAACAATTAAATCTCGTTTTGGTTTACAACTTCACTTATTGACTACTGTTTCATTTTTTTTATCCATTTTTAGTCAAGTTGAACTGTGATATTTAATTGTTTTGGTCGTTTTAGATATTTATGTTGTAATTTGTATTTAGGTTTTTATGTTGTAATCATTGTTTTTGTCCCTCTATTTTTTGAAGATCATGTGTTTAATGTGTGGTATGCAAATGTGGTCGGTTGGAGGATTTGAGCAAAGTCAACTTAGTATAACTACCTTGTCCGACACCCGAGCGCCCCTCTTATAAAATGAGCGTTTATAACCAAATATTTAAAGACGGCGTTTGCGAGGTCACACATCTTGTGACATGAGTGAAACACGAGGTGAGCGAACAATTGTGAGCACGTCTTTTGCTTGCATGACGCTTTGTATATATAATGAAGGTTTCATGTGTGAGTTTATATTTTGACCTAACGTGCCTATGTTAAGTGCTTAGTGAAAATTTGTTCCTCTTGATGATCTTTTGTTTCAACCATTTGTATACTTGTTATGTGCATGAGGTCCAAATAAACATGATTTTTAATTATGATAAGTGTTGTCTTGGTTGCTACCTAGGATGTCTATTCTTTTTCCTTTTTGTGTTTTGATCACCTCAACTTAAGTCTTGTCTAGTTTTCATTGAGGACAATGAAAGGTTTAAGCTTGGGGTGTTTTGACACTTCGTTTTTATTTCTTCTTTTTATAATTTATTTAGCACGTTTTATTTCATTTTTAGTATAATTCATATGCATATTTTGTATTTTTATATTTTTATCATTCAGGGAGGTTTTCTAGTCTTTTTGTGTTTAAATGTAGATATTATTGAAGACTAGCGGAACTGGGATGAGCCAAACGGAAGATTATAGTAGACGGAACGGGACGATATTTTGGAGCGCGGAATTTTCAGAGACTCGGATCTTTAGCGGGCTTGGACATGAAGCAAGCATTTGGACCAAGAAAGAAGACATGGGCTCCATTGGGTTTACCTAGCCCATTTGGGGGTCAAAGTGGTTCAAAATCCGGGTTTAGACCAAAGAAGAATGAGACAATAAGGGCTTTTTGTGAGTTGGACCGGATCAGGCCCAAAGTGGGATTTTTGCACTTTTGCGCGACTCGGGTGGATTTTGCGCGACCCGTGCAAAACGTGTAGAGGGACTGTTTTGTCATTTCACATGTGTTTCAGCTATATGGGGCATATGGAAAGGGTTTTGGAGCATCTTTTACACATCTTGGACACCATTTTCAGGGGATTTTCGTGGAGAACAACCCTTTGAGCCTTGAAGAAGAGTTCTTGAAGCTTTGTTCTTCATTTTCTTCACTTGGATTTGTGCACTTGCAACAATCAATGTTTGGTATTTCTTATATTTGTTCTTACTTTGTTATGAGTAACTAAACTCTCCATAGTTAGTGTTGGGTGAAATCTCTTGGATGATTTTCTAGTTTGAATGGTTCTTGAATCTTTGTTAAATTCATGATTGAAACTTTGTTTTAATTATCATATTGTTGGATGCTTTGATTTCCTGAGTCTAAGTGTTTAATGATTATTTTTATTTGTTTTTAAGATTACGTAATCGATTTTAGAAACAAATTAGTAACAAATGATTTTTATGGATGCTCATTATCTCATTTCAAAATCATGGAGTTATAATCTTTAAGGTAGAAGTTAAGCTTTTAGCTTTCTTTAAATTTGGTGATTCTTAAAGTATAATGCTAGTCAATTTATTTAAACCAAATGCTTATTTGATTTATGACTTTGATTAAGAAGGATGTCATAGAGCTTTCTTGATATCCATACAAACTAAGAAGAATCTAGATAACTCTAGCTTTAGAGTTGTTATAGCCATTTTGATTTGAGCAAGGATATTGCACCTAGAACCATAATGATAAACTAGATAATTGATTCAAGAGATGGAACCCAATGCTAACTCTTTTTCTCCCAATTGATCAAATTACCATTTTCACAAATAGAAACCTACTTTACTATTTCTCTCTTTTTAGTCAACTTAGTTCAAAACTATCAAACCCCCCTTTGTATGTTACTTTTGTTTAAAAATATATATCGTTTTGAATTGATTGCATTGTTTTACAAATTGAACCAATCTCCGTGGATACGATCCTTTACCGCTATACGCAAATTTATGTACTAGAAGTAAGGTTTATTTTTGTTGGCCTCGACAACCACCAAAAAGACACGACATGATCGCTCCGAGCTCCTAATAGCATAAATATGGGGACCCTTTTGAGTAATTTAATAAATTAAAGTCTTCCGCTTGTGTTTTAAGTTTTCATTCAAACTTTGTTATTGTTGGAAAAGATGTCTTCGAAAGTACAACATCAATTTAATTAAATATTTTGTTAAGTTCAATTAATTAAGTCAAACGGTTTTTGGTGAAAAGTTTTAACACCCGTACTCTGATAAATTATTGTTTTAACTTTATGAAAATATTTTATAGATTTATTTAGAGTTTTATTATTAATATTTAAAAAAAATTAGGGTGTTACAACCCTTCTTCATCTTGAAGCTACTCCAAAGTTTAACTCCAAAGCAGATGATTGTTACTTCGTTGGATATGCAAATAAAATTGCATATCGGGTGTACAACAAGGTGACTAACCAGATCGTGGAATCGTATGACGTGCGTTGGCTAGAAGAGAAAGACGAATGCCGTGTTGGACTTGACTGGTTGTTTAATTATGCTGATCTATTTAAACCGTTTTATGTGCTTTCTGGTGATGTTTCAGGCACACAACCAGGTTCAAGTGGAGTTCAAGTGGAGCTAACAGAGATGATGATGAAATTATTCCTGATCCCATCAAACCGTCTGTGATTCTTGAAGACCCTATTCTAAATGACGGTGCATCTCCTGCGTCCACTTCTATAATTTAAGATGCTCCTGCTGAGTCGTATCAAGTTGTTGGCGAACCTCCAGTTGTCGATCAATCTACTTCTCATGAAGATGTTATCAACACTGATCCTGCTAATCTTTTTGATTCTACTCTCATGGAGTCTCTCTTTCCCGAAAGAATTCCTGACGAGTATGTTGCAAGTACCTCCCACGACTTCAGAGATTCTAACAGAGGTGCTTCAGGCTCAGGAAGTGTTGAAAACATAACAAATCTTCCGGTTTCTACTTCTTCACTCGAACATGAAGTGCCTTCAAGAATACAACAGGACCACCCAATTGATAAAATAATTGGCTCTCTGGATGATGGGGTTCAAACCAGAAGCCAGAGCGGTCAAGTCAACGTGTTGGACTTATATGCCCAACAGTCATATAGGGTCACACCAACAACAAGTAATACCATATGATCCTATAGGGTCACACCAACAACAAGTTAAACACTAATTTGATCGTTTGATATAATGAATTTGATTTATTATCAAATGATATAATACTTGCAATTTGTTTTGAGAATTATTATTTTATGGAAAATAATAATTGTTCTAAGTAATAAATCATATGAGATGAATTAATTTGAGAGTGTTTATGATTATTTATATCGTTTAATTGTTAGATGATTTAAATGATAAATGTTTACCTCTTTTATTATTTTAAGTGTTAAAATAAAATTCACATGTATGTATAAATGTATATGTGTATATATAATTTATGAAATATATGTGTATATATATAAATACATAATATGAACATATATTTATATAAACATATACATGAGTATATATGTTAATTATAAGTGTATATATGTTTATATATGTGTGAATAAATAAAGGAGTTAAATTGTGAAATGGAAGTTTATTATTTATAAGCATTTTGGGAAAATCTTTATAAATAATAAAATCAAGGGAATTTATCTCCCCAATGCTCAAACCACGTCCACCACAAACCAAGAGAGGTGTATGGGCATGCCAAACACAAAATGGGAATATTCTTTATGTTTCCTACGTTGACCATGGGAGTTTGCACTCATGCATGCTATATAAGGAAGCTAGTCTCTCACTAGTTCTCTTCTTGATCTTCTTGGACGAATTTGAGAAATTTGTAACACTCTTCTACTTGCCAAAAGACAGCCAAAAACATACCATAAACACCTTAACCTTGCATGCAAAATTCGGATTTGGCATCAAGCTACAAAAGGGTGATATTTGCAAGTGAAGACTAGCATCTTCTTGGTATTGCCAAGCTTGTTGGTGGATCAACTATAGAGGGAATCTACTTTGGTTCCTCTTCATCATCAACATCACCATATTCATCATCTATTTCATGGTTAATTCAAAAGGTTGTAATCTTGATCCATCTCTATGGTTGTTTTAAACTTATCTTTTCATGCATGTAGTTTGATCCTTTAGAAAAAAATTTTATGTTCATGATTTTAGCTTCCATTGCAACTTTGAGTTTTTGAAACACGCATTATGAACATGATTATCCAACAATTGGTATCAGTGCCGTGACTATATTCCATGATTAGATAACAAGCTTATTTGGATAAACTTGGTTTTTGGAAGCCATGAATGATTTTCTTAAGAAAAGTTCATGCATGGCTTCTTTGGCAACATGCAAATGTAAATCTATGATTTTATGTAACCAACTAAATTGTATGTTTTGCATGTATTTGGTTACATAAATGTTGCCTTAGAAAAACAGAATTTTGTTTTACTTATGATTTTATCGTGCATAAACAAGCCAAGGACCATGTGTTGTGTGGTTTTGTGTTTATATTCAAATGGTTGTAATATTATTTATTTATTCAAATGGTTTGTAACAGTAAATAGGTATTTCTTCATTTTATAAGCATTAGAAAAATATTAGATTTGTATATAGTGCTTAAAATGTAACAAGACGTGAAGATGGAGGCTTTTTACAAACATATGATGTTTTGGCAAGTGGGAGCTTCAACAACAACACATTTAAAGATTCAAGGTCCGTTATGTCCCTAGGAAAGGACTTGATATTTCATGTATGGCTCACATGGAATATCGACTAGTTGGCTTGGTTTATGCACCCTTGCATGCATGTGATGATTATGTGTTATTATTATTGTTTGGATGAAAATAGGATTTTTGCATGCTAGACAACTTAGATAATAAAGCATGAATCATCATGGAGTTTGTGCTTTCAAAATGACATTTAAAACATAAGATGTACAAGATGGTTTTATTACAAATGGGTTTTGTCACAAAAACCTTAAATGTCAAAATTTAAAAAAAAATGGTTAAAGAATTAAAATCGAGATTTTAATAATTCACAACTATTTAGGAATTTAAAATGGTTCTTACGTATGTGCTCAAACTTAATATGAGATATTAATTGCTAACTTGACCACATACAATTACTTAATAAAATGGAGATTTTGTAAAAGAACCATATAAATGGCACCATGTTCATTGAATGCATGCAATATACATGACACCATGTGTTTTTCAAAAATAGAATTGCAAAACACATAAAATCCCTTTTCTAAAATGCAAATCAATGCCGTCCTTTTAAGAAACACTCACGTGTCACTTGCCCAACCCTTGTGGAATAAAGGTCACCTAACCACTTGGACTTGCCTTATGATACAAGATGTAGTTTTGTAATGTTGATGGGATAAAGGTCACCTAACCGTTGACTTTGGCAATTCTATATGTTGTCTTAAGTAGGATGATTTGATCGGGAATCCTTTGTGATAAACGTCACTTAAGCATTAGAAAATCGAGGCATAGATGGGATCAAACATGCCAAACTTACAAGTGCTGTAGTTGTATCCCATACCTCTAGAAATTACATATGGATGTAATAGGTAAATCGTTACTTACCTTGTTGAATTAAACAAACGGGATAAAGGTCACCTAACTGTTTTGTTTGTATTGCAACTTGGGTTCTAGACCTTAATCAATTAATGTTTATGAAACAAGAAGAGTATCAATTGTTAAGGACTCAATATCAATTGAAATCACTAAATTAAACTTTGTTAAATATTTGTAGATGGAACCAAACGCAACAAACCCAACTCCTAACAAAACTTCATTACGGTCTCTCCTTGAGGAGAGAAACTTAACCACACCAACTTTTTGGATTGATACTGCAGTTTGAGAATAGTTCTCAAACAAGAAAAGAAGGATTATGTTCTCAATGAACCACTTCCCGAAGAGCCCCCTGTCACTCCCAAGGCTACACACGATGCATGGCTTAAAAAGATGTATGATTCCATCGATGCATCATGTCTCATGTTGGCCACCATGATTCCCGACCTTCAGAAGGACTTGGAGAATCATTTAGCCTATGACATGATAAATCAATTGAAGGAAATGTTCCAAGAACTTGCAAGAACGGAAAGGTTCGAAACTGTTCAAGCTTTCCATGCTTGTAAGATGGAGGAGGGTGACAACGCCTAGTAATATCAAATATTTTAGTCGTTGTTGAGCCCTATTCTTAGTGAATTTATATCATATATCTCGTGGTATTCTCACTTTTCATGCCAGCACTTGTTTGGAAAGAAACAATGAACACAGGGACCAAAAGCGTACAATTTGGAAGAAGTTTGAAGAAAAGGGCAATATCAGTAGAATTCGCACGCGCGCAGCAGGATTCACAAAGGCACGACGCGGTGATGAGGCGGTGGAGAAATTTCAAATGCCGAAAAAACAGGGATAAACCCATACACGTGCCGCGGAATTCATCTGTGCGCGGCGCGGCCGCTTAATTTTTGCAACTATAAATAGAGGGTTTTAGGTCGAAAAAATCAGCAAAGATCTGGCATAGGAACGACTCCCAAGGCCTCTTTGACCCCGAGATTCGACTTTCAGCAGCCATACTTGGTATTTTTATGTTTTTCTCTTTAATTTTCAATTGGTTTGATAGTTGGTAGTATTTGGCTAGTGTCTTTGGGTGTGACAACCATTGATACTTAGTCTTAGTTTCTGTTTTTGGATGTTTGTTTACTGTTTTGAACCTTTGGGATCTGATTTTTGTTAATGAATCATTTGGTTATTAGTAATTGTTCTCTTTTCGGTATTTTATGCTTTTTAATGATTATTGGATGTTTGGAGTGTGTTTGATGTTTGGTTTGATCTTGATTGTTTCTGATTTGGAGATATACTTCTGATTTCAGTAACCAATTAGGATTAGTTGTTGGTTTATACTTAAGTTTAGTGGATGTTTGTTTGGAATTATTTGAGTTTATGATTTTTGGGATTGACTGGCGAAAGTTAGAAACTAGATCCTCTGACTGTAGAGTGACACTACAGTTGGTAATCTGTCACCTGTCTTGACCACGTAACTCCTGTGGATTGACCCTGACTACCGCTATACTATTGTGTTTTAGGTATTTTCTTATTTTTGACCGCACGACGACCTAGGCGAGTTAAATTTTGGCGCCGTTGCCGGGGAGTTGTGAGCTTGAGAATAGGTGATTTGTAGGACTTTTAGTTTCTGAATTTTTGTGTTAGTATTAAGATTTTCATTTGGTTAGTATCTTGAGCGTGTTGCACTAGTGCATGCGTACCCGTAGGGGTGAGCAATTATCCCCTTTGCTTTTTACTCAGAGATTGAGCGAACTGCGCGCAAGATCCGTGCACGTAGGCGTTTAAATACAATGAGTTTTAGTAATATCAGTAGTAGTTTAGAGCATGTTGCCCAGGAACCCTCGGGTGAGGCAACGGGTATGTCATTTATTCCCCCAGATTCAGAATTTCACATTGGGAGCACGAGTGCTACTGGTGGTGCAGTTTCAGCCCCTGCACCTATACCCTCATGCACTTCGTCGTCGATTCCGCCATTTCAACCTTTATCCCAACCACAATCCACAAACCCGTTTACATGTGCCATGTCTTGGGGAGCGCCGACCCGTGATGGCACCCCATTTCACAACCTTTATCACAAATACAACCACCACTAGTACTCTTTAAACCACAAACCACATTCCAACCTATACCACCATAGCAACAATACCAGCTGCAACCTCCTCAGTAGCAGTACCAGTATCAAGAGACTGAGGAGAGGTATGAGGATGATGACGAAGGATGGGTTCCACCAGCACCACAACAACCATGGGACCGAGGTCGGGGACCTCCGAGAAGACCGCAGCAGCATCAACCACTACAAGGTCAGCAGGGATATAATGATCATCATTTTTACGGTAATCCTGTTCAACCTTTGTATTTTGAACAACCGAGGGGCAATTGGTTGCATCGTACTTCCAGCCAAGGGAGTATGATGACTCGTCGCCCATTTACATTCCTGAGGATTTAGAATCTCAAGTAGAAATTAGGCACTAGTTGATAGGAATATTAACTCAATTTAGAGGATATAAGAGGGACGATCCATACAATCACTTGTATGAGTTCATAGCTATCGCAAATGCTAATACTCCTAGAAATTCCAATAGGGATACTTTTAGGTTAAGATTATTTCTTTTCACATTAAAGGATAAGGCCAAATACTGGTTCACCTCTCTTACATCTAATAGTATCACTAGTTGGGACCAACTTAAGGTGAAGTTTTTACAAGAGTTCTACCCTGTTAGCAAGGTTGTAGAAGTCGTCAGGCGGTATGTGGGCGGTCGACTGGGGCCTAGGACTAGTCGGTCTAGGCGAGGACTAGTCGGCGCCTAGGCGGGGAGTATTAATTGTAATAAATTTTATTTTTTTTAAAATTATATATCATTATATCCTAACAAAACATGAAAATATATGAAAAACATACAAAATGTCATGACATACAAAATGTCATATTAAAGTGTTCAACTATTTAAGTTTTTAAGTTTTTTAAACAACATACTATAAGTCCATAATAAGATTCATAATCACACATATTTAAATATTTAAAGTCTTCTACTCTTTATCTCCGCATTCTTCCATGATGCAAACTCCATCCGACTCATATTCAACATCTTCATATACCTCCTCCTCACTCCCAGACTCAAAATCTTCATCTAAAAGTTCTCTTGTTCTTGAAGTTTGTCCTAGCTCATCGGATCCGTGAGCATCACCAACTGGTCCCTCATTTGATTCGGGGTCAACTCCATCTTCATCACAATCATCACATTTAACAATCCATTCTTGAGCTGTGTGACTCTCACTTGCTAATAGCACTTCTGTATCCCTATCTTTCATTTTTTTTGTTTTTTTCCATCAAATTAGCATTGAATTGGACATAAACAAGATCTTTCAATTTAGTTGCATCCAATCTATTTCTTTTCTTCGTGTGAATCTACAAATTTAAAAGATAAGAATGATTAATAAAATACACAATATATTGATATAAAATTATATATTAAATAAATTACTTGACGTTCAAAGTTTGATTTACTAACCCCTTCAAATGAGCTCCAATTCCTTTCACAACCAGAGGAACTACTAGTTAAAGAAAGAATCCTCATAGCAATCTTTGTTAAATGAGGAGTTGAGACACCAAAAGTTCCCCACCAATTAGCTACCGTTTTGAAACAAAAAAAACATTATTAAATTCATGATTTAATAAATATGAAATTTTATAAAATAAATAAATAAAAGTAAAACGCATTACCTGGATCAAAGTTGGCATCATTCACTTCACAACTTCTAATTGCAAGTTCCCGACCAAATTTATCTAATTTTTTCTTGTACTTTGGCAACTCAATAGTTAAGACTTGCTTTTGCATCTCTAAATCTCCGGCAAGTAATGTATCAAAAAACTCAAGAATCGCATCCATTACATCGGGATCGTGTTGGAGTTGTGGATCCTTATAATGATAATAAGGATTTAGAAGATAAGTCGTCAAATGCAAACTTGAATCTAGCCTACCTTCCATCTTCTTTAATGTAATATTTATTATAGGATCGTAAGCTTTTTTGTTACCACCTAAAGCATCGATCATTTCTTCTTTTGCTTTTTTAATTTCGCCATAAACAAACCCCATAGATGGTTTCCAATCCGCATCAACCATTCGAAGGACTTTGACCAAAGGGGAAAACACCTTTAAGCAATATGTCACACCAGCCCAAAATGTGGAACCCGTCATCGCTGTATGTGTGGAACGCCCTTTAATGGAATGTGAAAATTTACATTCCTCCCATTCATTGCTAGAGAACATAGTTCTTAATTGCTCTTTTTTTCTGACAAACTTTGTAATGTAAGATACGCGGAAGCAAATCTCGTGACACCTGGTCGGATAATATCCCTTTTGTTGGTAAACTTTCTCACCATAGACAATGTTTTGTGGTGGGCATAAATAAAGATGGTCAATTTCTTTGCTTGATCTAGGACTTTCTTAAACCTTGGAAGTCCACCAATACCTTGAAGAAAAATAATCACGATTAAAAAAAACAAATAAAGTAGTAAACACGATTAAAAAACAAATAAAGTAATAAACACGATTAAAAAATAGAAATACCTTCAAGCATAAGGTTAATGGTATGTGTCGCACATGATGTCCAAAAAATCTTTGGTCTTTTTTCTTTTAATAACTTCGCCGCTCCCATGTTATTCGTGGCATTATCGGTCACCACTTGAACAACATGTTCGGGACCAACATCTTTAATGCAAGCATCCACATACTCGTATATGTGTTGACTTGTATGTGATTCACCCGAGCATTCTTTCGAAGATAAAAAAAGAGTACCCTTCTTAGAATTTACACATAAATTCATATTGCTCCTCCTCTTTCTATCAGACCAAGCATCTGTCATAATCGAGCATCCATCTAGTTTCCATTCTTCTTCATTTGTTTTAACCATTTTTTTAATTCTTTCAACCTCTCCCTTTAGAATTGTGTTACTCAACTCATATCTACTAGGTGTTGGTAGCCCGGGTCCAAATTGGCCAATCACCTCCACCATCATTTTAAAGCTATCGCGCTCAAAGGCATGAAAAGGAATCCCAGACTCAAATGCCCACCTACCAATATAACTCTTCACAATGGTTATTCTTTCTTTCCGAATAGCATCATTAAGATTGATGTTTCTTCCATTCTCCGACTTCTTTGCTTCTTCATGGTTGATTTTGTTTGTAAAGCTATCCATCGGACCTATAACACGTGGTGCCTTCATGGTCCCCAAAGAATTCTCCATATCATCCACATCAATAGTACTTTGATTAGTACCAAATTGCACCTCCGATCTTAAGGCTTCTTCATATGCTTGTTTACTTTTCTTCTTTAACTTCCCTTCATTGATAGCATCTAGACATCTCAATTGATCATCTTTGGTAGACTTTGGTCATCGAGCTACATTTCCCGGCACATGAGCAATATGTTGTTTCATTCTATTCACCCTGCCACTCATAATTTTTCCACACAAAGTGCATTTAATTTTATCCAAGTTGTTAGCATCCGGGGAAATAGCATATTCCCAAGCAATATCATTTGATTTCCTCTTAGGACATGTAGCGGTTGATTCCATTGATGGTGTAACAGATCTTTTAGATGTCATTTTGTTCTCTATAAAAAAATATACAAAAGAAATATACAGAAATTTTAGACATGATCCTGTAATCAAAACATATAGAGATAATTGAGGTTTGTTTCATAATCAAAATCATTTTGTTCTCTGTAAAAACATTTAGAGATATAAAGGAATCCAAAATCAAAATATATGCAAGTTGATTATACTTTTCCTTGTACCCCATGTTTTTTTATTCTTCCTTTTATCTCCTAAACAATGCAATTGGTGTACCTTGATATCTATAGAACAAGTGATGAGACGTCAAAGTTAACCAAATAAGCTTTTGAACTTATATACATATATTTCATATGCTGGTTTTGGCTAAGCCTTCAAGGAATGGTATTGGAACTGATTTCTCTATCTATTTGACAACATTATGAGAATATCAGTATAGTACACAGACATTTTTGTGCTCTGTTTTTTTCTTTATGTATATTCGACTATACAGGACAAACAGAATAATCAACTACAAAATCAAGAATCCAAAAATCAAGAATCCAAAATCAATTTTATGCTTGTAGTACCAAAATCAAGAATCCAAAATCAAAATCAAAATCAAAATCAGGAATCGTATATCTAGACTAAATCAAGAATCCAAAATCAAAATCAAAATCAAAATCTAGACTAGCCGGACATTACCGAAGCCTTAGTCCGGTCATTACAAGAATCGGACATTACCGAAGGAATCATATATCATATACATACACATATAAAGGAATCGGACATTACCGAAGCCGGAGGAAGCTATTATCGTAGGAAGAAAAGCCGGTGGAAGCTAGTGGCGGAGGAGGAATGCTTGCAGTACCTTGGCGCCGGCGTCTAACTGGGAGGGAGGAAGCAGAGCCGGAGGAAGCACAGCCGGAGGAAGCTTGTGCCGGAGGAAGCAAAGCCGGCGTCGCAGTTGGAGGGGATGACGGAAATCAGGAGAGAAATTTCATTGCAATCGGGAATATACGCAAGAAATCGGGAGAGCAGAAAGAAGAAATCGGGAGAGATAGGTCAAAATAATTGAGGGGGAAACTAAAATAATTGAGGGGAAATTTAAAGATTTTCAAAAAAATTGAGGGGCAAATTTGAAACTTTTCAAAGATCCATTTGACCGGCTTTGACCGACTTTGACTGCCTAGCCCGTTTTTTGACCGATGTTGACCACGCTCGACTAATAAGCCGCATAACACTAAACGTGTGCAGTAATGTTCCGCCTAGCGCCTAGGCGCCGCCTAGGCGGCCGCCTAGGCCGACTTTTACAACACTGCCTGTTAGTAAGACCACGGAAGTTAGACGCGCAATTCAAGAGTTTCAGGAGAAGCCTGGCGAGGCTTTTCACGAAGCGCTTGATCGTTTAAAGGAGTTACTGCGTTCCTGTCCGCACTATGAGGTTCCCAAATGGCAGTTAGTGAAATTGTTCTTTGAAGGAGTAAATGAGACACATCAAGCAATGATAAATGCCTCGTCGAGTGGGACATTTATGTAGCAAGAGCCAGAAGATGCATGGAGATTTTAGGAGCAGTTGAGTTTAGGATCTAAGGTCAGTGGATCCATGAAGGATAATACAGTCTATGTGGCAAACATTGAAGCGGAAAACAAGTGGAAGACGGAAATTCAGAAGGAGCTTAGTGCTGTGACTAAAAAGTTCAATCAAATGCTCGCAAGGTTTCAAAAAGAGAAGGGAGCATATGTATTGCATGGGCAAGTTATATGTAATACATGTGGGGAAATAGGACATAATCATAGTGTCACACCCCCAAACCACGATGGCGGAAACGTCTGAGGGTAGATGACTTCATGAAAAGTATCACAACAACGTTTGTACAATTGTGATCAAAGCAAACACATCCATCAAATACATAATTGTAAATGTTACAATAGTTCAAAAGATTGTATGTTTTGAATACAATTACAATATGATATCAAAATACATAGTATGACACCATAGCGACCCATCGTCAAAGGTTGTAGTTACCCTATCAATTTCCTGAGAATACAAGTAGTTTGAAAGAGTGTCAACATTACGTTGGTGAGTTCATAAGATTTTTGTATGAGAAAATCCATAATTCTTTTTCCTTGTAGAAAGATAGTGTTTGAAACCAGAAAATCCAATATTTTCTTATAAATGAGTAGTAGTCTTAAAACCCAAAGACCGAAAATGTATATGTATTTGTATACTTGAAAATAGTATTACGTAGTTTTATTCTTGTATAAAACCGTGTAAACAGGTGTTTACTGGTAGTCGAATCGTAGATTTAATTCCACAAAAGTCGTATGTATAAGTAAACCGTACTTATATTTATATCTTTGATAAAACATAGTTTTAATTCCCATAGAATCAGTGTGTATAGGTAAAACCATACTTATATTTGTAACTTGTTAAAATGTAGTTTTAATACCATAAAACTTGTATGAGGAATCTTTTTCCTTGCAAAATGTAGTATTGTAATCCAAGATAAATCCAATATTTTCTTATGAATGTATCCAAGTCCTTAAAACCCAAGGACTAAAATGTATAGCATAGTTTGTAGTATAAAGCCATTGAAAATGTATATTTCCACGTAAACAATTTAATAAGTTGATTTCCTATGCGAGACGCCCTATAACCATACTATGACCATGTAGGCCTGCTTCGACGTTCTTCAGGCGTCGGACTGTTATGACATTTGTCACCTCAGACCCGTCGGTCTAGCTGTAGCTAGCAGCTCAAGTTCGGGGTTGTCAATCCCGTATAGATCTATACACAATTATCACGCTCTCTTACCGAGACTTTGGTTATAAATTTCAGGACTTATAGTATGTACTTAAATAAGCACTGTGAAGACCCGTCTCACAAAAATATATGTATCAATCAACTTGTTAAAGTTTGTATATGAAAAACCTTTGTATTTGTCCATTATAATTTTTCCCATGATAATATAGTAATGTATAACAATTATATATTTTATATAATTATTTTTCCTCTTTAAAACGTCATAGTAACATTTGTATCAACAAACTATTCCTATAATAGTTTATTTTTAGTATTCCGTTGTGAAAAGCATATATTTACAAATATATGTGAAATAACTTATTTAGATGGTTATAAAGAACTTCTTTTAAGATATATTCTCCACAATAGTGGTGTGATAAATTGGTTATACCCTTTATTAATTCCAATATAATATTTCATGACTATCAAATAAAGAACGGCCAGGTAGAAGATCAAATGGGGAGGCAGGACCCTTTCAACGTATAAGCCTTTCGGAAATCCAGCAACCTAGCCCAAATGATCGGCCTAGACACCGCTCTCGTAAGTAGATCATTCGATATTATATTTTGGAACTATAATTGAATTGTTGTCATAATGATGTTTACAAAATTCACATTTTGTTTACTACTGTTACAAATGAGTATAAATAGCTATTTTGATAGTATAACTTGTATTCTCCCCCTTAAAAACTTGAATAAATATAAAAAGAGGGGGTATGAACTCACCCCAATGATGTTTACAAAATTCACATTTTGTTTACTACTGTTACAAATGAGTATAAATAGCTATTTTGATAGTATAACTTGTATTCTCCCCCTTAAAAACTTGAATAAATATAAAAAGAAGGGGTATGAACTCACCCCAATGTCGACTAGGATCTTATCGCCAACTGTTGTTAGATCGCCCGACTCTTCGTGCTTCTAACTCGAACTCACTATATTTATAATTGAAATAGCTACTTCTAACGCTCATTCTTCGTATATTTCTATATATTTATCGAAGAATCTTCTAACAATACTATCTAGTGATATAGAGATCGAGATCTGAGGTGTGAGGAAATGAGAGGATTGAAGCCTCTATTTATAGTAAATTTATTTTCGTATAGCGGCCCTCAAAATACAGACATTTGACGTTTATAGCTTTTAAATTTTGTTTATGACAAAACATACCCTTAAAATACTCTTTAAATAGATTTAATAGTTTTTATATAAAATAAATGATTTTAGTTTATAAAACTATAATCTACAAAAATCGTAGTTTAATAATATCAACTTTTTAAATAAAAGTCTTTAACGAATTAACGAAAGGGTATAAATTGTAAGTTTGCTACAAATATAGGGGTTAAATGTAAATACAATTTCATTTTATAGAAAAAGAAAATATTAAATATAGAACTAATATCAATAATATTAAATTTTGACGTCAGATTGTTCGTATCGACGATACCGTTTTGACGGTAATTTTTCCGTTTTATAAAACGTCATAATATTATCGATATATTTAAAAATACGTATTGAATACGTAGTGTTCGAAATGAAAATACAAATTTTTTGAGGGTAAAATGTGTAAACTTGATTAAATAATGAAGTGGGGCCCACTTTATATAAAATAAAATTAAAATAAAATAATTATTTTTTTTTCAAACTTTCAAAATTCAAACTCCACCAACCGGTGGAGACTTTTTTTTTTTTTAATTTATATATATTAAAATAAATATTTTAATAATCAAACGTCGCTTTCAAGGTAAATTAAACGTTTTCCTGTCATAACTTTTTATATATAACATTTGGTAAAAATATAAATATATATTTGGAATCGTCGTAATTTTATCTACGTTTCGATATAAAATTTGTAATATTCCGAATAGTTTTACATTTTTACCGTTTTTCTATCATAACTTTTTATATATAACGTTTGGTAAAAATACGAATACATATTCGGATCCGTCATATTTTTATCTACGTTTCGATATAAAATTTATAACATTCCGAAGAGTTTTGACTTTTACCGTTTACTATTCACATCGGATACTATTCATGCCGGATCACTATTCACGTCGGACACTATTCACGACAAAAAAAAATAATTTTATTTTATTTCATTTTAAAAATATCTAACTTAATAGCGTTTGTTCGTATTAGCGTACATATTATTATAATATCCAATAATAAATTATAGAGGTTATGGAATTTACATTTCAATATATTGACCTAACGTACGCTCTGGTTGACTTGAGTTGACTAATTTGACTGTTGTCACATTATCTACCCGTTAGAAGGAATTTCGTCCCGAAATTTAGCACTTTGAATGAATCCTCAAGGGTTTGGAAAGAGATGTGGGTATTTTTGTTTGATCTGGTCCTCACATTCCTAGGTAAATTCAGGTCATTGCTTGGCGCTTCCCAGTTTTCAATTGCTTTGGTTTTGGGGTGTAATGCTGTAATATTTTTGGTAAGTAAACTTAAGTTAATTCCTAGTATAGATAAGAGTTACTAGGTTGTTATGTGAGTTAGGATGATTATAAACCCATTTAGAAGGAGGTTAAAACTTAAAGTTATCAAAGAGAAGTTACACAGGTCGTGTAGGAGTCACTTGGGGTGTGTAGTAGACTTTTTCGAAACTGTTTAGCCTTGCAGGAGTTACATGGGTTGTGTTTTATGAACACCGTTCGTGTTCTAGTTATCCAGTGGTATCCAGTAGACTTACATGGGTCGGGTTTTGGGTTGGATTTTTTTTTCTTTTTAACGACGCTAATTTTAAAGGTTAGTGTCGCTAATCTGCTTTAGTGGGGTTTTTCGGGCAGCGAACCAAAAATCCTCCTAGGCGATTTTCAAAGTAAAAGGTGTGAAATTTTGTCATTTTAATCAAGGGTTTTGCGTAGGAAAAGTTTGGGAGGTCGGATTTAACACCTGAAACGCGTTCTCGAGCTCTTAATTCACAAGGTTAGAAATTTTGAGTGTTTGGGTTTCAAACCCTAGATGTCAAAATCTGAAAGTATGCATTGGTTCACCTCATATGTAGGTTGCTAATATATGTCGTATCGAGTCCTTGTTACAATATTGTGATGTTTTAACAGTTGATTTGGAAAAATCATGAAATTAGGAGTTTCAGTTTGATAACATATGAAATTATCTAATTGTGATTTGTATTAGCTATTGATTCCTTAATTATTTGAGTTAAGTATTATGGAAATGCCTAAGCATGTTTAAGATATGATATGTGATGTCATTTTACAGTTGATACTAGTAGAATGGAAGGAAACGTGTAAGATACAGGTGACCCATGAGCTGTACAGATGCCATATGAGTAGGTTCTAGTTCATTATTTATGAATAAACTATTATTGAATTAACTGTTCATTGAACTATTTCCGTTATCAGAAGATATATATATATATATATATATATATATATATATATATATATATATATATATATATATATATATATATATATATATATATATATATATATATATATATATATATTAAAAAAAATGTCTTTTCGTTATCCTGTCCTCATCAGAGTCAAGCCGCGAATTTGGAAAAGATGTCACTTAGGGTACTGAAAAGATTGCACCTACTGTAGATATTTTGAATTTTGGTAATAAGAACGTGGGTTGTCCTTTCAGTTCCTACTGTAAGATGCTATATAAACGGGTATGTATCATCATTTGTATCTAAGATCTTTTCAGTCTCATTCTTTCCTACTACTAGTTTATTCTTATATAATCTCAGATTTCCAATCGAGGCATGGAAAACAGATCTCATATGGAAAACTTGTCAAACGCTGAGTGAAATTTCCTAAGGGAAGAGGGTACCTCCCTATCGTTTAATCAGATACCTCTACTGGAGTCTGGTAATTATAATATCCTTAACTCCTTTTATTTCTTATTCATTTCTCTAGCGTTTTGATTTTGTTTTAAACTATGTGAGGTATAGATTTTCCAGATATATTACCGCTGGATCAACTTCAAGATGATCCTGAAGTTTTTCCTGTGATGGGTATTCTCCCTGAAGATCCACTGCCTTTAAATCAAGACATCGCTGTTGGGCAATCTCAATATATACTTCCAGGTTAAGTCATTTTGTTAAGCTTTATGTTTATTTTTCTTAATTATCTAACATACGTTATACACAGATCCATTTGTAGATGACCTTACTAATGATAATCTAAGCATGAACGTGCCCATACTGCATAGTGGAGTAGGTCTAACAAATCAGGGGTTTCAAACTAACATTCAAAATCAGGATCAAATACAGCCGATCCATGATGACACTATCGGGCTCGCTTCAGAGAATCCTAAGTCCGTGGGTGGTTTTCAATATCAGGATCACCTTCAAATGATTCAAAGGAATCTGGAGGGATTTCAAAACCCTGGGTTCATAGCTGAAAATCAACAGTTACTGCCGACGGCAGATTCTAATGTTATTGCACCAAGTTTTACCTTTGGTTTAACAAATCATGATTATGCTCAAATGATCCAGAATGACAATAGGACAACCGGATTTGATTCTTTGAATCCAAGAACCACAGTAATTGGCAGTGGAAGTGGTTCTAGACAGCCATTAAGTAAGGAAGCAATAGCTCAGCACTTTAACAAGCCACTTATGCAAGCTGCAAGGGAACTCAACGTTGGATCAACACAGTTGAAGCAACGCTGTAGGAAGTTAGGCATCAAAAGTTGGCCTCGACGAAAGATTAAGAGTCTACAAACTCTTATTAACCATACTCAGGTTAAGAAATGTAGTTCTTTTCCCCAATTTTAATACCATGAGATCGTAATGACTGAAAGTATTTATGCAATAGGAATTGAATAATAATCCTAGTAAAGCAGACGTAATACTTGGTCTAGAGAACGAGAAAAGAGCAATAATCGAGGGTTCCAGTTCGGAGATAACTGATACCACAAAGAGATTGAGGCAAGCTGCCTTTAAGGCTGTTTACAAGAAAAGAAAGGTTCACAAGAGGGAGGAAGCTTCATCAGGGACCAATACACAGCAGCAATCTCTGCCTTCTGTTTCTGCGATGAGTGGTTTTAACCATGATTTTCTCAAGATCGTAAGTGAAGAGAACCCAGAAGACTTGGCAGATGACTTAGCCCGCCTTCAGCTTTCAGATTGAATTTTTACCAATATTAGTTTAATGTAACTGTTGGTAGGGATGATGGTAGGTTTTCAATAATAGTTATTGGTCAGGTATTATCGAATTGTCAGGTCTACTATGTAAGGATAGGGGTATAAGAGGTACATAAAGTGTCTAGATGTATGGTTCTATAGTATTATAAAATACTCCTGTAGTATTTTAGCTTTATATTTTGTTTTAGAGTTTCTTTGTATATGGTTCTTGGTAAGTTTTTAGACTTGTTGTTCACTACGACTATTTCTAAGTACATGTTAGGCATACCTTGGACAAATACAGTTGATCAGGCTCTATTTGTCCTAGGTATGATTACATAACTACCTAGGCCTACTCGTAGTGTTCAACCCATCTTATTACTTCTTGTATTGTTCTGGTTATGACACTGTTCTAGTATGTATGTACTTGTACTTATACTTTATAAAAATATCATTGTATTTTAAAGTATACTTTGTACATATTGTTTTAGAGAGTTTTAGTCCCATTGTATTTATAGTTGTATATCTTAAATGGATTGATATACTTAGTTCACTATAAACAATGCTCTGATACCAATCTGTCACACCCCCAAACCACGATGGCGGAAACGTCTAAGGGTAGATGACTTCATGTAAAGTATCACAACAACGTTTGTACAATTGTGATCAAAGCAAACACATCCATCAAATACATAATTGTAAATGTTACAATAGTTCAAAAGATTGTATGTTTTGAATACAATTACAATATGATATCAAAATACATAGTATGACACCATAGCGACCCATCGTCAAAGGTTGTAGTTACCCTATCAATTTCCTGAGAATACAAGTAGTTTGAAAGAGTGTCAACATTACGTTGGTGAGTTCATAAGATTTTTGTATGAGAAAATCCATAATTCTTTTTCCTTGTAGAAACATAGTGTTTGAAACCAGAAAATCCAATATTTTCTTATAAATGAGTAGTAGTCTTAAAACCCAAAGACCGAAAATGTATAGGTATTTGTATACTTGAAAATAGTATTACGTAGTTTTATTCTTGTATAAAACCGTGTAAACAGGTGTTTACTGGTAGTCGAATCGTAGATTTAATTCCACAAAAGTCGTATTTATAAGTAAACCGTACTTATATTTATATCTTTGATAAAACATAGTTTTAATTCCCATAGAATCAGTGTGTATAGGTAAAACCATACTTATATTTGTAACTTGTTAAAATGTAGTTTTAATACCATAAAACTTGTATGAGGAATCTTTTTCCTTGCAAAATGTAGTATTGTAATCCAAGATAAATCCAATATTTTCTTATGAATGTATCCAAGTCCTTAAAACCCAAGGACTAAAATGTATAGCATAGTTTGTAGTATAAAGCCATTGAAAATGTATATTTCCACGTAAACAATTTAATAAGTTGATTTCCTATGCGAGACGCCCTATAACCATACTATGACCATGTAGGCCTGCTTCGACGTTCTTCAGGCGTCGGACTGTTATGACATTTGTCACCTCAGACCCGTCGGTCTAGCTGTAGCTAGCAGCTCAGGTTCGGGGTTGTCAATCCCGTATAGATCTATACACAATTATCACGCTCTCTTACCGAGACTTTGGTTATAAATTTCAGGACTTATAGTATGTACTTAAATAAGCACTGTGAATACCCGTCTCACAAAAATATATGTATCAATCAACTTGTTAAAGTTTGTATATGAAAAACCTTTGTATTTGTCCATTATAATTTTTCCCATGATAATATAGTAATGTATAACAATTATATCTTTTATATAATTATTTGTCCTCTTTAAAACGTCATAGTAACATTTGTATCAACAAACTATTCCTATAATAGTTTATTTTTAGTATTCCGTTGTGAAAAGCATATATTTACAAATATATGTGAAATAACTTATTTAGATGGTTATAAAGAACTTATTTTAAGATATATTCTCCACAATAGTGGTGTGATAAATTGGTTATACCCTTTATCAATTCCAATATAATATTTCATGACTATCAAATAAAGAACGGCCAGGTAGAAGATCAAATGGGGAGGCAGGACCCTTTCAGCGTATAAGCCTTTCAGAAATCCAGCAACCTAGCCCAAATGATCGGCCTAGACACCGCTCTCGTAAGTAGATCATTCGATATTATATTTTGGAACTATAATTGAATTGTTGTCATAATGATGTTTACAAAATTCACATTTTGTTTACTACTGTTACAAATGAGTATAAATAGCTATTTTTATAGTATAACTTGTATTCTCCCCCTTAAAAACTTGAATAAATATAAAAAGAAGGGGTATGAACTCACCCCAATGTCGACTAGGATCTTCTCGCCAACTGTTGTTAGATCGCCCGACTCTTCGTGCTTCTAACTCGAACTCACTATATTTATAATTGAAATAGCTACTTCTAACGCTCATTCTTCGTATATTTCTATATATTTATCGAAGAATCTTCTAACAATACTATCTAGTGATATAGAGATCGAGATCTGAGGTGTGAGGAAATGAGAGGATTGAAGCCTCTATTTATAGTAAATTTATTTTCGTATAGCGGCCCTCAAAATACAGACATTTGACGTTTATAGCTATTAAATTTTGTTTATGACAAAACATACCCTTAAAATGCTCTTTAAATAGATTTAATAGTTTTTATATAAAATAAATGATTTTTGTTTATAAAACTATAATCTACAAAAATCGTAGTTTAATAATATCAACTTTTTAAATAAAAGTCTTTAACGAATTAACGAAAGGGTATAAATTGTAAGTTTGCTACAAATATAGGGGTTAAATGTAAATACAATTTCATTTTATAGAAAAAGAAAATATTAAATATAGAACTAATATCAATAATATTAAATTTTGACGTCAGATTGTTCGTATCGACGATACCGTTTTGACGGTAATTTTTCCGTTTTATAAAACGTCATAATATTATCGATAAATTTAAAAATACGTATTGAATACGTAGTGTTCGAAATGAAAATACAAATTTTTTTAGGGTAAAATGTGTAAAATTGATTAAATAATGAAGTGGGGCCCACTTTATATAAAATAAAATTAAAATAAAATAATTTTTTTTTAAACTTTCAAAATTCAAACTCCACCAACCGGTAGGAGAATTTTTTTTAATTTATATATATTAAAATAAATATTTTAATAATCAAACGTCGCTTTCAAGGTAAATTAAACGTTTTCCTGTCATAAGTTTTTATATATAACATTTGGTAAAAATATAAATATATATTTGGAATCGTCGTAATTTTATCTACGTTTCGATATAAAATTTGTAATATTCCGAATAGTTTTACATTTTTACCGTTTTTCTATCATAACTTTTTATATATAACGTTTGGTAAAAATACGAATACATATTCGGATCCGTCATATTTTTATCTACGTTTCGATATAAAATTTATAACATTCCGAAGAGTTTTGACTTTTACCGTTTACTATTCACATCGGATACTATTCATGTCGGATCACTATTCACGTCGGACACTATTCACGACGTAAAAAAATAATTTTATTTTATTTTATTTTAAAAATATCTAACTTAATAGCGTTTGTTCGTATTAGCGTATATATTATTATAATATCCAATAATAAATTATAGAGGTTATGGAATTTACATTTCAATATATTGACCTAACGTACGCTCTGGTTGACTTGAGTTGACTTTCGTTGACTAATTTGACAGTTGTCACACATAGTGAGTGCTTGATGACTCATGCAGAGATTAGTCAAGTGCATGAATATGGTCAATTCCATAACACGCCACGACCATTCAGAAACAATCAACAGCGAGAACTAAGGCAACCACCAGTGAGGCAGCAGTAGATGCAACCTACACCTCCAGTAGGAAGTATGAGTATTGGCATACAGGAAATTTTTGAAATGTTAGTTAAGCTTCAGGAAGTGGAAGATGCCAATTCGAAAGCAATTCTGAAGTTAGGGGAGTTGATTATTATGATGGAGAAGGATAGAGCACATGAAAAAGCACAGCCGCCGAAAGTGCAAGTGAATGAGGTTATCACACTTAGGAGTGGGAAGAAAGTGGATAACAAAGTTACAGCTCCACCAGCAGAAGAGGATAGTGATGTAGAAATAGTTTTTGATGAGAAAGAAGAGCTAGAAAGGGAAGAGAAAAGAGGGAAGGAAGAACAAGCAAAGAAAAGGAAACCAGCAAGCACATGGGAGAAGGGAGAAACAAGTGGAATAGTTTATTTCCCTACGGCTTTGGATAAGCCGGAGAAGAGACCATATGGGAAGAAAGGACTGCTGGCGGAAGATATGTGGGATCTGTTTAGTCAGATCAAGGTGAACATTCCATTAGTTAAGCTTATTAAGGATGTCCCTGCTTATGCAATGTTTCTCAAGGATATGTGCATCCACAAAAAACATCTTTTGTCCCATTTGCCTAAAAGGATTAGTGTGCCTGAGAATGTAAGTTCTATTTTAATGGATGCATTGCCTCCCAAGATGAAGGACCCTGGGGTTCCTCTCATCTCTGTCGATTTAGGTGATGTGCATATTAAGAGGGCTATGTTAGATTTAGGCATGAGTGTGAACATTTTACCTGGACAGCTGTTTGACAAATATGAGTTTGGCACCATGAGATCTATAGATGTAATTCTGCAGCTTGCTGATAAGTCTACAAAGATCCCCAGGGGGATGTTATCTGATGTCATCATCAAGGTGGGAGAATTCTATTACCCAGCAGACTTTCTAGTTTTGGACGCTCGTCAGGCTGCCAATGGAGAACAACCTACAATCATCTTAGGATGACCTTTCTTGGCCACGGCCAATGCAAACATCGATTGTCGCACAGGAGAGATAGGGATATCCTTTAGACATCAACAAACCAAGATCAACATTTTCAATGCCAAGGGGAATACCATGGAAGATGAGGAGTGTTACCAGGTAGATATTATATATGAGCTAGTGCAGCAGTACACACCTGAGGTGTTACAACAAGTGGAGATGGATGTTCAAGAAGACGGGAATGCTGAATATGAGGAACAGCAAGAGGAAGCAGAAGGAGAGAAGGGTTTGAACTTTGAAGAATACGCACACATAGAGAAATTACCGACAGAGATTCCAAAGTCGTTAAAACCATCCTTGCAGGAACCACCGAAGCTGGAATTGAAGCCATTACTAGATCATCTAAAGTATGCCTTTCTAGGGGAAAAGGATACTTTGCCAGTGATTTTAGCAGCAAACTTGAGAGAGGAACAAGAAAAGGAATTGCTCAAGGTATTGTCCAAGCACAAGGAGGCTATTGGTTGGACAATCGCAGACTTAAAAAGGAATTAGTCCGACCACATGTATGCATCGAATCATCACGGAAGAAGGAGCTAAACCTGCCAGAGACACGCAGAGAAGATTGAATCCAAATCTGAAGGAAGTTGTAAAGAATGAAGTTTTAAAATGGTTGGATGCTGGGATCATATATCCGATGTCTGATAGTGAATGGGTCAGTCCGACACAGACAGTGCCGAAGAAATCTGGAATAACTGTTGCGGATACTAAAGATGGTGACAAAGTATCCACAAGACCCGTAACTGGATGGAGAGTATGTATCGATTACCGGAAACTCAATGCCGCTACATCTAAGGACCACTTTCTATTACCATTCATCGATCAGATCGTGGAAAAGCTAGTGGGACAGAAATGTTATTGCTTTTTGGATGGTTATTCTCGATATAATCAAATTGCAATTCATCCAGAGGATCAGGCAAAGACGACATTCACTTGTCCTTATGGTACTTTTGCATTTCGCAGAATGTCATTCGGGTTGTGTAATGCCCCTGCTACATTTCAACGATGCATGATGGAAATATTCTCTGATATGATTGGTGATGCATTAGAAATTTTCATGGACGACTTCTCAATCTTTGGACCGACATTCGAGACATGTTTGAGTCAATTAGAAAAAGTGTTGGAGCGATGTATAGAATCGAATTTGGTGCTCTCCTGGGAGAAAAGCCACTTCACGGTTAGAGAAGGAATAGTGTTAGGTCATGTAGTCTCTGAGAGAGGGTTCGAAGTAGATCGTGCTAAGGTCAAAATTATTTCCACATTGCCACCCCTGACATCAGTGAAAGGTGTTAGATCTTTCTTAGGCCATGCTGGTTTTTATCGCAGATTTATCAAGCACTTTAGTACTATTTCTAAACCTCTTTGCGGTCTTCTGTTGAAAGACGCGCCATTTATTTTTGATGGAGAGTGTGTAACATTCAATATCCTCAAGAATAAATTGGTCGAGGCACCTATTCTGAAACCGCCTGATTGGACTCAACCTTTTGAAATAATGTGTGATGCTAGTGACTATGCTGCTGGTGCAGTACTAAGCCAAAGGGTTGACCGGAAACCAGTAGTTATTTTCTATGCTAGTAAAACTTTTTCTGAAGCTCAACTAAATTATACAACTAACGAAAAAGAATTACTTGCCATAGTATTTGTGCTAGACAAGTTCCGATCATATATTTGAGGATCCAAGGTGGTAGTTTACACTGACCACAGCGCTGTTCGACACTTGCTTGCGAAGAAGGAGTCTAAACCAAGATTGATCAGATGGATACTTCTGTTACTGACACGCCTAGGTTGTCGTGCGGTCAAAAATAAGAGAAGCCTAACACACACACACTAGCACAGTGGTAGTCAGGGTCGATCCGCAGGAGCTACGTGGTCAGATCAGATGACAGATTACCAACTATAGCGTCACGCTATAGTCGGAGGACCCTAGTTTCCAAACCCTTGCCACTAAAACTCAAAAAGCCTAAACTAAACAATCCAAAAACAAGCATAGACTAAGCTAAGCTTCAAACCAAACCTAGTTACTTTCTGAAATCAGAAGTGCATCTCGAATTCAGAAGTAAACAAAGGCATCCAACAATCCAAACAAAACCAAAACAAGGCATAAACTAAACCAATAACTAAGATCCAATGGGACAGTCAATGGCTAAAGTTCAAACCTAAAAGACTAACCTAATTGGCTACTGAAATCAGCAAAGGAAAACAGTCCAACAAGGTCAAATCAAACATCCAACCACAATCCAAACATGCAAAACAAAATCAACCATCAAAACACCGAAAAACAAAGATTACTTGCAACCAAATGATTCTCATTAACCAAAAACGAATTCCAATGATCCAATACAGTCACCAATACTGAAAACAGTAAACTAAAGTGCTCAAGGTCAGTGGTTGTCACTCCCAAGAACCCTAGCCACTATCGCTAAGTAATATTAAAATGAAATTAAATTCTAAAACATAAAATACCAATTGAGAGGTTGCTGATGCTTAATTACGGAGTCAAAGAGCCTTCAGGTCGTTTTTCCACCGGGTCTTTGCTAGGGTTTTCGGCTGTAAATGGCTCTATTTATAGTTGCAATTTTCCCGCAGCCACGTCGCGCAATTAAGTAAACAGCGGCGCGCGTAGGACTTTATCCCCGTTTCTTCGGACAATGAATTTTTTCCACCGCCTTGTATCCGCGTCGCGCCTTCTTGATTCCCACGGCACGCGTACGTATTTTCCTGATTTTATCTTCTTCTCCAAACTTTCTCCAATTTGCAAGCTTTTGGTCCCTGTTTTCATTATTTTCTTCCAAACAAGTACTGGCACGAAAAGTGAGAATACCACGATATATATGATATAATTTCACTAAGAATAGGGCTCAACAACGACTAAAATATGTAATATCACTAGGCGTTGTCAGTTACAAGAGTTCGATATAGAAATCAAGGACAAGAAGGGAGCAGAGAATGTAGTGGCAGATTATCTTTCTCGACTGCCAGCAGAAGGATCGGAAACTGGAATTAAACATTCGTTCCCAGATGAGCAGCTGCTGGAGCTTACTGGAGCTCTATGGTATGCAAATGCTAAGGAACCATCTTCAGAGACGCGCATAAAACTGCTAAGGAACGCTTCAACTGCCAACAACTAGGAAACATATCGAAAAGGGATCAAATGCCCTTAAATCCAATCTTGGTAGTGGACATTTTAGATGTCTGGGGAATCGACTTTATGGGTCCATTTCCCACGTCGCACGGTTATGTTTACATTTTAGTAGCAGTGGATTATGTGTCTAAGTGGATCGAGGCAGAGGCAACCCGCACGAATGATCACCATGTGGTGTGTAAATTCGTCAAGAAAAATATTTTCACCAGGCATGGAGTTCCACGAGTGATCATCAGTGACGGAGGGTCACATTTCAAGATTTTTAAATTTGGAAGGCTGCTAAAACACTTTGGGGTGAATCATCGGATTACAACACCTTATCATCCTCAAACGAGCGGCCAAGTGGAAGTGTCCAATAGACAGATAAAAGAAATACTTCAAAAGACTGTCAAAACCGATAGGAAAGATTAGTCATTAAGGTTGGATGATGCGTTATGGGCATACCGAACCGCCTATAAAACACCGATTGGAACTACTCCATATCGGTTGGTTTATGGTAAAGGCTGTCATCTACCGGTAGAGCTTGCCAACCGTGCCTTATGGGTAATCGAACAAGTCAACATGGACTACACTGAAGCTGGAAAGGAACGAAAGTTGCAGTTATCTGAATTGGAAGAATTACGAGACGAAGCATATTAAAACGCGGCCACATACAAGTCGAAAATGAAACGGTACCATGATGCCAAGCTGACCCGCCTAGGTCGTCGTGCGGTCAAAAATAAGAAAATACCTAACACACACTAGTATAGTGGTAGTCAGGGTCGATCCATAGGAGTTACGTGGTCAAGACAGGTGACAGATTACCAACTGTAGTGTCACTCTACAGTCAGAGGATCTAGTTCCTAACTTTTGCCAAACAATCCCAAAAATCATAAACTCAAATGATTCCAAACAAACATCTACTAAACTAAAGTCCAAACCAACAACTAATCCTAATTGGTTACTGGAATCAGAAGTATATCTCAAAATCAGAAGCAATCAAGATCAAACCAAACATCAAACACAATCCAAACATCCAATAATCATTCAAAAGCATAAAACACCGAAAAGAGAACAATTACTAATAGCCAAATGCTTCATTAACCAAACTCAGATCCCAAAGGTTCAAAACAGTAACCAAACATTCAAAAACAGAAACTAAAGCTTAGTATCAATGGTTGTCACTCCCAAAGACACTAACCAAATATTACTAACTAATTGAAAATTAAAGAGAAAAACATAAAAATACCAAATATGGCTACTGAAAGTTGAATCTCGGAGTCAAAGAGGCCTTGGGAGTCGTTCCTATGCCATATCTTTGTTAATTTTTTCGACCTAAAACTCTCTATTTATAGTTGCAAAATTTAAGCGACCGCGCCGCGCACAGATGAATTCCGCGGCGCGCGTATGGGTTTATCCCCGTTTTCTCGGCATTTGAATGTTCTCCACGGCCTCAAAGCTGAGTCACCGCGTCGCGCCTTTGTGAATCCCGCGTCGCGCGTGCGAATTCGACTGATATTGTCCTTTTCTTCAATCTTCTACCAAATTGTACGCTTTTGGTCCCTGTTTTCATTGTTTCTTTCCAAACAAGTACTGGCACGAAAAGTGAGAATACCACGATATATATGATATAAATTCACTAAGAATAGGTCTCAACAACGACTAAAATATTTGATATTACTAGGCGTTGTCAAACACCCCACACTTGTGCCTTGCTTGTCCCCAAGCAAGAGAGTTTTTAACAGATTTTAACTAAGACTCAAACAATTTTGAATGTGTTTAATTTCAAAGCTTATTGCCTTATCAGTTAGAGTAAAATAGTTCATGAAAACATAATTGGAATGTTATTTGGAATTTATGGTTTTCTAATGAACCCTTGATTACAAATTTTCTGTATGCATAAAGCAAACTTACTCATTCAGATTCTAAAGGCCATCAAAGAATTGTCCATGACTTTCGATGTTGTCCGTGTAGCGAGTTTTCAGAAATACCATCCCAGACTAGACGATCTTAGGTGGTAAGGTGCATAAGGTCCACCTATTTTAGACCTACCGGCTCGAACAACAAAGGCCACAGATTGACAATTCCTTCCTAAACTCCAAACATAAAACAGTCACATCTTCTAAACTCATGAAACTCAACTTATTTGACTAAACTCATAGCATGATAACAACTAAATGGTATCTCTTGAAAAATACCAATGCTACAACATTCAGAAACTATTCGTTTCAAAATTACAATCTATTAAAAATTTTGAAAAATTGCTAAAAATTTTGAAAATTGGTCTTTTCCTGCAAAAATTTCAAAAACACTCTTTCGACCGTCCACACCCCACACTTAAAATCGTATAACGTCCCCGTTGTACAAAATTATTTAAAATAAGGGTGAAAGAATTACCCCTTTGGACGGTAGATCGCTTGATTGGTACTCAGTGTAACAGGTACAAAATACGAACAAAACGTCCTCGATTCAGCATTCTGGAGTTGTAGTACAACAGTAAACATGCCGGTGGTCAAGACAAGTGGAGGGGGCACGGTGACCCCACACTTGCTTGAAACAACTCCTCCATTTTGGTATCACATGCATTACTCACAGAAACATTAAATGCAAACAAACAAACACAAATAAAATATAAACAACCAAAGATAAAAAGTGTCATAAGTACAGTACATATATCCCAAAAGAAAATAAGAAAAATACATCAATCGCCACCTGGTGGCCTGGAAGATCCTGCCTCGTGAACATGGGCTCGGGCTGGAAATGGTCGGGGGCGGTGTCCCTGCTATGTGTCTAGATCTAAAAGTACCTCCCCAATCCACTCCAGCTGATCCTCCATCCTCACGACCCTGGCCCCCAATCGATGGATGGCCGATGGGTCCTCCTACTGTGGCTGTGGCGCTGGCTCTGCTGGTGCTGGTGCTGGTGCTGCTGGTCTCCGGCGTCTCCTACCCGGCTGGGCGTATGCTGGCTGTGGGTCCTGGGGTGCCTCAGTCGCCACCCTCACGTACTGCCCCGGGCGCTGCTGCTCTATCAACGCCATGTTCTCCAGGGCTCGCGCAGATGTACGAACTGGAGGTAGAGCAGTCAAAGAGGCTACGGTGGCAGCAGCAAGGATCCGATACAAACAGGCCAGGCGGGTGATATAATGCCCGCGGCCCAGGGGACTGCTGGAAGAGGCACCCGTCGCATGGGTGGACAGAGAGACAGCTAAAGCAAACGGAAGGTGGAGGAACCTGGAGGGGTCAAGGAGCACCCAGAGATACGTCATGTTCTCCCCGGATACCTTCTCGCCTCCCTCCCTGTGTATGATGGAGGTGGAGACGATGCGGTGCATGAGCCAGTGAAGCGGGTTACGGAGCAGGCTCTCCATGGCCGACCCCGCCTCAAAATGCACGTTGGACAAAGGTGCCCAAACAGCTGAATTGGCATCCCTCTCGGGCTGCCCCTGGATGCACGCATGAAGAAACTGCGCAAAGTATCGGTGCTGGAGGTCCGCCTCCATGTAAATGCCCGTGCGCTTCCCAAAATCCCGGAGACTGCACTCCCTGGAGACTCCCCCCAATCTTAATCGGATGAGTCTGGACCGAGCATCCGATCATGAACCCGATGAAAAACGGATCGTCGAGAGAAACTCCAAAAGAAGCTCAGTGTAGACTATATCATCCTGGGTGGCCATGACCCTATCCCAGCCTCGGCATGTAAAAGTAGCCTCCCCATCGATCCAAGTGAGATGGAGGAAGGGCTTGATCTCAGCCCACAATCCAGCCTCTCTAAGAATATCCCGGTCAGTGAACGTCGCCTCAAGAACCCGGCGACCTATGAGGGCGTCCCTCCTCGAAATATACTCAACTGAACTGTCCAGCTCAGTAGGGAACTGGAGAAATGGATGATCAAGCCTGAAAGACATATGCACAAAAATAACCAGACAAAATATTTTGCAAATTAAGTCCTTTTCTTCCCCAACGCACTGCGGCGCAGCCCAAGAACCAGGGCGCGACGTGGCAAGCGACTGTTTCAAATTCCAAACCCAAACTCGTTGATTTTCGCCTGTTAACTCGATCCAAACACACTACAAGGTAGCCTAAGCACCGACTAACTCATCTAGGGTCATTATTTGGCAAAATAAACACCCTACGAGTCAGCATTGGCGATTTCTAAGTTTTTGAGTTTTTTGGAAAAATCAACCAAATCAGCTGCCTAATAACTAGTTTTAACAAGTAAAAACAAGTTAGAACGACGTACCTCAGTAGCAGAAGTGAAATGAGCAAGAAAAATACGAGAAATTTTTGATGATCAGAGCTCTGCGGCGTGGGTGTGTGAATAGTGTCGCGACTTACCTTTTAACGGAGGAAACCGACTGATCGAATCCCTTGACGCGGATATGAGCAAACCGCAGCGCGCGTGTCCCCAAATCAACCCCTGCGCATCGGATTGGCTTACGATCCCGCGGCGCGGTCTTTAAAAACTTGATTTTCCTCCATATCAACCCCACACTTGCCTTGGACCAATAATACCTACAATGACAATGATGCAATCTTCCTAATTATTAAGAAATACAGTACCTACCTATGAAAGATGGGTTGCCTCCCAACAAGCGCTAAGTTTACCGTCTTTAGCCAGACGTATTGCCTCATATCCTTCCCATTCTTCACTGGACATCACTTCCTTTGTTTCTGGTGCAATTTTCTGGATTATTGTTGCGATCAATGAAGTCAATTGTGTCATCCTATCGCTGACCTGACTGATCCATTGCTGCTGAGCATTTAATAATTGGAAAACTTTGGCTTTCCTGCACCTTGCATCCTCCTGATATCGTTGACGCTTCATTTTCATTAACTCCATCATGTCCAGCAGCTGCACCTTATCAATTGTTGACAATGGGTGTTGTCTAGCCTCACCTAAGATCTCCTCCTTTGCACCTTTCCCCGCTCGTGTCCATTGTTTAACCTTGTCCTTAATTCCAGGTGGCATAAGAGGATTATCATTCAAGTACTTATCATTCCTTCCGGATGGCATGGATATTGGGCATCCAAACATGTTGAGCCTGAGGTTTCTGGTCCCAAAAGAGATGTCCCAAAAGAGATGTCCAAATCTCCAGTCTTGGAATCCATCACAACCCCAGCTGTGGCTAGAAATGGACGACCCAAAATTAATGCTGGCGCGTCTTCTAAGCTTTCGTACTCCATCACCAAAAAGTCGACAGGATAGAAAAAGTCCCTTACCTTCACTATCATATTTGTTAATTTACCCCGTGATACTTTGGTAGATTGATCCGCCAGCTGCAACACTGTTTTGACTGGATCCAATTCTTCGTTCTTATACTTGTCATATAAGTATCCTGGTAATACATTAACACTTGCTCCAAGATCCAGCAAGGTGTTCCTAATAGTCACATCCCCCACCGTGACAGTAATCAGCGGTGAACCAGGGTCCCTCTCCTTTTGTGGCAATGTCCCCAATAATGCCTCACTTTCCTTAACAGTTAACCTCACCATCTCGGGTTTAGGTATGTTACTCTCCTTATTTCTCCTACACATCTCCTGAAGAATCCAAGTGTCTTCAGGGGCATCCTTTAGCTCTTCCCACAGAGGTCGGTTAATTGAGGGTCCAGTCGGCTTGACAGGCACCTCCTGCTTTTTCTTTCCTTTCTTGTCCTTCTTTCTCTATTTGATTCCAGCCACTATTGGCTGGTCTCTTTCTGTACTTCCTTATCCTCCTGTAATTGAGGTTCCTTCTCAACATGTACTTCTTCCTCTTCTTTCTTATTCTCCTCTTCAATTTCCACCTATTCCTTAACCTATTCTTCCTTTTTTCTTTCACCTTCAATCTTAACTTCCTCCTTTTCATTCTCAGCATCGCTTCCGGATTCTAGCAAATCTTCCAAGGTGACTTTTCTCCACTCAGCCTCGATAGCATTGACATGTTCTTTCATGGCCCGCTGACCATGGGTCGGATTGACTTCTGTGGTATTGGGCAACTTCCCATTATCTCTCTTTCGTTGGTCTTCGACCATTTGGGCGATTTGCCTCTCCATATTAGCGATAGCTTTCACATTAGCTTGAGATTGCTGCTGTGTTGCATTGAACATCTCATACATTTTCGCGGCTAGATCCTCCTGAGTCCCTGGAGCATTGTTGATGGAATTGTTGGGCCCCTTATTGCTGCTGTTATCATTGGAATTACCATTATTATGCGTTGGATGATATTGCCTGGGCGGATTGGATGATTGCCCTTGGTAGTTGTTCGGCCTCTGGTTATTAAAATTCTGTTGACCTTTGTTATATGGTCTATAGGGTCGTCCATTGTAATATTGACCTTGACCCTGACCATAGACTTGATTCGCTTCCTGAGTCCTTGGTCCTCCTTGACCTCCTTGTGGCTGGCTCTGAGGTTCATTTAGCAGAGTAGACACGAGTCAATCAAATTTCTTATTAAGCTCACTTATCTCCTTTTTTACATCCTTTCTCCAATCGGCATCAGCTCCTACTGCTGCAGCTGTGCATACCGTCTTCCTCGTGGAGAAATTCGCCTTGGAGCCATTACTTAACTGCTCTAAAAACTGCCAAGCCTCCTCCGGGTCTTGCATCATAATAGTGCCACTAAATGATGTGTTGATCATGCTTCGTTCGTCTCACTTGCTCCCTCAAAGAATACCTTAACCAGTTGCCACTTTGGAATATCGTGATGAGGGCACCACTTCATCAACTCCTTTAGACTATCCCATGCTTCATGAAAAGCTTCTCCAGGCTTCTGCTGAAAATCCTAAATAGCCCTCCTGATTTCCGTCGTCTTGCTTGCCGGATAAAACTCTTGTAAGAACTTAGCTTTGAGTTGGTCCCATGTATTAATGCTATTCGACGGCAGAGACTTGAACCAATATTTGGCTTTATCTTTCAGAGTAAATGGGAACAATCTTAAGCTAAAAATGTTCTTATTAGTATTCCTAGGGATGTTAGCATTGGCGATAGCTATGAACTCATACAAGTGATTGTACGGGTCATCTTGTTTATATCCCCTAAATTCCGGTAATATTCCTAGCAATTGAGGCCTAATTTCTACTTGAGATTCTATATCATCAGGAATGTAAATGGGTGATGAGTCATTGTACTCCCGCGGCTAGAAGTGCGATGCAACCGATTGCCCCCTCGGTTGTGCAAAATACAAGGGAGTGCTGGTGGAACCCATCCTTCGTGTTCATCCTCATAACTCTCCTCAGTCTGTTGATACTGGTACTGCTGCTGAGGAGGCTGCTGCTGATATTGTTGTTGTGGTGGTATAGGTTGGAATGTGGTTTGTGTTATAAAAAGTACTGGTGATAGTTGTGGTTGTGATAAAGGTTGTGAATTGGTTGTCTACTGTCTAGATACTGGGGTGCCATCACGGGTCGGCGCTCCCCAAGACATGGCAGATGTAAACGGGTTTGTGGATTGTGCTTGGGATAAAGGTTGAAATGGCAGAATCGATGGCGGGGTGCATGATGGTATAGGTGCAGGGGCTGAAACTGCACCACCGACAACACTCGTGCTCCCAATGTGAAATTCTGAAACCGGGGGAATAAATGACATCCCCGTTGCCTCACCCGAGGGTTCCTGGGCAACATGCTCTAAGCTACTACTGACATTACTAAAACTCATTGTATTTAAACGCCTACGTGAACGGATCTTGCGCGCAATTCGCTCAATCTCTGAGTCAAAAAGCAAAGGTGTAATACCGTGTTATTGACTTTTTGAGATTTTGAGTTAATCTTAGTGTAATTAAGATTTATTAGTCTAATGTATGAGTTTGGGTAGTTAAAATCCCATTTGGTAGAAGTTTGAGGTTGAAAAATGCTAAAAAGAGGTTACACGGGTCGTGTTGGAGTTACACGGGTCGTGTAGGAGTCCCTTGAGATTGTTTTGAGCATACCGGGTCATGTAATATTGACACGGGTCGGTAGCTCTGCAGACCAAACTCCAATTTCAATACCGTAAATTACACGGGCAGTGTAATTTTAACACGGGCCGTGTAGTCGCACAGATCTGTTTTTAAAGTGCGATTTTGTTTCATTTGGGGTTAAAAACCACTTCGACTAAAAGCTCCCAAAACCCTAGAAAATTGATTCTAACCCTTCTAAGTCGAGATTTGAGCCTATCTTTCACGAATTGAAGCTAGAGATTAGTTCCTTGAGCTTGAAAGCTAATCCTCTTTGATTTTTATCTTGTTTTGACGGTTGAATCATCGGAATTGAGATCGTTCCTCGTGGTTTTGATGAACCACCTGCAACTAGCATGAATTAGAGTGAGTTTACTTGGAATAGTGCGTGTATAGGAGTTCTAATTCGAGACCTAAGCTAGTGAAGTATTTGTAATATTTTCCTAGGGTTATATGGGTTAAATTTGTGAAATTGGAAGTTACAATTAGGATAGTATTGCTATCTTTTGATTGTAACTCTCTCTTATGATTCAAATTCTTAATTGTTATCGATATTGAGTATGATTGAGATTGTTGAATATTGAGTTGACCTGCGATATTGTGATACAGCTAAGGCTAGACAGGAGCACGACACACGTGGTTCAGGAGTTCCACAGAGTAACCCGACAACAGGTGAGTAGTTAATTATTAGATGATTATGTCTTATTATGATGTTGTTTACAGATAAGAAGTGAGCTATGTTTTGATTTGGTTGAGTATAACCAAATTTTGAGTATATGGAATAAAGAGTTATAGTGTGTATATCACACTCAGGACTGAGAAAGTCCATTGAGCTTGGTTAAAATAAGATAATGGATGATACAAACTAATTAACCTTAAATTACTCACTGAGCTTTCATAGCTCATAAATTGTTTGTTATTGTTGTTTTGTGTTAGGATTTGGTAGTGGTGATCGGGGGAAGCGTTTCTCAGAGGGATAGCTGGACTTGGATATGAACTTAGACTTAGTTGTTGTTTGAAATATGTAATTTAACCCGGTTTTTGAATGATAGTTGTAAATAGTTTTAGACTTAAACTATGTTTTTGGTAACAGCTTTGTATTACTTGTTTCTTAAATTGAGTTACACCCTTTAATGTTGTTCTGATGTGAGAAGATTAAGGTGTAATTCATTTTTGGGAAACCGGACATTACAAAAGGGGATAATTGCTCACCCCTACAGGTACGCATGCACTAGTGGAACATGCCCGAGAAATCAAGAAAAGCAAGATACTAACCAAATGAAAATCTTAATACCAAAAATTCAGAAACTAAAAGTCCTACAAATCATCTATTCTCAAGCTCACAACTTCCGGCAACGGCGCCAAAATTTTACTCGTCTAGGTCGTCGTGCGGTCAAAAATAAGAAAATACCTAACACACACTAGTATAGTGGTAGTCAGGATCCACAGGAGTTACGTGGTCAAGACAGGTGACGGATTACCAACTGTAGTGTCACTCTACAGTCAGAGGGTATTGTTCCTAACTTTTGTCAAACAATCCCAAAAATCATAAACTCAAATGATTCCAAACAAACATCTACTAAACTAAAGTCCAAACCAACAACTAATCCTAATTGGTTACTGAAATCAGAAGTATATCTCAAAATCAGAAGCAATCAAGATCAAACAAAACGTCAAACACAATCCAAACATCCAATAATCATTCAAAAGCATAAAACACCGAAAAGAGAACAATTACTAATAACCAAATGCTTCATTAACCAAACTCAGATCCCAAAGGTTCAAAACAGTAACCAAACATTCAAAAACGGAAACTAAAGCTTAGTATCAATGGTTGTCACTCTCAAAGACACTAACCAAATATTACTAACTAATTGAAAATTAAAGAGAAAAACATAAAAATACCAAATATGGCTACTGAAAGTTGAATCTCGGAGTCAAAGAGGCCTTGGGAGTCGTTCCTATGCCAGATCTTTGCTAAATTTTTTGACCTAAAACCCTCTATTTATAGTTGCAAAATTTAAGCGACCGCGCTGCGCACAGATGAATTCCGCGGCGCGCATATGGGTTTATCCCCGTTTTTTCGGCATTTGAATGTTCTCCACCGCCTCAAAGCTGAGTCACCGCGTCGCGCCTTTGTGAATCCCGCGTCGCGCGTGCGTATTCGACTGAAATTGTCCTTTTCTTCAATCTTCTTCCAAATTGTACGCTTTTGGTCCCTGTTTTCATTGTTTCTTTCCAAACAAGTGCTGGCACGAAAAGTGAGAATACCACGATATATATGATATAAATTCACTAAGAATAGGGCTCAACAACGACTAAAATATTTGATATTTCTAGGCGTTGTCAGAAGCTCCGATTGAAAACTTTTGAGGTAGGGCAAAAAGTGTGGCTATACAACTCACGATTGAAGATGTTTCCCGGGAAACTGAGGAGTAAGTGCAATGGCTCATACGAAGTGGTTAGTGTCATAGATTATGGTGCAGTGGAGATCCAGGATCTCAAAGGTGGGCAGCCCTTCAAAGTCAACGGACATAGGCTCAAACCGTATGTCATTGCAAGCACATTTCAGAAACTGGGAGTGGAAACGGTGGAGTTCGTGACAGACATTCCTGTATATATGTCATAGGTCAGGTAAGTGTATGTCCGGCTGAAGACGTTAAAATTAACGCTTGTCGGGAGGCCACCCGATCATCATATGTATAATCTACATTTTCAATAGTAATTAATCACATCTGATTGGCCATGGTAAAAAAGAACAAGTGTGGGGTCAATATGGTAACTTTGTAACACCGCGACGCGAAATCTTAGGATCCGCGCTGTGCGTGTTTAGTTTTCACGATTGTTAATAAATCAGATTTTTATACGCGACGCGGATAGAAGCTTCCCGCGTCGCGGCCTTATCATAATTTGAAATTAGAGATAATCACAAAAACAGAGTTTGAGAACAACTCCAAAACCCCACACCTGTATATAATTCAAATTGCGTAAATCATTGTGTTCATTACTGCTGATCATTCATTCGCACATCTCCATCAATCTCATCTTTTTATTACTTCCAGAAAATCAAGTAAGTTCACTAAGTCATTCTCTTTTTCTTTTAAAGTCTTAAAACTAGTAAAAAAAATCCACTGTAATCGAAAATGTAGTTAGTCTATACTGAAATTGATGATACCATTAGGATCAGAATAATGCACTGTACAAAACCCAATGTTTAGAATTGAGCTAAGTGTTTTAGAATAGAGTTAATCGAGGATTTTGGTTTGAATTCATACGCCGTGTCGCGGACTGTTACAGTCCGCGATGCGGGATATGAATGTTCTTACGGCGCGACGCGGCTTGTCTGTTCCGCGCCGCGTCGAACGCTAAGCAGTACGTGATTATGAATTTTTATATACCTTTTTGCAGGAAAAATGTCTTCTACCGGCAGTTCAGAATTGCTCGATTGGAACTCGTTAGCCACAGGCGTGGGACGAGTCCTTTACACTTAATTCTACAACCGACGGGGCATTTACCGACACAAGCGGGTTCTCCCAACACGTACGGTCAATTGGGACTTGACCAGGGAATCTGGGATTTCGAGACACCTACAGGACTGGCTAGTCGAAGAAGGCTATCAAGAGGGTGCCCTGACTTACATATGCCGGGCCCTTGAAAACGCGTTCCATATGAGTGAGCCGGTATACCGAGAGGTCTTTTTGTAGTTTCTGTCGAGCTATCACTTTGACAAGACATACAACGAGATAAATACAGAAGAAACAGCGCGATTCCATCTAGGGAATCACGACCGAAGCTAAAGCTTACAGGAATTTGGGTACCGCATCGGCCTATACACAGAGGAGGAGTCGCAGGCTCCAACTTTCGGGCCCTTCCATCGCTGGGCTAGCTGTACAATGGGCGACTCATTTTCACCAGCCGAATTTTGGGGCACGATCTCTTCTTCTCGATACCACGAGAATACTATTCGAGAAAGTTACATGCATCTACCGGCACACCGGATGTTGCATCGACTCATCTCGACGATGTTATGGCCTCGTGTGGACGAGGAAAAGGTGCTACCGCAAGAATTATATTTGATGTGGGCTTTGACAAGAAAACTCGAAACTTGTAATATTCCATACATGGTCGCCGATTATTTCAAGCAATTGATGGATGCCCCGATGAAATACATAGCTTTGGGGGGGGGGCATTTCGTAACACGTCTGGCGCATTCGTACGGGCTATTATCCGAGCATGTCATTCGTGGATTGGAGGTTATGCTTCCAATTCCACACAGCCCACTCGTGACCACTTCGCGGGAGATTATTTACGTGGAAGACGGGCTGACATCTGTCGACCGCATGCCCTTCCCAATATTCCGGTCCGAGCCGTCTACATCAAAAAGGAAGTCAAAGGTATCCGTCAGTTTGCCACACAGTCTATCCCCAGCTACTATGGAATCGCGATATCTTGCTGATGAAATCAAAACACTCCAAAGGGCTATGAAGTTACACAAAATGGAACATAGGGTTCAAGCGCTAGCCATGCACAAGGTAGATCGAAGGACGAAAAATACGTACATGCAACTACTCTGGTTGGCCGAGTGTCTAACCAACTTTATCAACGGTGTCCTGAACCCAATCCTGAGGCCTCAGCCGCCTCCCGAGTATGAGGAAGAGGAAGAACCGATGGAGGAAGATGAAGAGGTAGAGGAGGCCCCCGAAGATGACACATCACATAACTAGGGGTGAATTAATTATTTTTCTGCATTTTAGGTCATTTAGTTTAGTTTGGAATTAGATTTGAATTTTTCTTAGTAAATGTTGATAATCGTTAGGATCATTTGTTTTAGATGGAAGAATAAGCCTTATGGCATGAAATAAAAGTAAACACTTTAGGAAAAATTGTGTTGATTATCTTTTATGAGCTCTTGAAATTAGTTGAATCTGCTGTAATTACCGCGCCGCGGCACCCGTATAGGGCGCGACGCGGTCATTTCCCATTCAACGGTAATTTCAACCCTCGTAATTACCGCGATGCGCGCTCTTCTACCACGCGCCGCGGCTGTCCGCAACACATAAAATTTAGAGTGTTGTACATTTTTCTTTTAGCAATTAGTTGTTTTGTTGCATTTAATGTTTTTGTGAGTTATGCATGTGATACCATATGGAGGAGTTGTTTCAAACAATTGTGGGGTCACCGTGCCCCCACTTGCTTTGACCACCGGCGTGTTTACTATTGCACTACAACTCCTGAATGCTGAATTGATGACTTTTTGTTCGTATTTTGTACCTGTGACACTGAGTACCAATCAAGCGATCTACCGTTCAAAGGGGTAACTCTTTCTCCCTAATTCTAAAATAAATTTGTACAACGGGGACGTTGTACGATTTTAAGTGTGGGGTGTGGACGGTCGAAAGAGTGTTTTTTGAAATTTTTGCGGCAAAAGATTGTAATTTTGAAACGAATAGTTTCTGATTGTTTATAGCATTGGTATTTTTCAAGAGATACCATTTAGTTGTGATCATGCTATTAGTTTAGTCAAATAAGTTGAGTTTTATGAGTTTAGAAGATTGGACTGTTTTATGTTTGGAATTTAGGAAGGAATTGTCAATCTGTGGCCTTTGTTGTTCGAGCCGGTAGGTCTAAAATGGGTGGACATTACGCACCTTACCACCTATGATCGTCTGGTCTGGGATGGAATTTCTGAAAGCTCGTTACACGGACAACATCAAAAGTCATGGACGATTCTTTAATGCCCTTTAGAATATGAATGAGTAAGTTTGCTTTATGCATACAGAAAATTTGTAATCAAGGGTTCTTTAGAAAGCCATGAATTCCAAAGAACATTCCGATTATGTTTTCACGAACTATTTCACTCTAACTCATAAGGCAATAAGCTTTGAAATTAAACACATTCAAAAATTGTTTGAGTCTTAGTTAAAATCTGTTAAAAACTCTCTTGCTTGGGGACAAGCAAGGCACAAGTGTCGGATGTTTGACAACGCCTAGTAATATCAAATATTTTAGTCGTTGTTGACCCCTATTCTTAGTGAATATATATCATATATCTCGTGGTATTCTCACTTTTCGTGCCAGCACTTGTTTGGAAAGAAACAATGAAAAAAGGGACCAAAAGCGTACAATTTGGAAGAAGTTTGAAGAAAAGGGCAATATCAGTCGAATTCGCACACGCGCCGCGGGATTCACAAAGGCGCGACGCGGTGATGAGGCGGTGGAGAACATTCAAATGCCGAAAAAACGTGGATAAACCCATACGCGCGCCGCGGAATTCATCTGTGCGCGGCGCGGCCGCTTAATTTTTGCAACTATAAATAGAGGGTTTTAGGTCGAAAAAATCAGCAAAGATCTGGCGTAGGAACGACTGCCAAGGCCTCTTTGACTCCGAGATTCGACTTTCAGCAGCCATACTTGGTATTTTTATGTTTTTCTCTTTAATTTTCAATTGGTTTTATACTTGGTAGTATTTGGCTAGTGTCTTTGGGTGTGACAACCATTGATACTTAGTCTTAGTTTCTGTTTTTGGATGTTTGTTTACTGTTTTGAACCTTTGGGATCTGAGTTTTGCTAATGAATCATTTGGTTATTAGTAATTGTTCTCTTTTCGGTATTTTATGCTTTTGAATGATTATTGGATGTTTGGAGTGTGTTTGATGTTTGGTTTGATCTTGATTGTTTCTGATTTTGAGATATACTTCTGATTTTAGTAACCAATTAGGATTAGTTGTTGGTTTGGACTTAAGTTTAGTGGATGTTTGTTTGGAATTATTTGAGTTTATGATTTTTGGGATTGACTGGCGAAAGTTAGGAACTAGATCCTCTGACTGTAGAGTGACACTACAGTTGGTAATCTGTCACCTGTCTTGACCACGTAACTCCTGTGGATCGACCCTGACTTCCGCTATACTAGTGTGTGTTAGGTATTTTCTTATTTTTGACGGCACGATGACCTAGGCGAGCCAGAGGGACAGACGGTGAGCTCTTATGTGCTCAAAATGAAGAGTCACTTTGATCATTTGGCACGTCTTGGAGTTGTGATGCCTGAAGAGCTTGTAACGGATATGATCCTTAACTCCTTGACAAAGTATTTTGATCCCTTCGCCATGAACTACAACATGAATGGTTTAAAGAAGACTATCCTGGAATTGCATGGGATGCTAATTACCGTGAAGAAGAGTCTGCCCAAGAAAACCACTCAAGTTCTCATGATCAAGGAAGGTGGTGCAAAGAGGTCTAAAGTTGATCATCCAAAGAACTCCAAGGGTAAAGGGAAGATAAAGTTTGTCAAAGGGAAGGGTAAGAAAGTTGTCCAACCATCCCCTCCACCTAAGATGAAGGCAAAGGTAGCCAAAGAAGACATGTGCTTCGAATGTGGCAAAGTTGGGCATTGGAAGAGAAACTGCCCTACTTACCTTGCGGAGTTGAAGATGAAGAAAGCCGGGGAGGGCACTTCAGGTATCTATGTGATAGATCTAGAGCTTTATAATTTATCTCCTAACACTTGGGTATTTGATACTGGTTGTGGAACTCACATATGTAATACATTACCGGGGTTCAAAAGGAGTAGGCGACTAAAGACAAGCGAGGTAGCACTCCATGTTGGAAACGGTGCAAGAGTTGCGGTCGATTCAATAGGAGAATTTGATTTATTACTACCAAATGGCTTGTATATAACATTAAGGAATGCTTGTTATGTTCCTAGCTTGACTAGGAATATTATTTCGGTTGCTAAACTAAGACAATCTGGTTTTAATCTTTGTTTTGTGAATGACGATATTCATGTTTCGAAAAACAATGTATTCTATTTCGAGGCTAGGCCTTTGAATGGAATTTATGAGGTAAACCTTGATTATACTCCAAACCAAAGCTCTATATACCACACTTCCACCAAGAGACCCAAATGTGATTTGAGTCAAACTTATATATAGCATTGTCGCCATGGGCATATAAACAAGAAACATATATCCCAAATTCAAAAGTGTGGACTTTTGAAGGCAAATGAAAATGACTCATTTGATATATCTGAATCTTGTTAACATGGCAAGATGACTAAAGCTCCTTTCTCGGGAACCAATGAGAGGGCAAAGGACTTGTTAGGAATCATACATATGGATGTATGTGGTCCTTTCAAGCCAATGTCTAGATATGGTGAAAGATATTTCATCACCTTAACTGACGACTTTAGTCGGTATGGCTATGTTTATTGAATGAAACATAAACATGAGGCGTTTGAAATATTCAAAATGTTTCAAAGTGAAGTGGATAATCAACTCAACAAAATAATTAAAGTCCTTCATTCCGATAGAGGAGGTGAGTACTTAAGTTTAAACTTTATTAATCATCTTAACAATTGTGGAATTGTTTCACAACTTACTCCACCTGGAACACCACAACATAATGGTGTATCTGAGAGGAGGAATCAAACACTATTGGATAGGTTCGATCCATGATGAGTAGAAGTACTCTACCTTTATCATTTTGGAGTTATGCCTTACTCACAGCTGCCCGTATCCTAAATATGGCACCAACTAAGAAGGTTGATAAAACACCTTATGAGATATGGCATGGAAAGGTTCCATCTTTATCTTATATCAAAGTGTGGGGATGTGAACCTTATGTTAGACAAGAAGCTTGAAACAAACTAGAACCCCGATCTACCAAGTGTATCTCTGTAGGGTATCCTAAGGATTATATAGGATACTACTTCTACAATCCCACTGAAAATAAGATATTTATTTCTCGAAAAGCTGAGTTCTTAGAAAACAAGTTTCTGATGGATGAAGCTAGTGGGAAGAATGTAGAGCTTGAAGAAGTTCAAGAACCCCAACCTGATACACAAGAAGATGACACTAGTATTCAACAAGAAGTTGTTGAACCTGTGCAAGGAGTTGACCAGGAACTTCTTGTAACACAAAATGTTCGTAGATCTGAAAGAGTTAGATATGAACCTGAGAGATATGGATTTCTCGTGACTGATGAGGAGTGTTATATGATAAACTCTGATGAACCAATCAATTTCAAGAGTGCTATGTCAGATTCTGAATCTGATAAATGGCTTGAAGCCATGAAAGCCGAGATACAATCCATGCATGACAATCAAATATGGGACTTCGTTGATCTTCCTCCAAACTGTAAGACTGTAGGGAACAAATGGGTTTTCAAGAAGAAAACCAACATGGATGGAAATCTACACACCTATAAGGCAAGACTTGTCGCCAAAGGTTTCACACAAACTCGTGGTATTGACTATGATGAAACCTTTTCTCCAGTAATAATGATCAAGTCCATAAGGATACTTTTTGCCATAGCATAAGAGTTGAGCTAGAAAGAATGAATGGTATCCCTTATGTTTCAGCAATAGGATTCATCATGTACGCCATGTTATGCACTAGACCTGATGTCTCATATGCCTTGAGCATGACTAGTAGATATCAACAGAGCCCAGGTGAGGCTCACTAGACTACTGTAAAGAACATTCTAAAGTACTTGCAAAGAACTAGAGATATGTTCCTGATCTACGGTGGTTTGGAAGAAAATCTAAGTGTAAAGTGTTACACTGATGCTAGCTTCCAAACTGATAGGGATGATTCTAGATCACAATTGGGGTGTGTCTTCATTTTTAATGGAGGTGCGGTTTCTTGGAGGAGTTCTAAGCAAGATGTGGTTGCATAATCCACTATAGGATCTAAGTACATTGTCGCTTCGGAAGCTACAAAAGAGGCTGTCTGGATAAAGAAGTTTATTGAAGACCTAGGGGTTGTTCCTTCCATTCAGGATCCCTTAGAGATCTTCTGCGATAATGAGGCTGCCATTGCACAAGCTAAGGAACCCAGATCACACCAGAGGACCAGACACATTCAAAGAAGATTTAACTACATTCGGGATGAAGTTAAAAGAGGAGATATTTATATTCGAAAAGTTCATACAGATTAGAATTTAGCAGACCCATTCACGAAGCCTTTAACACAAGCTAAACATGAGGGTCATGGTAGGGCTATAGGACTTCGTTTTTTCTAGTAAATGGACCTGATCTAATTTAGTGTTTTAGATATTTGGAACATTATAAACAACAACTACTGTATGTGAAAAATGATTGATGTAATACAATCGTTTTACTAATACTTGTTGTGTTCTATATTAGCATGTTTAATCCTTGAATAATCTAATTATTTTAAATGTCCATAGTCGATCATAGTTGTGGGAGAAACCACGAAGGAAGACTAATATGAATTCGATTGGTTGACTTTCAAGGGTGAAAGTAGCAAGGTGTTGCAACCAAGTTCATATGTACTTGCTAGAGAGTAAGTATTGGAATTGACCCGCTTCAAGATCACTCCATGGATCATCGTCATGAGTGATTCTTGAATAAAGGTATTATTATTGTATCCTTATTCCTGAGATACATATTTGGGACTCAAGTGTAGGGAGTGCTATGCATTGATATAGTTCACCGTTGTTCTTGAAAAATAGGCAACCATAAAGGCCATACTCAGGTATAGTACTAACTATATGAGGGGCACATGTAGTCAAGACGGGATTTGTTCCTCTTATGTGTTGAGAGTTAGACATCTAAGTCGCCTGATTAAAAGTTAAACATAAAATGAGAATGATTGAGATCCATGTCTCATGTTCAACATGATGTCTGAAACAAAGGGATGATTGATATCTAACCTAATACATTAATTGGAGCTTAGAGCTTTTGAAGAATTGGATGTTGTTGAATGGCACTTCGTCGTGGGCAGTGAAATGTTGCTAGACGTTCACCACTATCAGTATCACACTATAATGAATCTTGCGCAAGTGGGAGATTGTTGGAGTTATATGCCCAAGAGTCGTTAGAGAATGATATTGTTAATAACATATGATCCTATAGGGTCACACCAATAACAAGTTAGACACTAATTTAGGGTCACACCAATAACAAGTTAGACACTAATTTGATCGTTTGATATAATGAATTTGATTTATTATCCAATGATATAATACTTGCAATTTGTTTTGAGAATTATTATTTTATGGAAAATAATAATTGTTCTAAGTAATAATTCATATGAGATGAATTAATTTGAGAGTGTATATGATTATTTATATCATTTAATTGTTAGATGATTTAAATGATAAATATTTACCTCTTTTATTATTTGAAGTGTTAAAATAAAATTCACATGTATGTATAAATGTATATGTGTATATATAATTTATGAAATATATATGTATATATATAAATACATAATATGAACATATATTTATATAAACATATACATGAGTATATATGTTAATTATAAGTGTATATATGTGTGTGAATAAATAAAGGAGTTAAATTGTGAAATGGAAGTTTATTATTTATAAGCATTTTGAAAAAATCTTTATAAATAATAAAATTAAGGGAATTTATCTCCCCGATGCTCAAAACCACGTCCACCACAAACCAAGAAAGGTGTGTGGGATGCCAAACACAACATGGGAATATTCTTTATGTTTCTTAGGTTGACCATGGGAGTTTGCACTCATGCATGCTATATAAGGAAGATAGTCTCTCACTACTTCTCTTCTTGATCTTCTTGGACGAATTTGAGACATTTGTAACACTCTTCTAATTTCCAAAAGACAGCCAAAAACAACCATAAACACCTTAACCTTGCATGCTAAATTCGTATTTGGCATCAAGTTACAAAAGGGTGATATTTGCAAGTGAAGACTAGCATCTTCTTGGTGTTGCCAAGCTTGTTGGTGGATCAACTATAGAGGGAATCTACTTTGGTTCCTCTTCATCATCAACATCACCATATTCGTCATCCATTTCATGGTCAATTGAAAAGGTTGTAATCTTGATCCATCTATATGGTTGTTTTAAACTTATCTTTTCATGCATGTAGTTTGATCCTTTGGAAAGAAAATTTATGTTCATGGCTTTAGCTTCCGTTGCAACTTTGAGTTTTTGAAACACGCATTATGAACATGATTATCCAACACAACGAGTGTCTTTATTCATGCTTTATCTCTTAGATTGAGCCGAAGAATGTACAGATGGCTCTCAATGAACCAAGTTGGATGGATGCCATGTATGAAGAGCTTAATCAGTTTGAGGAGTTGAACGTCTGGAAATTGGTGGAACTAACCGAGGGCAAAAAGTGTCTTGACACGAGATGGGTATTTCGCAACAAGCAATATGACTCGGGAGTTATAGTTCGCAACAAGGAACGCCTGGTGGTTTGTGGATTTCGTTAGATTGAAGGACATGATTATACTAAATTTTATGCTCCGCTGGCAAGACTTGAAGCGATTCGGATTTTTCTCGCCTACGCATCGTATATGAACTTTACTGTATACCAGATAGACGTTAAAACTGCATTCTTGTACGGTGAAGTGAAAGAAGAGATTTATGTCGATCAACCTCCAGGTTTTGTCAGCTCAAAATTTCCGAATCACGTTTACAAGCTGGATAAGGCTCTCTATGATCTTCAACAAGCTCCCCGTGCCTGGTATGCAACTTTGATGGATCATCTGTTGCAGCATGGTTACACAAGAGGCACAATTGATTAGACTCTGTTCATTAAGTGACAAAATGCAGACCAAATCGTTGTCCAGATTTATATGGATGACATCAACTTTGGTTCTACATGTAACACCATGTCCCTTATTCAACATATTATTAAAATAATTTACAGGTTGAGTATCAAAAATTTTCAACCTCAAGATAGGGTGTTACAAACTCAATTCATCACCATAACTTAAACATTTAATTACATACTTTGATCAAACTAGGACTCCTGCTTCTCTAATGCATCTTCTAATTCTTTCCATCGCTACCTGAGTACATAGCATTTTGAAAATAATATACATAAGATATAAAGTCTCGTGAGCAATAAGAGTTTTAGACCCAAATTAATCATAAATACTCTTGTCAAAGCTTTCAGAAAACAAACCAAAGATTCATACTTCAAACATTAAGTCCAATAATACTTTGCATGATTTTCTTTAATCTTTAATTTCCTACGAGCGCATCCGTAGGTTTCTCCCCCTCCCAAGATGGAACAAATCCACTTGTAAGGGTGAGCTTACATAAACTTTCTTCCCTTTATGGAATGGAACACATCCATCCATCCCAGGTGTACTTGAGACAACTACTTCGCAATCGGAAGGTACCGTCCCAGTAGTGTCTTTTGACCACTCCTTCTATAACGGGCATTATCCTTATCTGGATTCTTCTAACTATACTGTCATTTTTCTTTTATTTCATTATTCACTGCATTTTACATTTATTTTTCATGCGTTTTATACATACATAACCAAACTTGCAAGAACAATGTCATAGTAAGCACTTTCAATGCGTAAAACCATTTTGACTTCAAAATACTTTTCATAAAACTTGTTTTGCTATGTACCCTAGAAAATCCACATATTACTCACCTTGAACTAGATAGGAGCTTCTAAGATTCCTGAGTTCCTTTGTCCTTCTCTTGACCAATAATATGTGAAACACCACCTATACACGTATCGAGTACATACTTGATTAACATATACCATAACTGACTCTTTTACCCTAGAAGTCCTTTAGATTTACATTTATAGGTTAGTAGAAGTGTATAACCCTTGTTTAACACACTTTCTATAGTTCTTATACTTTACCAAAATACCACGTATTCGACTACAGTACCCTCGGGACATTAGATTATCAATTTTTCTTCATTTTTCATGTTTTCATGCTCTATAACACTTATGGGATTAATTGGAGATCAAGGCTACAAGGCTAGGGGCAAAAACAACATTTTTCACCCTTCCAGAGAGTTACACGTGTTGGGAATAATTGTGATGAAGTGCTGATGTATCCGAAGTTCAATAAGAAGACTTTTTGAAGAAAAACCCCGAAGTAATAAACAAGTAGAAGACCTCGAAGTCTGAAGACTCCGAAGGGTATCACCTAGAGGATCCGAAGACTTCACAACTGTCAAACCTTGGTGCACGCGTGGTTGCAGACTACGTGTTGCATGACCCTATCATTTTATTGGATAGTACATATTATAGAATATTCTCTGAAAAGTATTGTACTATACGTATCACTGATTTAGTATAAATATCAGTGATACCATACCATGTCGAGTATGCGATTGTAAAAACCCCATTGTAAAACCCTAAAGTTATAATCAAGCATTCGGCACAAGTTATCCATTTCACTTTGTTCATCTACTTGCTTTACTTTACTATTGTATGTTTGTTAAACTCTTACATAATTGCAAGAACCATAGTCACTACTCAACTCTTAATTGATTTCAACACCTAACAAGTGGTATCAAAGCAGGTCAGCTCAAAAACCTGTTAGTAGAACTTTTATTCCATTGCTACAGTTCTAGATTGGAATTGTTTCTCAGATCTAGTCTTCTGCAACATTCGCAAATCTCTATTGCTCGTTTTACTGCAAAGATCCTGTTGAAATCTATTCAAGATGACTGATTCCACAGCAACTTATGCCAATATGCTCAACTATGCAAACCTCATAGGTTCTGCAACCAAAGCCCCTGTTCTAGTAACTTCTTACTATGATTACTGGGCTGGAAGAATGAAGGATTATCTGATTGGACTTGATAAAGACTTATGGAGGTCTGTGACTAAAGGTCCACATACAGACATTGCTAGTCGATTTCTAGTCCCCGATGGAGAAGAAGCTATAGTTCTTAATGCAGCAGATATGAAGAAACTTGAAAATGATGAAAGATCCATGCGTGAACTACGAAGTGGACTAGGTCCTGATGTCAGCCATCATATTGCCGATGCGAAGTCAACCAAAGAGATATGGGATAATCTCGAACTTCATTTTGGAGGAGATAAGATTCTTCACACCATCACGGTTCAAGAAATTTTCGCAGACTTCGGGAACTTCAAACAAGAAGAAAATGAATCTCTCGAAGCATGCTATGAACGTCTTAGCAACATGATCTACACCCTAGACAAATATGGTGAGACACGAAGCCAACATGAGATCAACATTAAATTTCTTTATAGTCTTCGCAAAGAATGGAGACCAATCATGCTCATGGTTAAATCCTATGAAAACATTGAGAAGTACAAGTTGGCTGCTCTGTACAATCTGCTAAAGTCACATGAACCAGATATCGTGGGTCGTAGAAGTGAAAATGCTGGATCTGGACCACTTGCCCTTGTTTCAAAAGAAGAAGAAGAAACCAGTGATGAAGAAATAGCTGCCTATATGGTTGATGACAATGGTGAAACTGTTGCTCTGTATGCTGCTAACAGTCGAAGGTTCAAGAAACCATTCATTAAAAACAACTCTGCGAAGCCTTTTGTCAAGAACTTCAACAAATCAAACTTCAATCCGAAACCCAAACCAGAGATGTTCACTCCGAAGGATGAAAACTCAAAGTCTTCCGCTCCGAAACCATCTAAAAAACAGGCTTCGGAGTCATCTAAAGAGAGAATAGAAGAGAAAAGGGTTTCTGGTGATTCGGGCTATGATTGTAATTACTGTCATGGTAAAAATCACTTTGCTAAAGATTGTATGCTTCATAAACAAAATGAGAAGAAACCTCAAGTGAAGGATGAAGCATACTACGCAATAAAATTGGAAGAAGTAAAGGAAAAGACCAAAGACCTAGCTCTAATGGTTGCAGATGATCATCAAGGATCTTATCAGGTTTGGTCTTCGGACTCGGAAGATGATGAAGTGAGAAAGCCAACTCATAGTGCTTTCATGGCATATGATGTCCGTAAGAGCTTTCTAAAAGGCACTTCTGAGAAGATGGATGATGAAGAGAAGCTGGAGGTTGAAACAACTGCTGGTCTTGGTTTCAAAACTTTGGAGATGAATGAGATGATTGTTGCAGGGATTCTGAAGACATGGTCTGATGACACTACGGATGATGAGGAAGAGATTTGTCTGATGGCAAATTATGCACGCCTGACCATTCCCGAGCAGGTATCCAAACTTCTCTCAACTTTTAAAATTCCTATTTCTCATTCAACTCCTGTCATAAATGAAATAACTCGTGACTGTTCTGTGATGCATAAAATGCTTATTGATGTGAAAAATAGGGAGAGACTCAGTGAGCAGGAGATTCTCAGCTTGAGGGGGAGAGTAGAAAGTTTGAAGCTAGCCCTAGAAAAGTCCAACCTAAGAATCTCATTGCTAGAAGAGAATAGAGAAAAACTTTTGAACAATCATGGTGTAATTTTGAGAAAACAAAATATATTTTGTGAAACTGCAAAACGTTTGTATGCTCATATTACACGTATCTATCATTCAACTGATGTGGGTGCAATGTTCAACATAGACAACTATTACCTTTTATTGAGTTTAAGCTTAAGGAAGTTGATAGTATATCTTATGAGTGTGAATCTATAGTATCTGGGTCCGAAGTGACCAACTCTTCATATAAACATGGTTTGATATATGTAGAAAAACATCTCACTGCTGATAATCTATTGAAATTATTGCCACAAGAAATCCCAATCTTGAAAAAGAACATTCCTCAAATTGAAAACAAAGAAACAGTTACGGTTGAAACTGCATCTGAGAGTGATTCTCAAAGCGATTCGGATATGGAGGAAATTCATTGTTCATCATTAACTTTGTTGAAATCATCCTCCGCATCCGCACCGCCCTCCGAAGACATATCACAAGTGTCTTTGAAGGATAAAGGAAAAGAAAAAGCTGTTTGTGAAACCATAACTTTTGAAAACAAAGATATTGTGAAATCAAAATTACAAATTTCAGATGATTGTGTCTCTTATGATCATTATCTTAAGGACAATTCAAAAATACTAGTACAAGTGGCCTGTATCTATCCGAAGATATCTTATTTCAAAAATGTCATCTTTGTAAAATCTGGTGGATTACATTTGGTTGAACACGATTTAGAAAAATTTCTCGAAGAGGATAATTCCACTGTAACTGAGGAAGGATTCTTTTTATCTTCTAAAATGATTGAAAACCAAATGAATGAAAGAATGGAAGCAAAAATCAACATAAGAAAACAATATTTGTATGGTCATAACATTTACAATCGTCTTTGTTATGAAAAGGAAAATATTCCCAAAAATATGTCATACCTTTTGAATGTCAAAAATGAAAATCACATTTTCAAAAGTCAAAATGACAAACAAGCTCAAGTGTTGGAGAAACCTATAGCTCCGAAGATAGATGTCTTTCAATTAATGGAGTCATGTGAAAGTGTACCACTGTAAAAATTTTCTGAAACGGGCTGTGCAAAACCAAAAATTGTTATTTCAAAGCCTCGGATTTTGAAAAGACCTCAAACTCTTCAGAAGTCAAAAACAGCAGTAATGATTACAAAACCAACTGCTGAAAATTTGAAATCAAAACAAGATTTAAATCTTGTCAAAAGAAAAACTCCCTTCGGAGGGTTGAAACAAAATGAAGCAACTTCTTCAACTTCTGGAACAAAACTGTTTAACTCAAAGGTTTCCGAAGTCAAAAATCAAAATGATAAACCAACTTTTACACCGACAAAACCTAACTTTCCCAATCCAAAATTTCAAAAACTCACAAAGAAAACTTTTTCAAAAGGTAACAATCTGATAGATACATTCCATCAATGGCTGGACAAAAATTTGGATTTGTTTAAAGATAAGAATCTTTCACTAAACGACTTCAAAATGGCATACGAAGAATACCTTTGTACCTCTACATTGTGTAGTTCAATCTCAAGGAAGTCAACAATTGAAAAATCAAAACAAAACTGGAAAAGAAATGATTTGAATGAAAATTTTACTGCTAAAACAAAATCTTCAAAATCTTCAAAGAGTTCAAAACTTTCAAGTGAAGAGAAAACATCAAAAACATCGAAGTCAAAATCATTCAAACAAAAATGGGTTCCGAAGACTTGCATTTTGACAGTAACTTCGGAATCATCAAATTTGACTAAAAGCTTTTCAGAATCATGTTCAGACTCTTCGGAATCATGTTCATCGCATGAAGCTTCGGAGAATCTGATCAACTTAAATGCAAATGAAATATCATAAGACGCCGTAGAAAAGTGGATTCAAGAATCCTTTGCTTACCCTGAGGACCCAAGATTGATTGGGTACCAAATCCTTCTTGATTAATTGCAGGTTATGTCTACTGAGCGGTACGACACTAAATGGTACATGGATAGTGGCTGCTCAAGACATATGACAGGGAAGAGGGAATATCTTAGAGATTATAGACATTGGATGATGCTGGAAATGTACGCTTCGGTAACAATGAAACATGTCCAATTCGGGGTTATGGTAAAATAACAAATGGTCAATTCACAATCAACAGAGTGGCATTTGTTGAAGGGTTAAAACACAATCTCGTGAGTATATCTCAATTGGTGGTTGGAACGGGTAACGCAGTTACATTTAACAACCAAGGAAGTGTCATCACAAAAGAATAAATAAATGAAGTCTTGCTGAAATCTGAAAGGAGGGGATCGATGTTTCCCTTGAATCTGAAGCCTGTAGCCGGTGGGGAATCTTTGTGTCTTCTCTCAAAAGCCAACTCTGATGTCAGCTGGCTATGGCACCGAAGACTTGCTCATCTAAACTTCAAAGATTTAAACAAGTTAGTGGCTATGGATTTGGTTCGAGGAATGCCTGCTCTCAAATTTGATAATAACTCTCTTTGCTTTGCTTGTGAGCAATGCAAGCAAACAAAACAAAGGCATCCAACAGTGATCATTCCCAAAATCACCGAACCCCTTTCTCTTCTCTATATGGACTTGTGTGGTCCATCCACAGTAGAATCAATTGGAAAGAAGAAGTACATACTCGTGATAGTTGATGATTATTCAATGTTTACTTGGGTATTGTTTCTAAGAAACAAATCAGATGCTGCTGAAGAAATCATTAACTTCATAAGGAAAATGGAAGTGACGCTAAACAAGAAGGTCCGAACTGTGCATAGTGACAACGGTTCAGAGTTCAAAAATCAAACTCTTGATGGATTCTTGAAAACAAAAGGCATAAGTCACAAATTCTCCGCACCATATACTCCACAACAAAATGGTGTTGTAGAAAGGAGAAATCGTTCCTTGTGTGAAGCAGCTAGAACTATGCTTAATTTTGCACATTTTGCCCATGTACTTCTGGGCCGAAGCCATTTCTACTACGTGCTTTACTCAAAACAGATCCTACATTCACAAGCGATTTCATATCACACCTTACGAAGTACTCAACCGAAGAAAACCAAATGTCAAATTTCTTCACATCTTCGGTTCTAGGTGTTTTATCTTGAACTTGAAGGATCACTTGACTAAGTTCAATGATAAGTCAGAAGAAGGAATCTTCCTTTGATACACTTAAGACTCAAAAGTTACAGAGTCATGAACAAGAGAACCCGAAAAATTGAAGAAACCTTCAACTTAAGGTTTGATGATTACTACATCAAGAAGTCTCTCCATCCTTTTCCTATGTCATCCATCTTTCCAAAACCTGCTGTGGATGCTGTACCAATCACTACATTTGATACAGACTTCGCACTTTTGTTTGATCCACCTGTGACGGCTGTGGACTCCGAAGTCAATGCACCTGACAACCATGTAGTTGAATTGTCCAAACTTACAGATATACCTGATGATTCTTCCACAAGTAGTGTACAAAGATCGTCATCCGTTGAGGGGGAGCCATCTAACCGAAGTGAAGGAAATGCCAGAGTTGAGGGAGAGCCAAACAACAGTCCTACCTCACCTCCTCAGGAAATCTCTAATATCATGACCCTGTATCCATCAGTCCAGGGGGAGCCAGAGATTACCACACCGGACTCCGCAACCCCAATCTCTTCGGATAAAGCTACCACATCCTCAACACCAACACATGTCGAGGGGGAGAACACTCTAAACTCTACTTCACAAATGCATACACCACAATCTAACACAACTAATTCAAACAATCATTTAATTATGGATGATTTCCCTTCCACTTCGGGGTATCCTTCAGACATCGAAGACATTGATTTTGAAGGACCACCTAACTTTGATCCAAATTATCCTCCCTTGGACAAATAGACGAGAAATCATCCACCATCACTTGTTATCGATAATGTTCGAGATAAAGTTTTGACTCATGCACAACTACACCAAAGGCAATTAGATCTTAACAAAACTTTCGAGTTGTGCATGTTCAATGTCTTTATTTCTAAGGTAGCACCTAAGAATGTTAAAGATGCATTTGATCATTCAGACTGGATTGAAGCTATGCAATTGGAGTTAGAAGAATTTGAGAGAAATAAAGTTTGGAGGCGTATTCCAAAACCTGCAAATGCTTCAATTGTTGGTCTGAAATGGGTGTACAGAAACAAACTAGACACCGAAGGCAATGTGGTTCGGAACAAAGCAAGGCTGGTTGTCAAGGGTTATTGTCAACAGGAGGGGATTGATTATGAAGAAACATTGCTCCTGTTGCCAGACTCGAATCAGTTAGAATATTTTTAGCTTATGCTGCACATAAAAATTTTGATGTCTATCAAATGGATGTCAAATGTGCGTTTCTGAATGGTGATCTCGAGGAAACCGTTTTTGTTGAACAACCACCTGGCTTTGAAAGTAAAGAACATCCAAACCATTTCTATGTGCTAGACAAGGCTGTCTATGGTTTAAAACAAGCTCCAAGAGCTTGGTATGAGACCTTGACAAAATTTTTAGAAGAATCAGGCTTTAAACAAGGATCAGTGGATCCAACACTTTTCAGAAAGAAAGTTGGATCTCATTTGATGTTAGTCCAAATCTATGTGGATGACATAATCTTCGGATCCACTGACCCCAATTTATCAAAAGATTTTGAAAAATTAATGAAAAGCAAATTTCAAATGAGTATGATAGGAAAGATTAACTTCTTCCTTGGATTACAAATAAAACAATCTAAGGTGGGGATATTCATCAATCAAGAAAAATACACGAAGAGTCTGCTTGAACGCTTCGGAATGACTAACTGCTCCAAAGCAAAAGTTCCTTTGCCTACAGGTACAAGGTTGAATCCTTCATTGGACTAACCGAAGACAGACATACAGCAATACCGAAGCATGATTGGCTCACTGCTCTATCTCACAGCCAGTCGCTCAGATATCATGTTTGCAGTCTGGAATTGTGCAAGATATCAGGCTGACCCAAGAGAACCTCACCTGGCTGCAGTCAAGACAATCTTTCGATATCTTCATGGGACACCTGTTTATGGTCTATGGTACCCAGAAAACTCTGGCTTCTATATACAAGCTTATTCTGATTCAGATATTGGTGGATGCTCTATTGATCGCAAGAGCACTTCGGGGGGCTGTCAATTCTTAGATGGAAAACTAATTAGCTGGCAATCCAAGAAGCAAACTTGTGTCTCTATCTCCACAGCAGAAGCAGAATATCTAGCAGCAGCAGCATGTACCTCACAAATCATTTGGATCCAAAGCCAACTGAAAGATTATGCCATCAACATGAGAAAAATACCTTTGTTCTGTGACTCCCAAAGTGCAATTCGTATATGCCATAATCCAGTTCAACATTTCAAGACGAAGCATATAGCTCTTCGCTATCACTTCATCAAAAGTCATGTTGAGGAGGGGAATATTGAGGTGCACTTTGTTCACACCACAGAACAACTGGCAGATATCTTCACAAAGGCCCTGAATGAAGAGGCATCCACAAGAATAGTTCGTGGACTTGGAATGATTGATGGATCCACTCTACAATAAATCTCAGATTTGCTCACTCTTTCTCTAAATCTTTTCAATTACAATAAAGTTCATAACACTACGCAGCACTCTGAAGTGCTTTACCGCTTCGGAGCTCATCGGAGCAAAACAAGTAAAACCTCACATTATCATACCGCAGTACCCCGAAGTGTTTTCCACTTCGGAACTCTGCGGAACAAAATTTTCTGTCAAATAAAATCATGAAAATGGAAAAATTCATTTAAACATATTTTGACTTCACTCCTTAAGGATAGTCATAAAAAGGTTTAAGCAAAAGAAAAATCAAAAACAAGAAAAATAAAGGTTCTTATACATACACATTATGTTTTAAGAAAAGTTTGATGCACAGTAGCAAAGATTATCCTTACTATCATGAATCAATCTACTAAAGGACAAAACTTTGATTTTAGATTCTGATAATCATGTTTTATTGCACTAAAAGGCATTTGGGAATCGACTTGAAACATTGGTAAGAAAATAGACTTCGGAGTGAGGTTAAGGCTATTTTACAATTTGAAGCCTTGTTTGATTCCAATATCTTTAACAAAATGTCTATTTCTAACCTCCCTGCTGAACTTGACTCGCTTCAACTTCAAATTAATCAAGTAGCCTCAAAACTACACAGGATAACTCAAGTGTTCCGAAGTTTTCTTCAAAAATAGTACCAACATCGTTTGATAAGCAAATTTAAATCTCTTTTCCTTAATGGTATAAAATTGAACTAAAAGAAAATTTTCACACTCAATGATTGTATAAAACAAAACCAAAAAGCACCAAGAAAGAAACTAAATGGTGAAGTTTTTGTATCTTCAAATAAGCAAATCCCAAAAGGAAAAGATAACAAGGACAAATAGAAAAACTCAAAAAGATAAACAGAAAACAAATTGTCAAAAGACTCAAAGACAACAAGCGAGACAAAAAGATAATCAGGGAGTGCAAAAAAAAAGAGAAATCAGCACTCAAAGGCGTATTCATCTGTTTTAAACAACGATACAAGGAACTCCTATAACGTAGTCGAGTACCTTATAGAGAATATGAACATTTCAAGTAATCTATCTTAAATGATAAAGTTGAAGTGGTGTACGAAGCTCAAAGGCTTGTTATCAGAGCCTAGTATCCAAACACTTCAATTGATGAAATGAAATAGGTTTTTCAAAAAGGTTCTTCAAAGTCAATCCAATTTCTAAACACACTTCTGATGTTCAATTCAAAAATGAAAATTTCTTTAAATTTCAAATGCAAAGAATGTTGCAACTATTCAGAATGAAAAATTTGAAGCACAAAATATCAATCAAAATCTTGGTTCAAAATGCGAAATCAAGTTAGCGATGGGGTGATTAGACATATACATTCATGACTGATATTGAATCAAACAACATTCGAAATGAAAAATGGAGTTCCAACATGATTCGAATGATTCTAAACATTAACTTATTAAATCATCTTTTCATAATATTCCGGGGAGTTAAGGATAAATGTCATATTGCATCACTCAAAAGTAAAACCCAAACATCAAAGGAAAACCAATGAACTTCTGTGTCCTAACTGATACTTCACAAACACATGTTATCCACCGAAGTGAAAATAATACCCTTCGGAGTTAATCATAACTTTATGCCTTCACTCCGAAGAGCACTTATAACGGTCATATTTATCCCCATAGATCCGAAGTCAATTTATTGTTTAAATGATTTCCACATTTATGATAACTTTCAGAGACAAACATTCCTTCTAAATAAATGATCGTTTGTTCGTATACAGCTGTCAATGAGAAATTAAAGGAAAATCTTAACAAAAAGATCTCACAAAAAGGGCGGTTCAAATTTTAAAATCATTGCAACTGACAGCCGTATGTTACTCCTTTTTGCAGGGATAGTGGGACGCGCAGGTGCTGATGTGTCCAGTTATTACAGGACCATTTTAATCATGCATTAAATGACCTAGGGACAACGAATACTATATAAACCTCTCACCGTTTCAGTTACTCTCTTTACGCGAACATAACTTTCAAACTCTCTCTGCAAACTTACTCTCAAAGAAACCCTAAACTTCTTCATCTTCTTCCTTTCGTTAACAATGGCAGCTGAAGCTTCATTTCACACCACTAAAGCCATTTCAATCCCAAACCTCAAGAGCCAGTCTGCTAATCTGGTTCTTCGCAACAATCTACAACTCTACCCTCAACCAATCGATGCCCTGGTTGAATGCTTGAAGAGATCAGTTCTTGGCTATGCCCTAACCTACACTCCTACGATTCCTGCAACTGTTGTTAATAGAGCCCACTACACATCGAATGCTCTGTTCGATCAAAACAATCAGGTGAAATCGGTGTTCTATGAGACCATCAATTCAAATGGAAAGACCAAGAACGTACAGTTAACCAAAGAAAAGTTCGTTGAAGCCCTCCATCTCCCAGTCTACAACTCTAAAGAAATGGTTGTTCCCTCGGCTGAACAACTGGTTGAAATGTTCAATGAGATGGGATACTCACCTCCTCTCGAAAAGAATAGCAGATTCAAGAAGAACCAACTACCTGATCTTTGGAGATACTACTTCAGCATCTTCCTCAGATGTCTCTCAGGAAGAACTTCGGGATTGGACTCTGCAAGTGTCTCATTCCAAATCATGCTCTACGGAATCTACTATGACATTAAGGTAGATTACTCAACCATTCTTTGTACTGATTTCTGTTCGCATATCAATCACAGCTTGAAGGGGACAGAAATGTCCAATGCAAGATTTTGGGCAATTGTTGTTCACGCCCATTATCAAAAAGCTGGAATTGTTCTTGACGTTTCACTTCCCGAACTACGGTACACTCCCATTGCCATCTCACCGCTGGATGAGACACCAGCACCCTTCTGTGCTCAAATTCCACAAGTCATGCTCTCTAAAGCGCCCAAGGAGTGCAATGAGGTAAACACCTACCGTAACACTCTAGTTATCCCTTACCCCACTCGTGATTTAAGTCAAGAAGCACCAGTCATGGCAAATCCAAAAGGGAAAGGAAAGAGGAAGATAACTGGTGGACCGAGCGGTCCGAAAAAGGCTGTGAAAAGGAGAAAGACTTCGGGGCAAATAACTCCGAAGAGGAAGCAACCGAAGAGGACGAGAAAACTAGCCGTTGTGGATGAGTCTTCGGATTCAGAAAGGACTCCATCCACAATCCATGAAGAAGAACAAGAAGAACAACTTGAAGACTAACCTCCTTCATCTCCACCAACAACTAGACCACCCACTCCACCACATACCACTGTTCCACCATCACCACCTCCCACAACATCTCAACAAACAACCACAATTCACACCACATCATCTAATGTACCTCCACCACCTCCCACAACAGCTCAACAAACCACCACAATTCACACTACATCATCTGATGTACCTCCACCACCACCTACAACTACACCTCAAACATCTACCATCTCTCTCTCTGGTATTGACTTTTCTCTACCAGACTTTGATTCACCTCCATCACCTTCAAGACAAAAGCCGACTTCAGCAGCCTTCTTTGAGGCTTTTCATATGGCTCCCCTAATTGCTGAAGGAACCTCAGATGAAGAACTGCCAGATGAAGCATTTGTACTAATGAAACAGTACAAAATTCTGAATTCCATGATACTCTTATTCAAGCACAAACTGGCTTTGATCCCACAAAACCAACCTTGGGTGACATCTCCGAAGAGATCAAGTCTCTGGAATTCACCCTATCCAAAGAAATAAAAGATTCAGTACAGCAGCTCGAGAAGAAACTCATGGATCAACAGAGTAAGATCCAATCTTCCTTTGAACAACAATTGGAGTCTGCTGTAACCAACATTGACAAGAAAATCGGAGCCTTTGCTGAAAAGGCTGAACAATCACACTCTGAAGTCATGAAAGCCTTGCAAGAACTTCGGAGTGAATCTCAGCAAAGCACCAAGTTTGAAAAACAACTTGATGAGGCTAGAGCAAAGATTGAAGAGCTCACAGCCGCCCAAGCTGCATCAGACGTCTCAAAGTTTACAGAGCAACTCCAAAGAACAAATGCAGCTCTTACCGAAGACATGACCATTCGGTTAAGAACTGTATTACAGCCTCTGATAAACTTTGAAGATAGGTTATCTAGACCACAAGGCAAGCCTGTAATTGCTCAACATGCGGGCCATGCTTCACAAGAGGGAGAAAGGCCTAGGTTAACCTCCGCAGTCACAACAACCACTGCTGGTCCTACAATTTCAACCATCACAACAACTACCATGGGAGTTAGTGGATCAGCTAGAGCTGGAAGCTTGACAAATAGGTCTGCTGAAAGCATAATTGCTCCACACATGGAGGATGTCTACAAAGCCAGACGTGCTGACTACGCCCTGATGATGAAGATGAACAACTCCGCACGTGATGATGGAAAATGGACCGCAGAGGCTATCAAACTCTTCGTATTTCAAGACTTGAGTGTACTCAACAGACTACCACTTCGGAGTTTTGAAACACCAGACTCTGAATACATTCAACATGACATTCCTTTTAATCCGAAGACCTTCTCCTTCTATCAATTCGTTCAGTCCATTACAAATGAACAGAGGCCAATCTACTGGACCAACAAAATAAACTTTCGTACCATGTTCATTCAACATCAGAGTGAAGTATGGAGCTTGAACAAGATTAAGAGAATCTTAACAATCAAGGAGGCAGAAACTTATGAGAACCTCAAGAATTATGAGTTTCATGTTCTTCGTGGTGCAGATGAGGTTGAATCAAGGTTTACGATTGCCGACTTCCCAATCATGAATCCAATGAATTTCATTCAAATTCTCGACCTTCTGAAAGGAAATGATGCAGCTTATGCCGCAATGTCTGTATATACAGTCAAAAACCACATTTTGGGTTTTTTGAACAACTACCTGCTGAGGTTCGCCAAGCACGACATTGAGTTATGTTCCTACTACAAGCAATCAGTGAAAACTCCTCCTGTTGTAGTTCAGAACATAAGAAGATTCAAGAATGGAGAGATTCTCGATGAACCATACAATGTAGTCTTCAAAGGACTTCGAAACGAAACCGAATTCATGATCAAGTTCTTTGAAATAGACTATCTTGGCCTTCATCCCTCCTTTTTTATCTCAGGTATGATCTCTCATGTGAATGCCTGTCATGTCAATTCAGAGGAAAAGAAGAAGAAGTTCATGGATCATATGAACTGGTACTTGGCAGTTAGGAAAACCTTGAAGAGGGCCTACAAAAGACACTTCCGTGTTTAGGCTTCGGATGCACTTCACACAAAGGGGGAGATTGTTGGGAATAATTGTGATGAAGTGCTGATGTATCCGAAGTTCAATCAGAAGACTTTTTAAAGAAAAACCCCGAAGTAATAAACAAGTAGAAGACCCCGAAGTCTGAAGACTCCGAAGGGTATCACCTGGAGGATCCGAAGACTTCACAACTGTCAAACCCTGGTGCACGCGTGGTTGTAGACTACGTGTTGCATGACCCTATCATTCTATTGGATAGTACATCTGATAGAATATTCTCTGAAAAGTATTGTACTATGCGTATCACTGATTTAGTATAAATATCAATGATACCATACCATGTCGAGTATGCGATTGTAAAAACCCCATTGTAAAACCCTAAAGTTATAATCAAGCATTCGGCACAAGTTATCCATTTCACTTTGTTCATCTACTTGCTTTACTTTACTCTTGTATGTTTGTTAAACTCTTACATAATTGCTAGAACCATAGTCACTACTCAACTCTTAATTGATTTCAACACCCAACAAGAAGGCCGTGTAACTTTCCCTTGCAACATTACGCACCCGCGCAATGCTGCTGCAGTCATTTCAGCTTCGAATTTTGTACTAAAAGTCATGTATTAAGCTCATTTTGTTTCCAAACTTAACCAAATTTTGCCAATAGGTTCTATTAACCTTCTATTATGTCAAAAACATATTTTCACTTCTATTAAGTCTTATTTAGTCCATTACTTAATGGTTAAGACCATAGGATGTCACAAGAGCTCTAAGGAAGCTCATGTGAACATCAATTCAAATTTGAAAGTCCAGTTCTGTCCATTTTCTATCTATACACCTATACAACCAAGGGATCAATTAATTTAGGGTCATATAACCCAAAACATATCTCAAGTCATCACCAAGCTCATGAATTAATTCACTAATTCTTATGGGTTTCATCCATGGAATCACCAATCCCATTCTACCCTACAAATTTCAGTTTTTATTCAAACTTTCATTTTATTAATTGAAATTCTTAGGAAACCACTTCCAATGGTTTCTTCATACATAAACATCATTTATGACATATTAGACTTATCAAGAATCATTGAAACCAACTTGTTCCTACAAACCCGTTAGTTAGGGTTCTTGAGCTCAAATTCCCATTTCTTGATTTTAACACATTTAATGGTTGAATTATGTTTATATGGTGATTTGAACACAAATTAAGGCTAGGAATCATAGTATAATCCTCCTCTAGCCACTGGAATCACGAATCTACAGTGACATACTCATGGGGGATGGATTAAACAACCCTAAAACATGTTTACTAACCTTAGAAGGCTTGGAATTCTTCAATTCCAAGTTAATTTCCTTCAATTCCTCATGATCTTCCCGAACCAATCTCTGTGGCAATCTCTAGAACCTGCTCCCGTGTTCTATGAAATGGGAGTAGATATTTCTCCTATTTATACCATCCAAATTTGCCCTAATGACAAATTAACCCCTCAAGTTCCATCTTTTCCAAGATGGCATAAAAACTCATTTTATAACATTATAAGTTTTATTTCCTTTCATTCTTACCCCTAAATATATTTTCTTTACATAAAAAGTCATTTGTTTGCCAAATGACCATTTTGCCCTTTTTTACAAAATTATACTATTAAGACATAATTCAAACCCAAACTTCACATAAGTTTATTTTATAACTTTTACCACTATTTTCGGGTTCTTACAATCACCCCTCCTCAAGAGGATTCCATCCCCGGAATCTTTTTGTAGTTTACATAGTATGGATATCTTTTCTTTACTTATACGTTTTATATTTGAGGAATGACCCCTTGCTCCCTCAACTTACAATCTTTTATTTTAGACACAAGACTTTCTAAATTTTTTAGAACTTTGTGGTTTTTGAGTTTATCCCCCTTCTAGACTTTCTTCTCATAATAGATATATTCTAGCATATGAATATCTCAATTAAAGATTACATTTATCCAAATGACAGAAATACCTTTTTGGTCATTTTATCCTCTTTTCCTTATAACATTCAAAATACTTATAGCAACATATACAATACTTTTATTAAGTGACCAAAATGCCCTTTCAGGCATTTTATCCATTTCCTCAACTTTTATCATGCTCTCACTCATACTTCATACTTCATGTTTAAATTGCATTCCTTTTTACTTCATTTCATTCATATACAAATCTCTTCATTTAACTTACTAAAACTTATTTTCTTTGACTTTTATCCTTCAAATTCTTATTTTACAAAATTGTTTCATACTTCCGTGCATTTATCAAAAATAACAATATACTTTGCTGTAACACCCCATCTTTCATACACCTTATTTGATGTATAAATTTATAAACACTTTGAATAAAAATTTCATTCGTTTTAAAAAAATTTCTTTTAATCAATAAGAAATCATTTAAAACTTTTGGTCCCAATAAAAACAATTACGTAAAAAGATATTTAGACAACATTGAGGGTTACAAACTCATATCAAAACAACCATAGTAAAGTATTTAACAACTCAAAGTTATGTCTCATATTAAACTAATATTTCTACCGAAAATTCGGCATGACCTTTAGGCAATATGGACAAATCCATACTAACCCGACTCAATAATACAACCACAAAACAAATACGGGACATAACATAACTTTATTGTACAACTACAAGGGAATTCTAAACCATAATAGAACATCTCTCAATTACATGACAAACTATACCGCACTTGGATTAACTTTATCTTCTTGGTCATCTTTTCTATTTACCCTCCACATAAAAGCTTCTAAGTTCTACACTCCTTTAATCCAATGCTAGACATTATGTTCCTGAGTACATAGCATTTTAAAACAAACATACGTATGACAAAAGTCTCGTGAGATACATGGGTTTTAAACCCAACAAGTTTAAATCAATTTGAATGTCATTAATTATAATAAAACCAAGGAAACTTTCCTTTTCTTTTCATAACCTGCAAAATCCACTTTATTGTCAAAACATCAAATTATATATCAATACTTCATCATAAAATCTTAGAATCATTGTTTTATCATCAAAAGCATAAAATCATTACTTATTAAAACATAGACCAACTGTAATTCATGGTTCATTTATTATCATTTGGTTTCATACGGGTTTCCCCGTATCTTCCCTCCCCGGAATAGAACCAATCTATCCGTGAGCGCGTGCTAATTTTCTTCCCTTCATGGAATAGAACAAATCTATCCATAAGGGCGTGCTGAGACAACTACTTCGCGACGGGAGGTACCATCCCAGTAGTGTCTTTTGACCTCCCCTTATTAGGGTGAGATCCTTGACCGGACGTCTTTCACATTTATTACATTTAGTTAATATTTCACTTATCATTTCATTACATGTTGGTCTCAATCATAAACATTATTCAATCATATAGAAATCATCCCAACCTTTGCATAAAACAACTTTTAAAACTTTAAACTTTAGAATCATTTGCAAACCATTTCAATCGGTCAACATAAATCAATACTTGGTAATTCAAGCTTAAAAAGAAAAACCACTTAGAAAACCATTATTCGTAAAACCTTTAACATAACTTTTGCAAATCATTTATCAAACTATTAATCATAAATTTTTTTTGCATAAAGACAAAACTTGTTGCTATGTACCCAGAAAAGTCCTCATGTACTCACCTCGGTAGCTAGGTATGTCAAGCTACAAAGATCCACTAGCTCTTAACCTTACTTGCCTCCAACATCTTTTAAACTCTATTAATTTATTAGGAGGTTAGTATATAATACATAATTAAACACATAATATATACCTAATCATTCTTGAATATCTTCTAATTATATTTTCTTCCATTCCAATGGCTAAACCTGCTTTAGAAAAGCTTAATTACCCAAATTTTACCAATTTTACCCTTTTTGTCCCATTTTGACAAATTAACCCAAAACTCATATACACTTGTGTTTAACTCAATATTATACATCATAATTAGGTACCAATAGTGTTTAAAACATGTATAAAGCTTCATAGAACCTTTTAAACTATTTTTCGTTTTGACATTTTTCCTATTTAGGCATCCTACTTTTCCTAATTGTGTTTTATCGGGTTTTAGCATGGAATTTTAGTAACTTTCTGATCTTAACATGTTAATTAAGAAATATAATTGTTTAGATGTCAAAACATCTGTTACTTTACCAATTTATGTCATTTTTAGCAATTCTAAACCAATAAAGTTTCCATAAATAGAAGTTCTTAAAAAAAACACGTTATTTCTCATTTGCTTGACTCCAATATTTCACCAATATTTCGTAACAGTCATTTCAATTCAATTCCATGATCTATTAATGTCATATTGTGAAAAATACCAAATATTGCCCAAAAGGGTTGAAATGCCTAATTCCATTCTAATTCATTACTTTACCATTTCCTTCTTTCAAATATACATAAACATACTCTATAAAAGATGTCTTCATCATTCTTTTCACATATAAATGTATCTAACATATTCCAAGTATCAAGTTTCGTCTTTTTCCAAAACTTGTCCCATGCTTGTAAAAATTTACCAAAAGACCCCAAACTAACATTATTCACTCTATACATTCATATCAACTACTAATAAATTTATTCTCGTATACATTCAAGAATTTCCCATTAACTTTAAGACGATTCTAATTTGCATCAAAAATTCTTTTAACTTTATAATAATTGATTCCAAATTTAACCTTACCTTTTTAAATTTATCAATGGAAGTTTTCTTGATATTTTAGACCACATAATACCACCATCTTAATCAACCTTCGCAGCCACCACCACCAACTGTGGCGGTTTTTATCCCTCCAAACTAAATTTAACATAAAGTTGTTGTCCCGAAAGCTCTAGCCCAAATCTTTCTCTTTTTGTCAACGTGTCAATTTGATAAGTTAATGAGTCTCAATCTTGTAATAATTTCACAATAATACTAACATATCAGCAAATATCTAGCCTACTACCAACATGCATTCATATATTCTCAAATAATCCCACCTATAATTCATTAATCCCAAACTCATCTAGTTAGGTGTTGTGTTCCTCCATCTTTTAAAGTGTTTTCAGAAATCAAAGCTCAATTACAAGAGATATCTTTCAATCCTTTGCATTTCAAAATATCAAAATTTAGGGCTCAAGTAGATAATACCTGGAAATCTGTTCAACATTGAAATTCAAGGGACTTAGGGTCATTCTTCTTCAAGAAATCGGACCATGGCTGCACCAAAGTAACTAGCAACCACCTCTCACCGTTTTGCCGCCCATCACCGCTGCTGTAGGCGGCGTTTCCGCCCAAAAACACGCACACAGCAGCAGCGATAGTTGCTGCCCTGCTTCCTAAATCTCTGCTTCCTCTACCTCTCGATCCCACTCTGTCTCACCGTTGCTTGCTGAGAATTGCGAACCCAAGGGGACAGATTGTGACTCTTGATTTCGTTTTCTCTCCCTCTCAATTTCTAGATCATTCTTTCCCCCTTTTTCCCGATTGATGAAAATGAGACCAAGAAAAAGAAAAAAATATGCACCTTGAAAGAAAGGAACGGGAGTAAGGGATTAAATCCCGATTTTGACAAATCAAAGTGAAAAATTACAAAAATACCCTTGTTCCATGCCTTAGCAAAATTACTCTCAACATTTTCTTGATTTTCCCAAACTTTATGGCATCATAACTCCCACATACGATATCAGAATTTTACAAACCTTATACCTTTAGAAAGGTAAGAATAAGCTTAACAACTTTCTTCCTACTGACTTAAGTCTGAATCATTATAGATTTTTGGATACAGTTCCTCAAACATGGGCTATCGGCCATTTTTTTCACTTTTTAGTCATCTTTGACCTATCATAACTTCTTCGTTATGACTCCAAACAGCCCGAATCTTTTTCCTGTATTCTTATTACATCAAAATCTACAAAAGTCTCTTTAATGACTTTTTCCCAATTCCATATAGATAATTAGATATTAATTTTTGAAGATTTATACTTATTCTTTTCACTTTTAGTCCCAAATTTCCATTTTTGTCCTCGGGTCTTTACATCAAATTTCCAAATGAAATAATACTTCATTATGACTTAATAAAAGGTCTTAAAACCCAAGTTTCCATATTTTCACATTATTTGACTATTTTGCCCTTCCACATACATTAACTTTTTTGGACATCAAACCTTTTAACATCAATATACTTAGCTTAAAGCCCTTATTTCATATATTAAAATTTAGGTTGTTACATTTGCTATTTGTCTCATAGCTTCATTAAAACCCGTAAGATTACACTCATCATATTCTTTATTTATAAAACTTTTCCAAATACAATTAAACATAATTTGTATTTAAACAAGATTCATAAAATACCCTAAATCTTTCTTAGCAAAATTATGTCCCTTAACAGACATTGTACTTAAACTAAATTTTTTAAATTATATTTCAATTCTACTCATAATCCTTACTTATAACGACCACTAAGTCGTATTTCCTTCATATAATAATACTGTTTCCTTTCCTCGTTAAGTTTTACAAATGTAAACCTCTTATACTTTCGGCAGTTTGCATACGACTAATCAAGTTTTTTTTATTATAAAATTTTCATATTCTTTTCATTCTTCAATTACAATATTATTTATTTATTTATTCTCAATCTTCTCTTTTTCTTATTCCTCTACTCATTCATTCTTACGTAAATAAATCACTGGTATTCCTTCCTTATAGAAGTTTTACAACTTCTTATCTTTACATACAATAAAAGAATCGACTCTTTAAAAGTCAATCCTCATTCTTTTTACTTTCGTCTTTAAATTCTTAAGAAATTTTTATTACTTCATATCTCCTATCATCAATCCTCATTTCATTTCATTTTTTTAGAGATGATGTTGTTGAAATTTCTAAAATATTCCTTTTTACTTCTTAACTTTTAGATACTTCATTCTTTTTAAGTCTTTTAGACTACAAATTTATTCTTTATCACTTCTAACGACTTACGGTTCATTTATATATAAGGAATGAATTTTCTTCCTTTCTTTATACTTTACATCCTCATATTCCCATTCGGGACAGAATCTGTCGAAACAATATACCTTGCACGAGAATCTGCATATCTCACTCTAGAAGAATCAAAATGACGTACCGCCTTTTGTTTTAGAAACTAGACATCAGTAGGTTTCGTTTTATGTATGGCACATAATTTTTGGCCTTGTAGATTTATACCGTTTTACTGTTGAAGTTGACCTATTAATTCTGTTAATCTGTCCCACTTCCTAATTTTTATTCTCACCACTTTTATTATGCAGTTATAAGCCTTGTATAGTTTTTTACTAGATTTCATATATTCACATAAGTCTATTACCCTATCATCATGTAACTTTCACGTATTATGTTTATAAGTACATGTCTTATACCACTTTATATGTATAGCACCTTCATATCTTGATTTATCAGCAACCTAAATGTTACTTTTATTCTTATTTCATAATTTATGTAATTACAACTCCATATACTTCTTAGACTTCCTTCACTTTTTATACATATACATAAAATCAGTATATTTTCCCTTCATTAACTTTTATGAAATACTTTAACAAGTATAATTCTCATCTATTTGAGTACACCGAGTACCATTCACATATTACCGTTTCTCGTGTTAATTCTTTCATGCGTTTCTCATTCTTTATACTAATGCTTAGTTTAACACTTCATCTCCTACTTACCCTTTTTGCCACAGGCGTTTCAATTGTTTACCATGATATTTTTATAACATATAGAATCTCACACACATATAGTGTATGTTAATTCATCTTTTCATACTTATTACGCTTTTCATAATGTTCTGACCATTATTTTAGAATAACGTTCTACTTTACCATTTAGACTTAACTTCATACGCTTTTCTTTTACATTTCTTCAACTTGTTTATCTTAACAATTATGATAGTCGCTTCATACTACAAATTTAAACACCAACCGTGACTCATCCACCTCCTTGTTATGAATATAGATATCATTTGTCTTTAATTAGCTTTTACTTACTAACTTCTCATATCCACTTTTAGTTTCTATGAAACTATCATTTCCCGCATTCTTTCTCATTTACCGAGAAGAAATTTAACCAACACATCTTTATTAATACTTATTTCTCATACTAAATTCTATTATTACTTTCACATGTAATTTAAGTTTTTCCTTTTTACCTTTTATTACCATATACTTGTTATGGCTAATGCCAAAAACTTGTGTTTCTTACTGCCCAAATACATCATTTTACCATTTTGATTATTATCATTCTTTTGTAGGCTTTAAATCTTTTATCTCGGGCCTTTTTCTCATACCCTTCTAGGCTTTAAGCCCAAATTCATTTCATTATATCTTTTACCGTTTCTTTCTATGTATCATAAGGCTACATGCCATATACATCCCTTTACAACGTTATATTATTTCATATTCCGTATAATACTTACTTCTTATATATCTTAAAACGATACACAGATACCATATCTTTTCCTCATCATCATTCATTTTCTTGTATTGCAAAGCTATAGGTTACATATATTATCTCATTCTTTTGCATCATATTTTATAGTTTTCTAATTAGACCACTTACTTCATTACCACATTTATACCTACATACATTATATAAGTACCAAAACTTACTCATTCTTTTATACCTGTAAGCACGTATAAACACATATATACACATTCTTACGTTTCATAATTACTAGCCATGTACTGACCATTTCTCACAACCATTGGATACTTTTACCCGTTATATTCATTCACATTCAGAGGTAGTATTTTCCTGTCTGTTTATTGTAGTCCTTATTCTCATTCCTTATCTTATCTTTGATTCTTCGCCTAATACTTGATTAGACATTCAACTTTTATTCCTTGATTAACATTCATCATAATCTTTAATAACTTTCCTTATATTCCTCTGATTATTCTCGGTTAACATGTCATACAGTAACCCATTTTTATACTTTTTTTACTTGTTCATATGATCATCTGATTTGCCTCCAAATGACCAACTATCTTATCATCATTTACCTTTCCTTATAAGTATTTTATACTTCTTTCTTATCTGGGTTTTATTGACATATATGTATTCATATTCTTTTCCAATCTTTCTTTTTTTGGTCACTTTAGTGACACTATTTTTATCTTTATTCCATAATCATAATTCGTTTCCATTACACAAAAAAATTTTCAACTATACATTTTTTTATATTTATACCACAAAACCATATTTCTTCAATTTCAAAATTCTCAATAGATTTATACATTCTTGTCATATCTCTTTTACTGTTTTTTTCATACTTTCATGTTCTATTATGTGTACTTTACAATATTTCACATAAGGTATGGTGGTTATCACAACCGCATGTTTGGATTTTCCCCTACTACTTTTCACAAACTCGTTATCTTATTTTTAATTCTTTTCATTCATACTTTAATATTTCCAATCATACGTGGTTTTATTACATAGGTATATCAATCCTATGTCACTCAAACCTTCCTTCTTCTTTTCACTACTTTCCACATGCATCCCTTACAGATTCCCATTATTTGCTTGTGGTTCCACCAAACTCAAATATATATCATATGATTATGATAGTATGGGCCCATATTATTATAGCCACCTATACATATTTGCTTCCAGCTTCACCACCAGGACTCATGGTCCACTGTTTCCTTTCAGGTTAACCTTTACTTCCTCTTACTTACAGTCTTATCTTCAGTCTGTATCTTTCTTAACCTCTACACAGTTTAAGTCTAGGTTCAAGTATTGACACCTAGTTCGCTTAAACTATGGCTCTAATACCAAATTTGTAACACCCGTCCCTTATTCAACATATTATTAAAATAATTTACATGTTGAGTATCAAAAATTTTCAACCTCAAGATAGGGTGTCACAAACTTAATTCATCACCATAACTTAAACATTTAATTACATACTTTGATTAAACTACGACTCCTGCTTCTCTAATGCATCTTCTAATTCTTTATATCGCTACCTGAGTACATAGAATTTTGAAAATAATATACGTAAGACATAAAGTCTCGTGAGCAATACGAGTTTTAGACCCAAATTAATCATAAATACTCTTGTTAAAGCTTTCAGAAAACAACCCATAGATTCATACTTCAAACATAAGTCCAATAATACTTTGCATAATTTTCTTTAATCTTTAATTTCCTACGAGCGCACCCGTAGGTTTGTCCCCTTCCGAAGATGGAACAAATCCACTTTTAAGGGTGAGCTTACATAAACTTTCTTCCCTTTATGGAATAGAACATATCCATCCACCCAGGTGTACTTGAGACAACTACTTCGCGATTGGGAGGTACCGTCCCAGTAGTGTCTTTTGACCACCCCTTCTATAGCGGGCGTGATCCTTATCCGGATTCTTCTCACTATACTGCCATTGTTCTTTCATTTCATTATTCACTGCATTTTACATTTCTCTTTCATGTGTATTATACATACATAACCAAACTTGCAAGAACAATTTCATAGTAAGCACTTTCAATGCGTAAAACCATTTTGACTTCAAAATACTTTTCATAAAACTTGTTTTGCTATGTACCCAATAAAATCCACATACTACTCACCTTGAATTAGAGAGGAGCTTCTAAGCTTCCTGAGTTCCTTTGTCCTTCTCTTGACCAGTAATATTTGAAACACCACCTATACATGTATCGAGTACATACTTGATTAACATATACCATAACTGACTCTCTTACCCTAGAAGTCCTTTAGATTTACATTTATAGGTTAGTAGAAGTGTATAACCCTTGTTTAAGACATTTTCTATATTTATTATACTTTTCCAAAATACCACGTATTCCGCTACAGTACCCTTGGGACATTAGATTATCAATTTTTCTTCATTTTCATGTTTTCATGCTCTATAACACTTATGGGATTAATTGGAGACCAAGGCTACAAGGCTAGGAGCAAAAACAATATTTTCACCCTTCTAGAGAGTTACATGTCTGTGTAACTTTCCCTTGCAACATTACGCGCCTGTGTAATGCTGCTGGACTCATTTCAGCTTTGAATTTTGTACTAAAACTCATGTATTAAGCTCATTTTGTTTCCAAACTTAACCAAATTTTACCAATAGGTTCTATTAACCTTATATTATGTCAATAACATATTTTCACTTCTATTAAGTCTTATTTAGTCCATTACTTAATGGTTAAGACCATAGGATGTCACAAGAGCTCTAAGGAAGCTCATATGTACATCAATTCAAATTTGAAAGTCCAGTTCTGTCAATTTTGTATCCATACACCTATACAATGAAGGGATGAATTAGTTTAGGGCCATATAACCCAAAACATATCTCAAGTCATCACCAAGCTCATGAATTAATTTACTAATTCTTATGGGTTTCATCCATGGAATCACCAATCCCATTCTACCCTACAAATTTCAGTTTTTATTCAAACTTCCATTATATTAATTGAAATTCTTAGGAAACCACTTCCAATGGTTTCTTCATACATAAACATCATTTATGACATATTAGAATTATCAAGAACCATTGAAACCAACTTGTTCTTACAAACCCGTTAGTTAGGGTTCTTGAGCTCAAATTCTCATTTCTTGATTTTAACACATTCAATGGTTGAATTATGTTTATATGGTGATTAGAACACAAATTAAGGCTAGGAATCATAGGATAATCCTCCTCTAGCCACTGAAATCTCAAATCTACAATGACACACTCATGGGGGATGGATTAAACAACCCTTAAACATGTCTACTAACCTTAGAAGGCTTGAAATTCTTCAATTCCAAGTTAATTTCCTTCAATTTCGCTTCAATTCCTCATGATATTCCCGAACCGATCTCTCTGGCACTCTCTAGAACCTGCTCCCGTGTTCTATGAAATGGGAGGAGATATTTCTCCTATTTATACCACCCAACTTTGCCCTAATGACAAATTAACCCCTCAAGTTCCATCTTTTCCAAGATGGCACAAAAACTTATTTTACAACATTATAAGTTTTATTTCCTTTCATTCTTGCCCCAAAATATATTATCTTCACATAAAAAGTCATTTGTTTGCCAAATGACCATTGTGCCCCTTTTTACAAAATTCTACTATTAAGACATAGTTCAAACCCAAACTTCACATAAGTTTATTTTATAACTTTTACCACTATTTTCGGGTTCTTACACTACAAGTGAGGCCCTATGTAAAGAGTTTGAGCGAGTGATGAAGAAACGATTCGAGATGAGTTCGTTAGGTGAGATGATGATGTTAAAAGATTTTCTGCAACTATGAACTAAAATTCCTAAGTTCACATGCAACCTATATAGATCTAAGTTTTCTTCTAGTTAAACATATAACAAATCCTATAAGGCCCAGAAAATATAAACTAAATGAAAAGATCAAGAAAAACCAACCTTTAGTGAATCTTGGAAGCAAAGCAACAGAAATCTCTTGCCTCAAATGTAGTCACACCCTAGCTGGTAGTCTTGGCCGAAAATCCTTGGGGAGAGAGAGTCAAAAAATCGCAGGTTTAGGGTTTGTGAGCCTCCCTATTTATAGGCTCCATGCGGTTATCAGATAAACGTTACAGATAAACCTTTTTGAATTCGAATTAAGATAAAACCTTTATTTTAATCATTCAAACCATATTTATCTGTAAATATGTATATTTCGAATATATATATATATATATATATATATATATATATATATATATATATATATATATATATATATATATATATACATATATATATATATATATATATATATATATATATATATATATATATATATATATATATATATATATATATATATATATATATATATATATATATATTCGGCCAACACCAAACTCACTTCAAACTGTCACTTACTCAACTATTGAATAATTACAGTTTTAGTCCCTGCACCTTTAATTAATTAATTTAACTGCCAAATTAATTCCAATTAATTCCATAAAAATTTCTAATTAATTATTATAGTTTCTAATTAATATATTATCACTCAAATATATTAATAAACTATTTATTTAATTTCTATTGATTTATTAATCACATAATAAATCAATCTTTCTCTTTACCGGACTTTCAACCAATCCTCCAACTATGAGGGCAACCCAAATGGACTATGCTACTATTAATTAGATAAATACTAATTATTAGTCATGGCTTAGACACCTAATCCAACAGTCTCCCACTTGGATAAGTCTATGACTAAAATTACTGATTTAATCTCTAATTAACTAGCAACTGTAGTTTCCTAGAAACCGCTGCCAAACTCTGACCTAGTCAGTTTTGTCCAAAGAGAAGTGATCATATGATCCTTCGTCCAACTAGATATTTTCAGACACGAGACATGGATTGAGATCAATCTCTGTCCGATACTCTGTTTCCCGATTTTCGATTCTACTTATGACTTTAGAACTTCTAATTGAACACATCAATTTAGTCCAGGCTGCCCAGCACTTTAGTCAACTTCAAAATCATCGAGAGGCCTATAGATATCTCTTTCCCATTAGGGTCAAGGAACGAATAAGCTTCGACTCATATGCTTATATCTTTTACCAGTCAAATCATTCACAACAACACGTTTTATAACATCGAGTTACCGATGCGTTTTCGTATTATCAATGAACAACTGCCTTGTAAATTATAACTCATATCTCTCTGCTTCAAGATCATAGGATATTATCGTCTCAACATTGCTTGTGATATAATCCATGAAGCAATCTATTGATTGTGGGTTTATCCAATACTTAAATCTCTATTTCTAAGTACTCATGAATGTTGTAGCAATCCTATTGCTATGTCTAACTCCTTAGACAGTCTACAAATCAATTCATGACAGTCTTGATTCAATACTTACTTCCCAAAGTATAAGCGACTGTGGACCTTTCTGAATAATTTAAATTATTCGGGAAGTAAAACATGCAAAAGCGAAACATAAGGATCTGACTGGCAGCTACTCCTGCTTATTACCGAGTCTCCACAAGGTAATCACCAGGTCGGACCTTGTCATAAACTATTATCGGTTTCATGATTTCTTTTAAACTTTCAATTCTAATTTTACATCTATGTCTTTATGAACCTTACACTCTTTCTTTGTATCCAAAGTATCTTATACTTGCACACTTTATTGCAGATGATTCAATCGGATGCTCATCCGATAACATCTCAATATGTTATCCTGTCAATTTCTCTCCTAACTCCATTCTGGTAATGTGTACTGTGACTTCCTATGGTTCTGGGGTCTTTAGTCTACTTGACTGCACCCTAAGACTATTTCGAGGTGTTATGATGTGCCAGTGAACCACACGCGCTCCATCAGAATACCAACAAGATTCTTTAATCATGAAGTCCTTTAACATCATGTCCTGACGTTAATGATTACCACTTTTGAAAATCTTTCAAATTAACCCTATTACTTTCACCCCAATCATTTCCTAATGAATTCTCACTTGAGTTCAAACAATCCATCCAGTATTCCCAGCCAGACAATGTCCTGAATCCAACTTACTATGCCCTAAGTATCAAGTTATCAGGATATATTCATGACATTTTTGATCGATCCAAGAAACTTGTGGAACCCGATCCAATCTTATTCCAAACCCTTTCGGAATCCAAAGATTTTTTATAATCCTTGTGTCATGTTTTTCGAAAACCTATCTCCTTTCGGAGACTCTTCTCATGCATCTTGAATCTTATCAAGATCATGCTTACAATGGCTAGGTCTATGCTGGCGATTTCATATATCCAATAGATGACTTTGAACTAAGTGAGTATGTTGCATTTCTTAATTTCTATCATGCCAATTCATCACACTTTGCAATGATAGAAAAAACATTTTCCTGGGTCTATGCATCTTGAATCTTATCAAGATCATTTTGGCAGAGTCTGGATCTATCTCATAGACATTTGCAACCACCTAAGTATGCCGTATTTCTATTAAGGCTTTCATAGCGATCCGTCTCTTAACACCAAGTCATTACACTTTATAATGAAAAGAGACGTTTCCTAGAAACAGTATGTATCCCACGTATGGAGATAGTAGATAACGGCGACTCCCACTGGCTTTGATATGGTTATAGACTATTCACAAAATCCAAGACTTATGGTACATTTTGAGAATCCAAACCATTCTGACATTTTAATGGAAGTCTTTCAGCCCTTTCTCAAAATCCAATCCTTTGGCATATTTTGAGAATCTGAATATCCTTTCTTGCGAGATGCCCATGGGGAAATCCCGGGCCTATTTACCTTTGTACCGGGACTCTCTTTGTGAGTCCCTATTAGTGTGCTGGTGATCCACATGCGCTCCACTAACGATTCACAATATACCATACAGTATCCTTTCAGATTCCATCCTCTATTGAGATTACTTCTCCCGGAATCAATTAATTGACTCTGAGTATCGTCTCACTCAACCAGATGTTCTGAAGGTATGTATCTGTCCATGTTTCCTTCTTTTAATGATTCAGTTACTCCCACTGGTTTTTAGACCAGGTGTAAAATCAATCAAATTTTCTCATAGACTGTGTCTCGCCCTAAGGTTCTCTTGTTTGGCAGCAACCGGGCTCACCAATGTTTCCAAGTAGTCAGATTGTAAATTCTGTACCAACTATAGTGTTTTACCACCAATCGGTATGTCACACCAATCTTAACTACTTATGATGGTAATCAATACTACTGGTCAAGAGAAGATTATGTCAGTTGTAGAACAGAAATCCAATTTTTGTTTCAAGCCTAGTGATGACTAAAGGTTTTTTCATTTGGCTAATCCTAAACTCATTCAGGACTGTCCCAGCTCCCACTGTTTCCTTAGAACATGAGTTCTTTCTAAAAGAGCTCTTCTTTTACAGTAACAGCGGGATAGCTATTGAAACGACAATGCTGATCATGTTTAGGCTAGTCATGAGGTTCAGATGAACACTATAAGACCCTGGACTTTCTATGTATAAGTGGAATAATTCCAGCTTTACATTTCAGACAGTGTCTGCAAGACCTACAGTCTAGGATGTGGTCTGAATATGGTTTATATGGACTGACTGTTATAGTATATATCTTATTGGAAACTAATTGGCAATGTATCTCATACATCGAGGATCGAACTGTTTCGACCAATTCTCCATTGTCTTCCCTAAGACACATTACAACCATTAATGTTCTTGGAAGAGAATGAACTGTGAAACCTTTTTCTCAGTTTATGTTATTGCTCAGGTTCTGTGGAACTTGTACTTCCTTTGAAGTCCTTGAACTGTTCAAGGTTTCAATTCAATTGCTTATCCCGATAGGCAATGTCATATTCATCATACCGAATGATGAACATTGTGAAGTACAAACAATTGTGTTCTATCTCAAGATTCGAGCAACACACCGCAACAGGTGTGTCCGGTGCTCTTAATCTCAATGTCTTTTACATATCTATGTAGACTAATGAATTTGTTAACTTTGTTCAAGACTTGCAATCTTCAGTTGACTCTAAGTCAACTGATTCCAAAATCCTATCCTCTGGATCTTTGGGTGATTCATTTCTTGCCACATGTGCTTTATGAAGAACTTAATCATCATCTAACTCTAAGTCAGATGATTCCAAAGTCCTGTCCAGCTGGACCTTTGGTTGATTCATTTCTTGACACATTAAGAACTCAATTCATCAGGTGAGTCTAAGTCAAATGATTCCAAGGTCCTGTCCAACTGGACCTTTGGTTGAATTGATTCTTATAACATTTGTATTAACTATCATAATGACACAATTCTTGAATTCAAAACATTTTGGATCGGCATTCAAGTTACTACTAAACATACATTCAACACATTTATATAACATTTCAAGGACAATTTTAGACAACAGGTGTTAAAATAAAAATGACAATTTTATTAAAACAAAATCCTTGAACAATGTAATAGACAATGTCAAAAAAGCATCTAAAGACTAATAAAAATATTTCAATATCTATCTAAACTTCAAAACTGCACGAGCTGGAGATCCAATCCAAATATGCTCCTATGCGCCAGAGTCCCGTGCCTTCTTGATTCCCTACATACAAACCAAAATGCGATTGTCACATTATGTATCAAGAAATCTTGGAACAGGAGTTTTGAGGTTTTTAGATATACCTGAGCTTTCAAAGGATTTGGAGCGTCTTCCAATCTTTCCGTGACTGTATCCGATTTAGCGGATTCCCAGTTTGAGACATGTCCAGTCGATCTCGACCGTTTCTTGTTACGTCTCTTTTCTGGACTTAATCCAGGAGTAGCTGAGCCATTGGAGCTATGCCTGTCCAAGAGTGACTCGTATAAAGTCAACAGTGGACGCATTTCCATGAGGGTCTTTTTCTGGTCTTCTATTCTATACGTCTGAATGAACAGATCGTACTCATTTGTCAGCGAAGCGAGCAGGATGTTAACACTCTCCTCCTAACTCATGGGATAACCAAGTTTATACAATTTGCCTATGTACGCTTCAATCTGAAGAACATACGAATTGACGCTACTTCCTGCTTTCAGGTTGCACTCTGCAAGTCTTTTGAAGATCCTGGTTCGTTCCTCTTCAACTGGTTTTTGGAACTTTTCCTCCACCAGTTGCATCAACTCATATGGCCCCAAGGATTCAAAATCCTTACGGAACACGGGGTCAATGGTTGATAGCATGAGGTCACGAATCTATTCGGATTCATCATAAGAACCTTTTATGATGACTTGTTCTGGTGGAACTGGAATCGGATACTCGGTGAGATGTAACTTGCCAGCAATGCCGAGAGCCAGTCTCCAATTGCGAAGCCATTCTTTACTGTTGAGGCCAGTCAGCCTTCCCATATTTAGCAGGTGCATTCTGATGCTTTCTGAAATGGGTGAAGAAGGAGAAGGAGGAGAATTGACACTTGACATCTATAAGAGAAAATAGAATTTATTAGTTTAATTGATCATTTTAAATAATTACCCAATATGTTATTTAATAAGGCTAGGATCCAAAATACCCCAACTATGGTGTGAAGAGGGATGTCGTAATCATAACATAATGGTCATTAAGGTAGATAAGCACTTATCAATTTCATTTTATGAAATTCCTAGATCTGTTGAGATTCATTAAGCTTTTCAATGGCATGTTTAATCTCGGATGTGCTCCACTGTTTGTGACTGGGATGCCGAGGATCACAAACTGGATGTGAATAACCATGCAAATTAGTTTGGTACTCTCACGTTAATCATCATCTCTAATTGATGTGCCGGTAAACCATACACGCTCCATCAACAATGATAATACCCGAGAAACCCATTGCAACTCTTTATGAACCCCTATTGGCGTGCCGGTAAACCACACACGCTCCACCAATGTTTCATAAAGTGCAATATGCAATTTCATGGATTAGCACCAATTCACATTTTTCCTAAAGTAACTAGATTTGGGTTTTGTTAAGCTGTTCCAGTACTTTGAATAATATCATTATACTTTTAATGATTATTAGGCGGTCCTATCAAACCTTTTCGGCTAACGACCCTTCACTGATCAGGCGAGCGGTGGGCGAGAGTGTTCACCCATTAGACCGCCATTTTATAGGCAGTCTCCTTATACCCACTTTATAGATCAGCTTCGTGAATGAGGCCTACTAATGATTTGACTAACCATTTTAATCTTATACATATAATAATAACTTCCTAATTATAATATATATAAGATGTAATTTCTTAAACGTTTTAAAAAATTGTTTCTGGTTTATCTTTTAATTTATTGTCGATTTAAACTATTAAATTTAAAATTAAATAAACCTCCAATTTTATCTTTTAGTTAAACAATTAATTAAATTTAGATATTTTAGACTTTTAAAATATTTCTGGATTTATCTCTTAATTTTCGGAATTTAAAACTATTAAATAGAATTAATTTAAATCCTGTTAACTATCTTTTAATTAAACAATTAATTAATTAAGTTTGATATTTTAAACCTTTTAAAATATTTCTAGATTTTATCTATTAATTTTCGGAATTTAAACCATTAAATCGAAATTAAATAAAATCCTTTTAATTATCTTTTAATTAAACAATTAATTAAATTAATTAATTCTAAGATAGGTATCACAAAATAATCAAATTAATTTAAACCTATCCTCATCTCCTAATTTTCAATTTTTAAGATAATTGGTTTAAGGTTTTATCTATTTAAACAATTAAAGTTACCAAAAATAGAAAGTCTTCTAAACCCTAATCATAAAAAACCGCCAAGCAGGAGGGGCCGGCCAGGGTTATCAAAAACAAACCCTAATTTTCAAATATGGCCACATTAGGTTTAGAAACAATAAAACCCTAATTAACAGGATACATTTATAGCAATTTAACAAGAAAACAAACCAAATAGCTCTGATACCACTAAAAGATTTTCTGCAACTATGAACTAAAATTCCTAAGTTCACATACAACCTATATAGATCTAAGTTTTCTTCTAGTTAAACATATAACAAATCCTATAAGGCCCAGAAAATATAAACTAAATGAAAAGATCAAGAAAAACCGACCTTTAGTGAATCTTGGAAGCAAAGCAACAGAAATCTCTTGCCTCAAATGCAGTTACACCCTAGCTGGTAGTCTTGGCCAAAAATCCTTGGGGAGCGAGTCAAAAAATCGTAGGTTTAGGGTTTGTGAGCCTCCCTATTTATAGGCTCCATGTGGTTATCAGATAAACGTTACAGATAAACCTTTTTGAATTCGAATTAAGATAAAAACCTTTATTTTAATCATTCAAACCATATTTATCTGTAAATATGTATATTTCGAATATATATATATATATATATATATATATATATATATATATATATATATATATATATATATATATATATATATATATATATATATATATATATATATATATATATATATATATATATATATATATATATATATATATATATATTCGGCCAACACCACACTAACTTAAAACTGTCACTTACTCAACTATTGAATAATTATAGTTTTAGTCCCTGCACCTTTAATTAATTAATTTAACTGCCAAATTAATTCCAATTAATTCCAGAAAAATTTCTAATTAATTATTATAGTTTCTAATTAATATATTATCACTCAAATATATTAATAAACTATTTATTTAGTTTCTATTGATTTATTAATCACATAATAAATCAATCTTTCTCTTTACCGGACTTTCTACCAATCCTCCAACTATGAGGGCAACCCAAATGGACTATGCTACTATTAATTAGATAAATACTAATTATTAGTCATGGCTTAGACACGTAATCCAACAGATGTGTCTTGGGTTACAAGCTAAGCAAAGTTCAAAGGGTATCTTGCTTCATCAAGGCAAATATGTGGATTATATTCTCAAGAAGTTTGAATTTAAGGATGCAAAAGCTGCCAATACACCGATGTCTGAGCGACCACTACTATCTTCAGATCTAGATGGTGAATCCGTGGATCAAACGTTCTATCGTTCAATGATTGGTTCCCTAATGTATTTGACGGCCAGCAGACCGAACATCCTTTTTGCAGTCTGCCAGTGTGTTCGACATCAGGCTAATCCTAAAAACTCTCATTTAACTACTGTCAAACGAATCTTTAGATACCTTAAAGGGAGACCTAAACTATGTCTCTGGTATCCAAAGAAACATGAATTTGATATTTATGCATTTTCAGATAGCAATTATGGGGGTTGCGTTGACAGAAAGTCCACAAGTGTTGGATGTCAATTCTTAGGAGACCGACTGATTTCTTGGCAATGCAAGAAGCAGCAGACCGTGTCAACTTCTATAGTTGAGACTGAATATGTTGCTGCCTCAGCCTGTTGTTCTCAGGTCATCTAGATGCAGCATCAACTCCTTGACTATGGTATGAACTTTCTTGACACTCCTATATTTTGCGACAATGAGGCAGCTATCCAAATTGTGAAAAAGCCTGTCCAGCATTCTAAGACTAAGCACATTAACATTAAAATTCACTTTATTCGAGATTGCTATGAGTGGAAATTGATCCATTTGGAATTAGTCCACATAGATAACAATGTGGCGGACTTATTCACAAAACCTTTTGCAAAAGCTCGGTTCAATGTGCTAGTTGAGATACTTAAAATGATACGTTTTGATGACTGTTAAATCAGTTCTGTAAATATTGTACACTATTTTTGTTCAGTTAAATTTGTTCATGGTTTCATTTTCAAAATTCTTTCCCATGCACAAATTTAGTGGGAGAATTAAAACAAAACAAAAAATTACAAAACTTCAAAAATACAAAAATATTTTTTTTTTCTTTATGTCTTTACTTTAAGAAAATCAAAAATATGTTTTTCAGCTTATTAACTACAAACATCCTACTAAACCACCATTTACAAACATCCTACCAAACCATCATTCACATAATACCATTCAAACCTTTTCTACCCTTTTACCTACCGACGACGCACCGAGTAATACCACTCACTGCTGAGGTAATACTTAAGTGCTAGTTATTCTTACTGTTACACCATAGTTAGTTTGAAGCACTGACAACCTTTCTCAACCAAATCTAAAGGTTTCTTCTATAACATCAACTTCTAGACACTTTGAGTAAAGCCACTAACAGTCGAGAGTTAAAAGGCTAAGCCACTGGTTAGATTGCGTAGCGCAATCTATCACACGCACCAATCCATTCTCAACCTCCTCTGACTTTCTGTTGCAAGAGATAGACGACTCACCATTTTAAACCAAGTGGTGATGATATTTCGAAACTCTATGGCAGTGATCTCTACTACAACACAACTAGTAGATGTGAGGCATCAACAACCATTCTTACCTTCAAAGCTTCTAAATTCAAGAGTTGGATGACTCAGTGTAATAAACCATACACTGATGACAATTCGAAAATCTAGCCGATGGGTATGTCTAGTAACGAAGACATATTACACGCTCACACCACTCTTGATCCTGATCTTCTTCTAATAAAGATGCTCGTGACTCAATGTGATTTTACCTCACATTGATGAAACATCGAAACTCCGGGTCAGTGATCGTTGTTGTTTACCACAATAGCTGTGAGACCCCAACAACTTCATCGGATTCAAATTGGCACTAAGATGGTGCACTCCGCAGAGTTTGGATACCATTGAACGTCTCGCCAAGAGCCAAGTCAACTTGTTGACTTGTCAACTGCATTGAGATCTTTGATCAAGGATATGTAGGGGCCAAAATCAAAACGGCCACGAGTAGTTCTCCGATACTCAAACAATCGCAGTGCGTTCCTCCAGGTTCACATAGATACTGCGAGAAGTCTCATTATGAGCTAAGGCTGAGTCCTTGAACAATTGTGGTGAGAGTTTATAACACCGTGACCCACAGGATTTGTGGTCAAAGTTCGTATCGAGAAGCGACAGCTAAAGTGAAGTTCAAAAGTTTCGAAACGAATTTTCTGTTTCTGAAGAAGGTGAAGCTTAATTCGATGTGACAGGCTGCTTGAATTCCTCCTCAGTCAGTTTGTTGCTACATCTACACCTATATGTGATCAAGAAGAAGATGTGAAGAGTCAGACTCCAATCAAAGTCAAAGTGAAATCAAAAGCTGGAAGTGCTGATTCAAGACGTATGCTGAAGCCCAATGTGCGTTCAAAGTCAAATCTAAAGACATTACAATACCGAATACGAAGTTGTCTCTCCAACGTGTTAAAAGCTATTAACATCTACTCTCGTCACTCGTTAAGGGGGGGATTGTTAAAATGTTGCTGCAGTATACAACTGAGGCCAATATCAAGACATAGCTCGAAGACAAATAAAAGCATTAAACCAAGGGGAGATTGTTAGGCCATAATTTATGTTTGTTTAAGCTTTGAATTAATCGGACCAAATCTAAGAGTCCTGGGCTAAAATTGAAGACAAAGTGGGCCTGACAAAGGATTTCGGTCTGGGACCAAAATCCCCACGATTTCGGTCGTGATGACCGAAAACCTTATGGTTTTCGGTAGGCTTGGTCCAACAAATTCGGTCCGTCTTGGTCCATGGGCTTGGGTTTTTGGCTGGGTGTATCGAGTGTATAAATACTCTTGTTTAGCCTTCATTTGGAGTGTTAGTTGTTTTGGAACCTTGTGCTAGCTTAGAGAATTCATCGTTCAAGCAACTACATATATTATATACTAGACGCTTATTCAATATAACGTGTGCATTGAAGGTTATATCTCCTCTCGTGTTTGATTGATTTGATTGATACCATGTTTAGATCTAGGATTGTTTCGAGACCTACAAAAAAATTTAGCTAAATCGGAGTTCGTATGAACAAACTATTATGGTTAAAAGTTAGAAAAAATATAAAGTTTCACGTTACCGACAACCTAGTTTAGATCTTCAAAAGTAACAGTCTCCGACATCAAATTTTTGTGTTATTGTTATTAACAACACATCTACTAATACACTTCATGTTACAAAAAAAGTAGCTAAATCGTAGTTTGTAAGAACAAACTATTAGGGTTCAAAGTTGGAAAAAATATAAAATGTCACATTACCGACAACCTATTTTAGAGCTTCAAAAGTAACACTTTCCGACATCAAATTCTTGTGTTTTTGATGTATGAACGCATTTACTAATGCACTTCACATCACAAAAAATCAGGTAAATCGAATTTCATTTGAACAAACTATGAACGTTCAAACTCAGACAATCCTTAACCCTAAACCCATGAACCACCAAGAACCCTAACCCTAAATCCATGAGGATTTTGCATATCACATGCAGGATATTGCAGGCAACCTAGAGCATTACCCAAGTGATGCTAAAAAAATGAGGTTTCAATTTTTTTTTTCATAGGGCCAAAGAGGATTTCACATGTGAGAGGGGGACTAAATTTTCAGGCAAGGGACTAAATTTCACAGGTGACTTAGCCACCTACGTAATGTTTGACTATTTTCAGACAAGTGACTAAATTTGTGTTGTTTTGATAAAAATTCGGATTAGAATAGTTTAATTTTTTTTGTCTTTATAAAAAATAAGTCCCAATAATTGCTGGAACTAGAAAGTATAATGTGTACTTTGTTTCGCGGAGAAATGCTTGTGGTTGCTTCTTTGTCAAAAGTTTACGAAGTAGCTAGGAAAGGCCTATAAAGTGACTTTAGTAAAAAGAAAAAAGAACTTAAGTTTGGCTGGGGATTAATGGTAGATCATGGATAGAATCGGTGTTAAAGTGGAGTTGGTGGAGGTGGGGGTATTCCCACATTGTTAATAACCTACTAATATCCGGATCGATGTCGAGACCGGCGGATAATTTTGGTGGTAAGGCCAGCTGCCCAGCTATCTGGCAGTTTTTAAAAAAAAAAAAATCTAAAAGTTTCCGATTTTTTTATTGAAATAAAAGCTTAACTGATCAGTCAATGTCCTTTTTAAGAGCATAATTAAATATATTAGTTTTTAAAAAAGACATTTTCTCCTCACAAACCTTATCGAATACTTCTGTTTCTTATATATTCTCACTTTGGTCCGTCAAACGGTGATTAATTTGTTGTAGTGGAAAACTACAATATAATTTCATTTTAAAAAGTTTGATATATTTTGAATATCAAAAGAAATCCATAAATGCACCGACAAGTACATAAGGCCTTTAATAAATGCAAGGTGTCTTACAGAGAAACTAAGATACCATTCACGGGACAATGAAAAGTTGATGCTCGAAGGGACAGTGAACTCGCTATATATGTTTGCTTGAGATTTGACAAAAAACATTGCCCTTTAAAAGTTCTTAAACCTTAGAACCCATGGATTTTCATCAACTAAATACAGGAACCACAGTGACTAACAAAGCTTGGTCGAAGTGAAACAGCCTGTCGATTGAATGACAAAACACAAAGACTGCACGGAGCAAACAATGGAACAAGGAAAACCGTGGAAATGACTTGTTATGAGGAATAGAGGGATCGAACATATCTTTTATATATATTCAAGGAAATTGAATAATGTTAAGTATGAAACGTATATAAAAATGTGTATTCTTGCCACAGTTTTATGTTCATAACATATATGCATTAAAAAAATAGACATGCCAATTAATTTCGACATCAAAATTTTACATTCTTTTATGTTGATGAATATGCCAAAAAGCGTGTACAATTAACATTTTGTTCTAGTATTTATAGTGTGTATAGTATGCGTTTTTTTTATAATTATATATCTTGCTGAAGTTTCAAGGTCATTTGTAGGGTTAATTAGGTTAATATGCCCTTAATAAGAAAAAACTGTTCGAGATGATGGATATGTGTTTTCTAGAGCAATTAGTAAATACTTGATAACCATTATGAAAACGACAAAAAGTGTCCAAAGAGATCAGCTTCAAACATACATAAGTTTTAGTTTGTTAGGATTACAAAACCTTATATACACGAAAGGAGCTTGATGGGCATCATAGCTATTTGTCCCACCCGTCAGAGCAAGTTTATTGTTTTGGCTCTCAATTACGAATTTCTCTCGATTTATGCTCGTTTCACGTTTTAAATTATTTCTTTTAGTTGTAAATCTTGTGTTTTCGTGACTTCTTTATATCACATGATTATGTAACATCGATCTAGTGTGGTTTAGTGGTGATCATTTAAGTAGAATTAATAAGGACTTCAGAAATATTGCCTCAAGATCAAATATCAAAGACGTGAACTTTGAGGTGATCTGTCATTTTAACAAAACAAATTTTAATTCATCAAATAAAAAAAATGGATTGTAAACTTTTGAAGGCATTTTTAAATTAATAATTTTTTATAAAGTCTTAAATAGTTTGTGTGATTTACTTTCATTCTACTTCTTACTATAAGATCTAGGTGATTTGTGGGGTTTGTGTTAGGTAAATATGCAGTTATTAAGGAAAAGTGTTGGAGATGTGGACATGTGTGCCATAGAGTTTCGCATGAGCCATAAGGTGTGCAAGACAATCAAAACTTTCTATGACAGTCGCCACATCAGTGATACATCATTAGGACAACCGCAAGATACATACCAGAAAATGCAATACAACACAACACTCATTTTAATTTTCACGTCATCATTTTAATTTACGTTTTTTAATAAAAATCAAACATTAGATTAATTTACAAAACATAATATTAAAATTAAAATCAAAACATAAAAAATAACATTAAAATAAAAAAGATTATTGCTCATCTAAATATTATTACCTAATTTTTTCTTTCACCGCCTCGAGTGCCTCGAGATCCCGTCCCACAAATCTCTTGCCCGATTCGCGCAGAACTTGAAAATCCAACCGTGTTTGTAGAATCTCGTTGAAGCGGTTAAATTGTTCAATGAGAGCATCGACCTAGTCCCCAACTTTTTCTTTGGATGACGAGAAGGAGGCGTCTCGTTTCACTCCGTCGCGGGCAGGGGGATGGGGATGGCTCTTCCGATGGAGTGTCATCGTTGTTGAGGTCGAACGGGTCTTGAGGGTCGGAAACGTAATGATACATTTCATGACCCTCGCACGTTTGGATCCTGAACCGCAATTCGATGCAGAGAATGTAACAAGCACCCAGTTTGGACCATTTCTCATGACATCCCAAGCTTTCAAATGCGCAAAAGGTTTCCCACACTGTCCAGCGTATTAGTCGATCACGGTGTTGAAAGTGTTGAATTGGTTTTCGCCGCTTCGGTGAAGGTTTCCCCCATTTCCCGGCGAGCCCGTCGTTATTTCGGTAAGCTCCCCGGCCCATAGCTTCATGGTAATGGCCCAAAATCCACTCTGACATCCCTTTAAAAGTTTGATTATTTCCTTGTGCCGAATGTAACGCCCCGATCTTGATACACTTTGAGAAGTGTAATATTTGTAACAAAATGTCAACTTTGGAAAACTTTTCTCATGACGTCGAGTCACGTCTTAAAAATTTCTATTCCAACAAAAACCATTTATGTTTTAAAAATATTTATACAACTTCGAGAGTTACAACTCCATATCATACAAGACAATAGAAAGCAGGTTAAGATTACAAACCGTAAAATCAGCCAAAGTTCACTCCTTCTAAAGTTACAACTCCATATCATACAACACAATAGAAAGCAGGTTAAGATTACAAACCGTAACATCAGCCAAAGTTCACTCCTTCTAAAATTTCAATTTCTTCAGGTCATCCTATTTGCTTCTATCCCTCGTGTCTAGAACCTGGGATACATGGCATAAAAACAAATATACGTAAGACGAAAATGTCTCGTGAGCTACATGGGTTTTAGAGTCAAAACATTTGTAAACATAACGAATTCACTTGCAAAACATTTATAACGATATCATATACGATACTTGTTGTCAAAACCTTTATGGTCAATTTATATAACGACAGTCCTTGTCAAAACCTTTATAATTAATCAATAACGAACTTTCGCTTTTAAAGCCTTTAATTACAAATCAAGTTAAAAATTTTCTATCATAAAACTTTCATTTTCATTTCATTAGCTTTGACTGGTATCGTAGCATATTTGATTTTTATACTTAGGGCCTTAATCACTCTTGGTGATACCCCAAGTCTGTTCTTTGATGGTAAGAACATATTCAAACCACCTGAGCATCTTATCACATGCTTTGACCGATATCTTAACATGCTTAATTTTTATAGTTAGGGCCTGAATCATTCTTGATGATTACCTCAGTCTGTACTAGAATGGAAAGAACACAACCAGTCCATTCTAGTAACTTCCCATATTTAGGAAATCTACTTCGCGAAGGGGTAGGACCGCCCTAGTAGATTCCTCTGTATTCCCATTGTGGGAATATCATAGCCCGGGCAGACGATTTTCCATTCATTCACATTACTTTTCATTACAATACATTGCTTGCATCAAATACCAGTTATTCCTAAACATAATACAGCTAGCTATCAAATCATTCATTCATAATCATCATAAGGCTAAATGCCAAAACATTCTTTCATACATATCGTGTGCTTGAAGCCAAAACATTCTTTCATAAACTTCATACGCTAATGTCAACATTCTTTCATAAAACATCATGGCTAAATGCCAAAAAATTCTTTCATAAATATCATCAGCTAAATGCAAAAACAATATTTCATACATAGAGTGGGCTTGAAGCCAAAATATTCTTTTATAAAATTCATATGCTAATGTTAAAACATTCTTTCATAAAACATCATCAGGTAAATGCCAAACATTCTTTCATAAGTATCATCGAATAAATGCCAAAACATTCTTTCATAAATATCATGAGGCTGGACACCAAAACATACTATCATAACCATTGTGGCTTGATGCCAAAACATACCTTCTTAACATTATGGCTTGATGCCAAAACATGCTTTCAAAACATATTGGGCTTAATTCCAAATCATACTTTCATAACATAGTGGTAAACTTTCATAACTATGACACATATTCTAAGATTTCCATACATATTCACATTTGAAAGTCATATAAAACTTTATAAAATACTTTGCCATGTACCCCATAGCGGGAAAATGCTACATGTACTCACCTTAGTAGCAAGGTACGTCTAGCTACACTAATCCCCATAACACAAGCCTTTCATTAGTTCCACGTGTCCTTCAATCTCTATTGATTCAGTAAGAGATTATAACTTATGAAACAACTAAACATACAACATTTGTCTAATCATTCTTGAACTACTTCTAATCATCATTTAATTCCATTCCAATGGTTAACCATCATTCTTAAAACATAATAACCATTTTGGATATTTTTATCCCTTTTGTCCCATTTTGACCAAAATGATATTTTCGGGTTCTACAAGGTTATATTTTAGCAACTTTCTAATTTTTACATCTATATGAGTTCACTTCAATGATTTGATGTCAAAACATCCATCCTTTTACCCATATATGCCAATTTTGACAAACTTCGATCAATAAAGTTTCTAATAATAGAAACCGATTTAAAACATATTTATTTTACGTTTATTCGACACAAATATGTTTCTAATACTTCATAATTATCATTCCAACTAAATTTTATGTTCACTGGAACACTATATTTACACATACTATAATCATCCCAAAACGTTGGAATTCACAGTTCGCTACTAGAAAAAGTCTAAATAGCTACCGAAGTTTACTACAGAAGTCGTATCCATAGCTATTCTGCTACGAAATATGTTACGGAATTACATTTTGTAGCAATTTTGCTACTGAATTGCACTGCGTAGCTAATATCTAAACAACTACGAAACTTATCTACATAAATGGAATTTGTAACTATTTTGCTACGAAATTTGCTATGTAATGGAAATCAGTAGCAATTTTTCTACGAAATTTGCTACGAATTCCATAACGCCCCTTTAGCTACGAGGATTTTCTCCACGGATTGGTTTCGTAGAAAATTCCGTAACCATTCTACGAAATATCATGCTTTTGCTATGACATTTTTCCGTAGCTATTCCACTTTTTTCTTGTAGTGGTTCTCATTCCAATTTACAAACTTTTTGTCCTATTAACCATCATGTATTATCAATTTCATGATTTTATCCAACTTGTGAAGAAACTATTACAATCAACAAATTCAACATATTCTATTTCCACATTATAGCATTGCATTCTAGTCCACTATGTTGATGATTATAACATAGTACCAAATTCCAGAATTTCAACTTTTAACCTTACCAATTTTCCATATATTATGACTTGAATCTAAGAGTTTATTAACTCAACATAACATATAATCAAAAACCCCAAGTCAAAATACCAAATGCATGACTAGCTTGTGTTCTTGAACTCACAACATGATTAAATCCGAAAATAAATTTCAAATCCAACATGAACTATTAGATTTCAAGCTTAGTAACTAGGGTTCCAAGCAACAAGCTTTTACCTTTCAATTTCCTGTCTAAAAATATGGAATCAGGAAGTTTAAAATTGATGCATGCAAGAATCGAGACAAGGGATCGCATCTCTGGCCACGCTAGCACACATCACCACTGCCGGCGGTGGTTTTTTCCTCGAAATCCGACCGACAGCGACCAAGGGTTGTTGCCCTACCTTCGTTCTTTCCGAAATCGTGAACCACAAGGGACTATCGTCGCCTTCCTACTATAGCCTCCTGCAATTGGCGGTTTACCGCCGATCCTTGCCACCACAGTGCCGACCTGCTGCTTCTTCGTCTTCTGATTGCCACCTGTTGGGGATATTAATTGTGTCTAGATATATATATCTGAAGTACTAGTGTTCTTATCCGAAGTCTAAGAAAATCTGAAGTCTGGAAGTAAAGATCCGAAGTATGATAGCTGGCAGATCGTGTTTATCTTTGGTAGTTAGCTAGTTTATCTAGGGTTTCTATTCTTATCTGTAAGTGATGGGCTTTACGTTTATGGTCCATTATGTGTTAGTATATATACATGATGTAACACTAGATGTAAACAACAATGGTTGCAACAGCCGTAACTTCATTATGATCATGCTTTACAAAGGTGCTCGTCTCTTTGATTAGGAGCCCTTCATATATTACAGTGAATAAAATCATTTGACTAATTTGATACTCAAACTATTGTTCATATTGTTTGCTTTGTTCGTGATTTTATCTTTACAATTGGTATCAGAGCGGGTTACTTGTTGATCTTTTACCAGGAACAAATTAATCTTTTTGATTCGTGGTTCTAAATTGTTCTTAGATCCACTTTTTCGTGTTTTAAAGCTTTCTTCCTGGTTAAATTCTGCAAAGATCCAATTTTCAATTACTTACAACGCAAACAACGCAATGATAAACTATGCAGCCCTTCTTGGTTCTTGCAACAAAGCTCTATTGCTCATTCCTAAATTTTACGATCAGTGGGCTGATCACATTAAAGATCATCTGTCATGGATAGATGAAGATCTCATGAGATCCATTAATGAAGGCCCATTTACAGCAAATATCAAAGCCATATTTGTGAAACCTGGTGAAGCAGCTTCGGTTGAAACTAAAGAAAGTATTGCTGTAAATAAAAAGAAGGTAGAGAATGATAAACGATGCATGAGAGAACTGAAGAACGGTCTGCCTCTTGTTGCCTTTAATCTGATTCGTGGATCGAAATATGCAAAAAAGATCTGGGATAGGTTGAAGATGAGATACGAACACTCTATGTGCAACAAACATAGTTTATTCTTCATGTGGTTATAAAAATAATGTCTCACGAATATCCATTCGGAAAATACAGACTCTAGTCTATTAGAAGTCGTATCAAACGCATAGGCTTCACAACCTAAAAGTTCAAGTAAGAAAAGTCGTATGTAACCTTATTCCATAATCCTTATGGTGACTTAGTTACCTTTTTAGTTGGAATAATTTAAGATTACGTACAACTAACTCAAAGGTGTAACAACAAAAGATAGTGGTAAAGAATTTTCACCATTCTAGACGCATATCTGTAAGGCTTATATGAATTAGTATGTATGTGGCTTAATAGATCCTTGTAAATTCCACTTACATAAACGAAAACTACCCTAGTCATATTTCCAAATGAACAATATTTCGAAAAGCGACTTAGGCAGGTTGATTCCAAAGTTTCATGCAACAGGAGTTTTATTTATGCCTTTCTTTTTTTATGTGATAAAAATTACAATGTCACATAAATATTCTATCTAAGACATAATTGATTTTAATGGTATTATGACAACGCCTCGTAATATCAAGTATTTTAGTTGTTGTTGAGCCCTATTCTTGGTGATTTTATATCATATATGCTGTGGTATTCTCACTTTTTGTGTCAGTGCTTGTTTGCAAAGAAAAGTCATAAACAGTGGTTAAATGCGTACAAAATGAAGAAGTTTGGAGATAAAGTCAAAAACAGTCGTCTGAATACGCGCGCCGCGGATTCTACATGTGCGCGACGCGCCACGTCAAGGAGATGAGGCGGCGGAAGAATTCGAACTGCGAGAAAACGGGGATAAGGCACTACGCGCGCCGCTGATATTAGCTTTGCGCGACGCGACTTCTTAATTTTCCACAACTATAAAAAGAAATTTTTAGGTCGAAATCAGCAGGCAAGGAACGCCCATAAGGTAGACTTAAGGCTTCTTTGACTTCAAGTTTCGGACTTCAGCAACCATTCGTGGTATTTATGTTTTTTTCAATTTAATTCCATTATTAGTTCAATTGTTTTTAGTTATTAGCTTAGTGTTTCTGGGTGTGACAACCAGTAGCAATAGGTTATAGCTTTGATTTTTCGTTGTTTACTGTTTTGAACCTTCTGGATTGGTGCTTAATAGAGTTAATCATTCAGTTCATGTTGGTTTGCTTATTTTACCATTGTTTATGCATTATTGCTTTGGATGTGTTTAGATTGTTCTTATTGTTTCTGGATCTGGATCATACTTTCTGATTTCAGTGAACAACTTTAGTTTAGAAATTGATTTGATTTAGTTAGGTTAATGTTAGAATTAGTTTTTGGCAATTGTGTGGATTTTGGATTTTTGGACTGTTTTTGGGAAAGTAGAAGATTAGTCCCTCTGGCTGTAATGTGACACTACAGTTGGTAATCTGTCACCTATCTTGACCACGAAACTCCTGTCAAATTTTGGCGCCGTTGCCGGGGAGTTATGAGCTTAAGAGTAGGTGATCTGTAGGGAGTCGTTTTCTGAATTTTAGTTTTGGTTTTGAGATTTGAGCTTGGTTAGCATTTTTTTTGTTTTGGTTTTGACGGGCGTTTTGCACTAGTGCATGCGTACCTGTCGGGGTGGGCAGTTATCACCCTTGCTTTTTGACTCGGAGATCGAACAAACTGCGCGCAAGAACCGTGTACGTAGGCGCTTAGATAACATGAGTCCTAGTAGTGTTAGTATAGAAGATGTTACCCATGAACCCTTGGGTGATGTAATAGGGGGAATTCCATTTATACTCCTAGTGTCAGAATTTTAGTTTGGGAGCACCAGTGCTACTAGTGGTGCGGTTTCAGCCCCCGCATCAATACCAGCATGCACTTTGCCTTCAGTCCCACCTTTACCACAAACCACAACCAACCCATTTTCAGCTGCTATGGTGTGGGGAGCGCCGACCCGAGATGACAACCTACCGCCTAGATAGCAAACTACCATTTCTCAACCACAACAATCACAACCATTACAACCATCATACCAACAAACCATATTCAAACCACAACCTGTTTTTCAAACTTTATCACAAACAACCCAATATGTGCAACCACAACAACCACCTCCACCGCAGCAGTATCAATACCATGAGGTCGAGCAAGGATACGAGGAAGAGGAAGAATATGGATTCCTCAGCAGCAACAACGGAACAGAGGTCGGGGACCTCCATGAAGAGTACAACAATAACAATAGCAAGGTCAACAAGGGTACAATAATGATCAACACTATAACGGTAACTTTGTCCCACCTTTATACTTTACACAAGCTAGAGGGCAATCGGTTGCGTCGCACTTCGAACTGCGGGAGTATGACGATTCATCGCCCATTTTTATTCTTGAAAATATAGATACACAAATAGAAATTAGGCCTCAGCTGATAGGAGTATTAACTCAATTTAGAGGTTATAAAATTGATGATCCATATAACCACTTGTATGAGTTCATGGCAATAGCCAATGCCAACACTCCTAGGGATACCAATAGAGATATTTATAGGTTAATATTATTTCCTTTTACCTTAAAGGATAAAGCCAAGTACTGATTCACATTGTTGGATTAGGTGTCTAAGCCATGACTTTATATTTGTATTTATCTTGTTAATTGAAGCAAAGTCCATTTGGGTTGCCCTCATAGCAGGAGGATTGATGTAGAAGTCAGTAGAGAGAAAGATTGATTTATTAATAGTTTAATAAATCAATAGATTTAAATAAATAGTTTATTAATATATTTAAGTGTTAATATATTAATAAGAAACTATAATAATTAATTAGAAATTAATCTAGAATTAATTAGATTTAATTTAGTGATTAATTTAATTAATCAAAAGTACAGGGACTGGTTCTGTAATTATTCAATTGTTGAATATTGACTGGCCAGTGTACATGGGTGAAAGTGGCAAGATTTTGGTTGTGACACCACAAATCTCGAAACCCTAATTAGGGTTTAGAAAAGCCTTGCCCATTTGACAAAAGGCTTGTCAAAAGTTGGGCTCTAGGGTTTTAAGCTGTGCCACTTGAAACTATAAATAGGGAGCCCCTGTGAGAACCTAGTCTACGCCAACTCTCTCTACCAGAAGAAACTCTGTTGTCTTCTCTCCTCCATTGCTTGGGTGTGACTCTATTTGAGGTAGGACACTTGTGATGCTAGCTTCTGGATCAAGAATCAAAGGTTGGTTCTTCTGTTTTATACCTTAGAAATTATTGTTGGCCTTTAGGTTTTATATTATATGTTCATAAAAGAAAATATAGATCTCTCTTAGGGTTGCATGAGAACTTAGGTGATTTTCTAGTTCACTGTTTGTATAAAACCCTTCAGTCAGAGCCAATTTGTTTTTCTTGTGAATTTGATATAATTAATATGCATGATGATGGGTGTTTTTCGAAAATTAGACCCACCATGAGGCCATTATCGAAATTGGTGGCTAGGGTTTTGAAAACCCTAGCCTCCTCCCGTACCTTTTTCGATTTCTTGTATGCTAGGAAAGTAGGTTGTTACTTTTGGTAATTGTGATTAATAGAATAACTTGAACCTTTTACACCTTGCATCGAAAATTAGGGTTTAGGATAGGTAATTAATTTGTTTAATTTGTGATACCTATCTTTTGATTTACTTAATTTAATTAATAGTTTAATTAAAAGATAAATTAAATCATCTAAAGGGTTTAAATTTAATTTTAAACAATTATATGATAATTGCGAAAAAATAAAAAGGTTAAATCCTAAATATTTTAATAAGATTAAAATACATCCTATACATAGTATAATTAAATGGTAATATTATTTGTATAAGATTAAAAAGGTTAGTCTTACTGTTAGTAGGCCTCATTCACAAAACTGTCCTATAAAGAGGGTATAAGGCGACCGTCTATAAAATGGTAGTCTAATGGGTGTCCACTCTCACCCACCGCTCTCCTAGTCAGTCTAGTGTCGTTAGCCGAACGGGTTTGATAGAACCACTTAAGCCTCTTAAAAGTATAATGCTATAATTGAAAGTACTAGAACCTTGAACAAAATCCCAATCTAGTTACTTTAGGAAAAATGTGAATGAGTTGCTAATTCATGAAGTTGCACATTGCACCTTGTGAAACATTGGTGGAGCGTGGTGGTTAACCGGCACACCAATAGGGGTTCACAAAGAGTTTGCAATGAGTTTCTCGATTTTACCATTATTGATGGAGCGTGTGTGGTTAACCGGCACATCAATTAGAGATGGTAATTGACTTCGAGAGTACCAAGCTAACTTGCATGGTTATTCACACCCAGTTTGTGATCCTCGGCATCCCAGTCACAAACAGTGGGGCACATCCGAGATTAAACATGCCATTGAATAGTTCAGTGAATCTCAACAGATCTAGGAATTTCATAAGATGAGATTGATAAGTGTATTATCTACCTTGATGACCATTATGTTGTGATTACGGCATCCCTCTTCGCATCATAGTTGGGGCATTTTGGATCCTAGCCTTAATAAATAATAAATTGGGTAATTATTTAAAAGGAACGATTAAACTAATAAATTCTGTTTATTGTAGATGTCTAAATCAAGTGTCCATTCTCCTCCCTCTCCTCCTTCACCCATTTCTGAGAGCATGACATCGCAGCGGTCCTCATGCGGTCAAAAATAAGAAAATACCTAACACACACACTTAGCACAGTGGAAGTCAGGGTCGATCCACAGGAGTTACGTGGTCGTGATAGGTGACAGATTACCAACTGCAGTGTCACGCTACAGTCAGAGGACCTAGTTCCTAACTTTTGACAACTAATCCCAAAAAGCATAAAAGAAAACAATTCCAAGCAAGCATGAACTAAACTAAACCACCAACCAAACCTTGTTACTTACTGAAATCAGAAGTATATCTCCAAATCAGAAGCAAACAAAGGCAAATCAAACATCAAACACAATCCAAACATCCAACAATTCATTTACAAGCATAAAACATCGAAAAGAAGCAATTACTTTTAACCAAATGATTCATTAACTCAAAACTCAGATCCAATGACACAACCAGTAACCAAAAGATCCAAAAACAGAAACAAAGACTCAATTTCAATGGGTGTCACTCCCAAAGACACTAGCCACTATCACTAACTATTTAACTAATTGGAAATTAAAGATAAAAACATGAAATTACCAAAAGATGGTTTCTGAAGCTAAATCTCGGAGTCAAAAAGCCTTGGGGGTCGATTTCACACCAGGTCTTCGCTCGTTTTTTCGCCCTAAAAGCCTCTATTTATAGTTGCAAAAATCTCGAGACCGTGCCGCGCATAAATGAATCCCGCGGCGTGCGTAGTGGTTTATCCCCGTTTTATCAAAATTTGAATTCTTTCCACTGCCTCATATGCACGTCGCGCCTTGATGAATTCCGAGGCGCGCGTACGTCTTTTCGTGATTTTGCCTTGATCTTCAAAATTCTTCCAAATTGCACGCTTTTAGTCCCTGTTTTCATTATTTCTTTCCAAACAAGTGCTGGCACGAAAAGTGAGAATACCACGATGTATATGATATAATTTCACTAAGAATGGGGCTCAATAACGACTAAAATATGTGATATTACTAGGCGTTGTCAAATACACCACACTTGTGCCTTGCTTGTCCCCAAGCAAGAGAGTTGTTAATAGATTTTAACTAAGACTCAAACAATTTTTTACTGTGTTCAGTTTCAAAGCTTATTACCTTATGAGTTAGAGTGAAATAGTTTGTGAAAACATAATCGGAATGTTCGTTGGAATTTATGGCTTTCTAGAGAACCCTTGATTACAAATTTTCTATCCACCATGAAGTGTACATACTCATTCGGATTCTAAAGGCCATTAAAGAATTGTCCATGACTTTCGATGTTGTCCGTGTAGCGAGCTTTCAGAAATACCATCCCAGACCAGACGATCTTAGGTGGCAAGGTGCATAAGGCCCACCCATTTTAGACCTAACGGCTCGAACAACAAAGGTCACTGAGTGACAGTTCCTTCCTAAATTCCAATCCTAAAACAGTCCAATCTTCTAGACTCATAAAACTCAACTTATTTGACTAAACTAATAGCATGATTACAACTACATAGTATTTCTCGAAAAATACTAATGCTATAAACAATCACAAACTATTCATTTCAAAATTATAATCTAGTAAAATGTTTTGAAAAAGTTGCTAAAATTTTGAAAATCGGTAATTTCCCGCAAAAATTTCAAAAAAATACTCCTTCGACTGTCCACACCCCACACTTAAAATCGTACAACGTCCCCGTTGTACAAAAATTATTTAGAACAAGGGAGAAAGAGTTACCCCTATGGACGGTAAATCGCTTGGTTGGTGCTCGGTATCACAGGTACAAATACGAACAAAAAAGTCATTGATTTCGCGTTCTGGAGTTGTAGCGCAACAGTGAACACGCTGGTAGTCAAGGAAAGTGGAGGGGGCACGGTGACCCCACACTTGCTTGAAACAACTCCTCCAATTTTGGTATCACATGCATGACTCACAAAAAAGATTAAATGCAAACAGAACAAACAAATAAAATATAAACAAACAAAAGATAGTAGTGTCATAAGTACAGTACAGATATCCAAAAGAAGAAAAAATAAGGAAAATACATCAATCGCCACCTGGTGGCCTAGAAGGTCCAGCCTCATGATCATGGGCTCGAGCTGGGAATGGTCGGGGGCATCGTCCCTGCTGGGTGGCCATCGCCAAAAGTACCTCCCCGATCCACTCCAACTGATCCTCCATCCTCGCGACCCTGGCCTCCAATCGATGGATAGCCGATGGATCCTCTGGTGCTGGTGCTGCCGGTCTCCGGCGTCTCCTACCCGGTTGGGCGTATGCTGGTTGGGGGTCCTGGGCGGCCTCGGTCGCCACCCGCACGTACTAGCCCGGGCGCTGCTGCTCAATCAGCCCCATGTTCTCCAAAGCCCGCACCGTGGTGCGAACCAGAGGTAGAGCAGTCAAGGATGCCACAGTCACGGTAGTAAGGATCCGGTATGAACGGGCCAAGCGGGTGATTTAATACCCGCAGGCCAGAGGACTGCTGGCTGATGCACCCGTCACACGGGTGTAAAGAGAGACAGCTAGGGCAAACAGGAGGTGGAGGAACCTGGAGGGGTCAAGGAGCACCCAGAGATACGGCATGTCCTCACCGGACACCTTCTCGCCCCCCTCCCTATGCATGATGGAGGTGGAGACGATGCGGTGCATGAGCCGATGAAGCGGATCACAAAGCTAACTCTCCCTGGCCGACCCCGCCTCATAGAATACGTTGGACAAAGGTGCCCAAACGTCTACATTGGCATCCCTGGCGGGCTGCCCCTAAACGCACGCCTGAAAGAACTGCGTGAAATGGCGGTGCTAGAGGTCCGCCTCCGTGTAGATACCCGTGCGCCTCTCGAAATCCCGGAGACTGCACTCCCTAGGGATAGCCCCCAATCTGAATCGGATGAGCCTGGATCGGGCCTCCTGAGAGCCCGGTTCATAGCGAACTGTGGCAATAAACTCTAGTAGAAGCTCCGTATATACAGTGTCGTCCTGGGTGGCCATGAGCCTGTCCCAGCCTCGGCATGTATAGGTAGCCTCCCCATCGACCCAAGTGCAGTGGAGAAATGGCTCGATCTCAGCCCAGAGCCCTGCGTCTCTGAGGATATCCCGGTCAATGATCGTCGCCTCTAGAACCCGGCGACCAATGAGGGCATCCCTCCGCGAAATATACTCCACTAAACTGTCCAGCTCAGCGGGGAACTGAAGAAATGGATGATCAAGCCTGAAAGACATCTGCACAAAAATAACCAGACAAAATAATTTTGCAAATTAGGTCCTTTTCTACCCCACCGCACCGCGGCGCGCCCCAAGAACCAGGGCGCGGCGCGGCGAGCGGCTGTTTCCAATTCCAAATCCAAAATCACGATTCAACCTGTTTAAACTCAATCCAAATACACTACAAGGTAGCCTAAGTGCCGACTAACTCATCTAGGGTCATCATTTGGCAAAATAATCACCCTACGAGTCAGCATTGGCGATTTCTAAGTTTTTTAGTTTTTGGAGAAATCACCCAAATCAACTGCCTAATCACTAGTTTTAACACGTAAAAGCTAGTTAGAATGACGTACCTTGGTAGTAAGAATGAAATGAGCAAGATAAAACACGAGAAATTTTCGATGATCAGAGCTCTACGGCGTGGTGTGTGTGAATAGTGTCGCGGCTTACCTTATTTATGAAGGAAACCGACCGATCGATTCCCGCGGCGCGGATGTGAGCGAACCGCGGCGCGCGTGCCCCCAAATCAACCCCTGCGCATCGGGTTGGTTTACGATCCCGCGGCGCGCAATTTGCCGGACCGCGGCACTGTCATAAAAATTTCAATTTCTTCAAAACAACCCCACACTTGCCTTGGACCAATAATACCTGCAAATGACGATGATATAATTTCCTAATTACCCCTAAGAATACAGTACCTAACCTACGAAAAGATGGGTTGCCTCCCAACAAGCGCTAAGTTTAACGTCTTCAACCAGACGTACTATTCCTACTACAGCTACGGTGGATCGTATGCCTTCTTTCCTTGCTGGTTTTCTGCTTCCACCGTCCTTTCACTGACCCACTGCCCTTCAAACTTTCCTGGGTCGAATGGCTTGCCGGTCCTTCTGCTGCTGCCCAGTCGCTGTTTGTTGATTAATTCTCGTGAGTGCTTGGAGGTAGCTTTGAACCTCCAAGCTCGGTCCTTCCTTCTGCATCTCTTCAAGATCAAAGGCTTGACATGAAGCGCGCCCATTGCCGCTTCCAGTAATTGGTCCACACCTCGTTTGCTAGTGTCTCGCATGCTATCTTCAGGTTGCGATTTTGGCTTGCAGTACCAATAAAAATTTTCCAATCGAATGGGATCGGAAGGCAACAAATCGGGATGCTTCCATATATCCTCATCGATGGTATTGATCACATCTAATTTTCGATTCATGAACGGATCATGAGTGGTGATAAAATGATGTTTATTATTTTCAAAAATCAATTTGTCAGCATCAACTTCTTGATCATCGTCCAACAGGTGGATCAGGACCAAGAGTAGGCGACTGGTTTGATCTGATGGTGGTACAAAGTCACTCATCACCAGATCCTTACTTTTGAAAGACTCAAAATTTTAAAAAATTACAGGGTCAGGGGTAATATTGGCATCTACACCCCATTCCTCAATGACATTGGCAATTTCAACAATTTCAGGACTTATTGGGCTGGGATCTGTACTGTCACTTACAGCCCCCTCCACAATATCCTCATCAACCAAATTGTCTGGTGATGGTATGGATTCACCCAACACCAGATCAACATTACTAATACTTTCAAAAACATCAAAAACTTCAAAGGTTGCTGAGTCAGAGGTAGCATTGTCACCTACAACCTCTTCCTCAACAACCGTTTCGACCATCTCAGTGGTCTCTTGACTTTCCCAAGGTGTATGCCCTTCCATCACATATTCAGGTGATGCAGGTTCACACACCATATCATTAGTATAAAAATTACTCGCCTCAAGTTCTGGCGAGGGTGATGAACATTTCCAACCTTCCTCTAACTGATCTAAAGAAGCTTGCAATCTTAAAAGAGCATCAGCCTGGTCCTTCTTCACTTGGTGGGTGTTATACATGAGTACCCAAAGTCGGGCCCAAGTTGCAGGATTCTCAGGCTGAGATGACTCCTCGGTCCGCCATCCATTGTCAACGGATGATCCATTGTGGCAATCATCCTCGTAATAGGTGTCGGCCGGATTTTCATGATACTCATAATATTATTCCGGGTACATGTAATCGCCCATTATGAAGACGTAGACATACCAAAAACCAAAAAACTAGAATCAAACATCAAAAATCAAAAACAAAATCCTACAGATCACCTATTCTCAAGCTCACAACTCCCCGGCAACGGCGCCAAATTTTGACATCGCAGCGGTCGTCATGCGGTCAAAAATAAGAAAATACCTAACACGCACACTTAGCACAGTGGAAGTCAGGGTCGATCCACATGAGTTATGTGGTCGAGATAGGTGACAGATTACCAACTGCAGTGTCACGCTACAGTCAGAGGACCTAGTTCCTAACTTTTGACAACTAATCCCAAAAAGCATAAAAGAAAACAATTCCAAGCAAGCATGAACTAAACTAAACCACCAACCAAACCTTGTTACTTACTGAAATCAGAAGTATATCTCCAAATCATAAGCAAACAAAGGAAAATCAACCATCAAACACAATCCAAACATCCAACAATTCATTCACAAGCATAAAACATCGAAAAGAAGCAATTACTTGTAACCAAATGATTCACAAACAGTAACCTAAAGATCCAAAAACAGAAACAAAGACTCAATGTCAATGGTTGTCACTCCCAAAGACACCAGCCACTATCACTAACTATTTAACTAATTGAAAATTAAAGATAAAAACATGAAATTTCCAAAAGATGGTTTCTGAAGCTAAATCTCGGAGTCAAAGAGCCTTGGGGGTCGATTTCACACCAGGTCTTCGCTCGTTTTTTCGCCCTAAAAGCCTCTATTTATAGTTGCAAAAATCTCGAGACCGCGGTGCGCATAAATGAATCCCGCGGCGTGCGTAGTGGTTTATCCCTGTTTGATCGGCATTTGAATTCTTTCCACCGCCTCATATCCGCGTCGTGCCTTGATGAATTCCGCGGCGCACGTATGTCTTTTCCTGATTTTGCCTTGATCTTCAAACTTCTTCCAAATTGTACGCTTTTGGTCCCTGTTTTCATAATTTTTTCCAAACAAGTGCTAGCACGAAAAGTGAGAATACCACGATGTATATGATATAATTTCACTAAGAATAAGGCTCAACAACGACTAAAATATATGATATTACTAGGCGTTGTCAGAGCATCAGAAAGCACCTGCCAAATATGGAAAGGCTGACTGGCCTTAACTGTAAGGAATGGCTTCGCAATTGGAGACTGGTTATCGTTAATGCTGGCAAGCTACATCTCACCGAGTATCCGATCCTGGTTCCACCGAAACAAGTCATCATAAAGAGTCTTTATGATAAGCATGACTTCTTATTTGATGAATCCAAAAAGATTCGTGACCTCATACTATTGACCATTTACCCCGAGTTCCGTAGGGATTTTGAATCCCTGGGGCCATATGAGTTTATGCAATTGGTTGAGGAAAAGTTCCAAAAACCAGTTGAAGAGGAACGAGCTAGGATCTTCAAGAGACTTGCAGAGTGTAAGCTAAAAGAAGGAAGTAGTATCGGTTCGCATGTTCTTCAGATTGAAGCATACATAGGCGAACTGTACAAACTTGGTCATACCATGAGTCAGGAGATGAATGTTAACATTCTACTCGCTCCACTGACTAGTAAGTACGATATGTTCAATCAGACGTATAAAAAGGAAGACCAGAAAAGGGCTTTATGGAAATGCGTCCACTGTTGACTTTATACGAGTCACTCCTCGACAAGCATAGCTCCAATGGTTCAGCTACTTCTGGATTGAGTCCAGTGAAAAGACACAACAAGAAACAATCCAGACCGTCTGCCCGTCTGGACATGTCTCAAACTGGGAATCCATAGGATCGGACACTGTCACGGAAAGATTGGAAGACGCTCCAAAGCCAAAATCTTTTGAAAGCTCAGGTACATCTAAGAACCTCAAAACTCCTGTTTCATAATTCCTTGATGCATAATGTGATAGTCACATTTTGATTTGTATGCAGGGAATCAGTATAGTACGGGACTCTGGCGCATAGGAGCACATTTGGATTGGATTTCCAGCTCATGCAGTTTTGAAGTTTAGTTAGATATTAAAATATTTTTATTAGCTTTTAGATGCGTATGACATTGTCTATCACATAATACATTGTTCAAGGATTTTTGTTTTAATAAAATGGTCGATTTTCTTTTAACACCTGATTGTTTGAAATTATCATTTAAATGTTGTATGAATGTGTTGAATACATGAATAGCAATAACTTGAATGTTGATACATCCAAAGCATTTGGATTCAGGAATTCTATCCTTTATGATTGTTAATGTAAATGTCATAAGAATCAATTCAACCAAAGATCTAGTTGGACAGGACTTTGGAATCATTTGACTTAAAGTCTCATGATGAATTGAGTTCTTATTGTGGCAAGAAATAAATCAACCAAAGATCCAGTTGGACAGGACTTTGGAATCATTTGACTTAAAGTCAGATGATGATTAAGTTCTTTATAAAGCACATGTGGCAAGAAATGAATCACCCAAAGATCCATAGGATAGGATTTTGGAATCTGTTGACTTAGAGTCAAGTGATGATTGCAAGTCTTGAACGAAATTAACAGTGCCATAAATTTACATAGAGATGTGAAAGACATTAAGATTAGGAGCAACGAACACATCAGTTACTATGTATTGCTCGAATCTTCAAATAGAACACAATTGGTTATACTTCACGATATTTGTCAGTCAGTATGACGAATATGGCTTCGCTTATCAGAATAAGCAATTGAATTGAAATCTTGAACAGTTCAAGGGCTTTAAAGCAAGTATAAAACCCACAAAACTGAGTGACATCATAAACTGTGAAAGTGTTTCACAGTCTATTCTCTTCCAATAACATTAATAGTTATAATGTGTCTTAGGGAAGATGATGGAGCATTGGTCGAAATAGTTTGATCCTCGATGTATGAGATACATTATCAATTAGTTTCTGATAAATTGAATGCTAATCCAGTCAGAACATATAAACCATATTCCAACCACATCCTACACTAAGTAGGTCCTGCAGACACTATCTGAAATGTGAAACTGGGATTATCCCACTTGCACATAAAAAGTCCAGGGTCGTGTAGCGTTCGTCTAAACCTCATGACTAGCCTGAACCTGATCAGCAATGTCGTTTCACTAGCTATCCCACTGTACCTATAAAAGAAGAGTTCTTTTAGAAAGAACTCAAGTTCTAAGGAAACAGTGGGAGTTGGGACAATCTTGAATGAGTTCAGGATTAGTCAAGGGAAAGAACCTTTAGTCATCACTCGGCACATAGCAGAAATTAGATTTCTGTTTTAATACTGACATAATCTTCTCTTGATGAGTAGTTTTGATCACCATCATAAGTAGTTATGATCAAGGTGACATACCATTTGGTGGTAAAACACTATAGTTGGTACGAATTGACAATCCAACTACTTGGAAGCATTGGTGAGCCCGGTTGCTGCAAATTAAGAGAACCTTAGAACGAGATACAGTTTATGGGGCAGTTTGATTGATTTTACACCTGGTCTAAAAACCAGTGGGAGTAACTGAATCATCAAAAGAAAGCAACATGGACATAAACGTACCTTTAGAACATCTGGTTGAGTGAGATGATACTCAGAGTCAAGTAATTGATTCCGGGAGAAGCACTCTCAATAGAAGATGAAATCCGAAAGGATACTGCATGGCACATTGAGAGTCGTTAGTGGAGCACGTGTGGATCACCGGAACACTAATAGGGACTCACAAAGAGTGTCCCAATACAAAGGTACATGTGTCCGGGATTACCCCACGAGCATCTCGCAAGAAAGGATATTCAGATTCTCAGAATATGCCAAAGGATTGGATTTTGAGAAAGGGCTGAAAGATATCCATTAAGATGTCAGAAATGTTTAGATTCTCAAAATGTACCAAAAGTTCTGGATGTTGTGAATAGTCCATAACCGTGTCAAAGCTAGTGGGAGTGTCGCTGTTATCTCCATCTGTAGGTTACATACTGTTTCTAGGAAACGTCTCTTTTCATTACAAAGTGTAATGACTTGGTGTTAAGAGATGGGTCGCTATGAAAGACTTAATAGAGATACGACTTACTCAGGTGGCTGTGAACAGCTATGAGATAAATCAATACTCTGCCAATATAATCTGGATGAGATTCAAGATGCATGGCCCAAGGAAAGGAGTTTTCTATCATTGTAAAGTATGATGATTTGGCATGACAGATATAAAGAAGGAGCAACATACTCACATAATCCATAGACATCTATCGGATAGATATTATCATCAGCTTAGACCTAGCCATAGTAAGCATGATCTTGGTACGATTTAAGATGCATAAGAAAAAGTCTCCGAAAGAAAATTAGGTCGTGACACAAGGATTATAAGTAATCCTAAGAAGTGTCATGAACATGTCCTGATAACTTAATGCTTAAAGCATAGTAAGTCAGATTCAGGATATGACCTGGCTAGGGGATACTTAATGGATTCTACACATACGTAAGAAATCATTGGGAAATGATTGGGGTGAATGTTAATAGTAATTTGAAAAGAGTTTCAAATAAGCAAAAGGACTTAATGGTTAAAGAATTTTGTTGGTTTCCCGATGGAGCGCGTGTGGGTCACCGGCACATCGTAGCACCTTGAAATAGTCTTAGGGTGCAGTCCTATAGACTAAAATTCCCAAGAACCATGGAAAGTCAGTGTACACAAAATGGAGTTGTTAGTGAGAATGATAGTATTGCTAAATAGAGATACCATCGGAAGAACGTCCGATTCAATAAAGTGTGTCAATGTATGACATTTGGATACATAGAAAGAGTGAAAGGTCGTCTATAGATATAATACATGAATTATAAGTTTAAATGAAATCTAGAAACCAATAATAGTTTTGTGAAGAATCCGACTTCGTGATTACCTCGTGGAGACTTGGTAATAAGCAAGAGTAGCTACCAGTCAGATTTTATGTTTCAATTTTGCATGTTTCACTTCCCGAATAATTTGATTATTCAAAGGTCCACAGTCGCTCATACTTTTTGGGAGTAAGTATGAACGAAGACTGTCGTGAATTGGTTTGTAGATTGTCTAAGGAGTTAGACATTGCAGTAAGACTACTACGACGTTCACGAGTACATGGAAATAGAGATTTGAGTATTGGATAAACCCGCGCTCAATAGATTGCTTCATGGATTACATCACAAGCAATGTTAAGACGATAACATATTATGATCTTGAAGTAGAGACATATGAGTTGAAATTTGCGAGTCGGTTGTGCATTGATAATGCGTAAACGCATCGGTAACTCGATGTTATAAAACGTATTGTTGTGTGCAATCTTGATAAGTAAAAGACACAAGCATATGAGTCAAAGCTTATTCGTTCCTTGACCCTGATGGGAAACAGGTATCTGTAGGCCTCTCGATGATTTTGAAGTTGACTAAAGTGCTGGCCAGCCTAGACTAAATTGATGTGTTCATTAGAAGTTCTAAAGTCATAAGCAAAATCGGAAATTGGGAAACAGAGTATCGGATAGAGATCGATCTCAATCCATGTCTCGTGTTTGAAAATATCTTGTTGAACGAAGGATCGTAGGATCACTTATCTATGGACAGAACTGACTAGGTCAGAGTTCGGCACCAGTTTCTAGGAAACTGCAGGTTGTTCATTAATCAGAAGATAAATTAAAGTCATAGACTTATCCAAGTGGGAGACTGTTGGATTAGGTGTCTAAGCCATGACTTTATATTTGTATTTATCTTGTTAATTGAAGCAAAGTCCATTTGGGTTGCCCTCATAGCATGAGGATTGATGTAGAAGTCTAGTAGAGAGAAAGATTGATTTATTAATTGTTTAATAAATCAATAGATTTAAATAAATAGTTTATTAATATATTTAAGTGTTAATATATTAATGAGAAACTATAATAATTAATTAGAAATTAATCTAGAATTAATTGGATTTAATTTAGTAGTTAATTTAAATAATTAAAAGTGCAGGGACTGGTTCTGTAATTATTCAATTGTTGAATATTGACTGGCCAGTGTACAGGGGTGAAAGTGGCAAGATTTTGGTGGTGACACCACAAATCTCGAAACCCTAATTAGGGTTTAGAAAAGCCTTGCCCATTTGACAAAAGGCTTGTCAAAAGTTGGGCTCTAGGGTTTTAAGCTGTGCCACTTGAAACTATAAATAGGGAGCCCCTGTGAGACCCTAGTTTGCGCCAACTCTCCTTACCAGAAGAAACTCTGCTGTCTTCTCTCCTCCAATGCTTGGGTGTGACTCCATTTGAGGCAGGACACTTGTGCTGGTAGCTTTTGGATCAAGAATCAAAGGTTGGTTCTTCTGTTTGATACCTTAGAAATTATTGTTGGCCTTTAGGTTTTATATTATATGTTCATAGAAGAAAACATAGATCTCTCTTAGGGTTGCATGAGAACTTAGGTGATTTTCTAGTTCACTGTTTGTATAAAACCCTTCACACATCTCTTCCACATAATAGTATCACTACTTGGGATCAACTAAAGGCCAAGTTTTTGCAAGAATTTTACCCAGCTAGTAAAACTATAGAGATTAGGCGAGCAATTCAAGATTTTCAGCAGAAGCCTGGGGAGGCATTCCACGACGCTTTTGAGCGTTTGATGGAGTTGATGAGGTGGTGTCCACATCATGAAATTCCGAAGTGGCAATTAGTAAAATTATTTTTTGAAGGGGTGAATGGAACACATCAAGCAATGATAAATGCTTCATCGAGTGGAACGTTTATGTGGCAAGATCTGAAAGATGCGTGGAGATTTCTGGAGCAGTTAAGTCTAGGATCAAAGGTTAGTGGATCCATGAAGGACAACACGGTGTATGTGGTGAACATCGAAGCAGAAAAGAAGTGGAAGAAGGAGCTTCAAAGTGAGCTAAGTGTTGTTACCAAGAAGTTCAATCAAATGCTCACGAGATTTCAGAAAGAGAAGGGAGCTTATGTATTACATGGGCAAGTCATTTGTAATACATGTGGTGAAGTCGGTCATAACCATGGTGAGTGCTCGATGACACACGAGGCAATTAGTCAAGTGCACGGATATGGTTAGTTTCATAATACGCCACAACCATTCTGAAACAATCAGCAGAGGCAAAATAGGAAGCCGCAAGTGTGGCAACAGCAGGTCCAATCAACGCCACAAGAGAGAAGTAAAAATATTGGTACAAAGGAAATCTATGAAATCTTGCTCAAGCTCAAGGAAGCTGAACACTCAAATACTCAAGCAATCTTGAGATTGGGGGAGCAATTGATGAAGTTAGAAAAGGAAAGGGAGCAAGAAAAGGTGCAACTGCAGCAGATGCAAGTAAATGAAGTAATTACATTGAGAAGTGGGAAGAAGGTGGAAAATAAGGTTGTTGCACCACCAGTAGAAGAAGATAGTGATGTTGAGACAGTGTTCGATGAAAAAGAAGAATTAGAAAAAGAGAAGAAGGAAGGAAAGGAGAAACAAGAGCTGAAAAGGGAAACTGGAAATAAATGGGAGAAAGGAGAGACGAGTGGAACTGCCTCTTTTCCCACAGCTTTGGAAAATCCGGAGAAAAGACCCTGTGGGAAGAAAGGACCGCAGGCAGACAAAATGTGGGAGCTGTTCAGACAAATCAAAGTCAATATTCCATTAGTCAAGCTTATTAAGGAGGTCCCTACCTATGTGAAGTTTTTGAAAGACATGTGCATTCATAAGAAGCACATATTGTCACACCTTCCCAAGAAGATTGAACTGATTGAATATGCCAGTTTAATAATTATGGAGGCATTACCACCTAAGATGAAGGATCCAGGAGCGCCCCTCATTTATGTTGATTTGGATGATGTGCATATTAAGAAGGCATTATTAGATCTAGGTGCTAGTGTAAATATTTTGCCAGGTCAGCTTTTTGATAAGCACGAGTTCGGCACTTTGAGGCCTACAGATGTGATTTTACAACTTGCCGATAAGTCTATAAAAATCCCAAGAGGAATGCTGTCTGATGTCATCATCAAAGTTGTGAACTTCTATTATCCAGCTGATTTCTTGGTTCTGGATACTCGTCAAGCTGTTAATGGAGAACAACCCACCATCATTCTTGGAAGACCATTCTTGGCCACAGCAAACGCGAATATCGATTGCCGCACAGGAGAGATGGGGATATCATTTGGACACCGGCAGACCAAGATTAACATCTTTGATCCTAAGGGAAGCGCGATAGACGTGGAAGAATGCTTTCAGGTTGATATCATAGATGAATTGGTGCAACAATACACGCCTGAAGTATTACAGCAAGAAGTAGTTGAATTTCATGAAGAAAATGGCGAAGAGGAAGAGAAGGAGAAAGGACAGAAATACGAAGAATGTTCACAAATCTAGAAGGTGCCAACGAAAATCCCGAAAACGTTGAAGCCATCCTTACAGAAGCCACCAACCCTGGAGTTAAAACCGTTGCCAGCCCATCTTAAGTATCCATTCTTAGGAAAAGAAGATAATTTACCAGTAATTCTGTCAGCTGATCTAACAACAGAGCAGGAATGAGCATTGCTTGAAGTTCTATCTAAGCACAAGGAGGCCATCGACTGGACAATTGCAGAGTTGAAGGGGATCAGCCCCACGACATGCATACATAAGATCATAACTGAAGAAGGATCAAAACCAGCTAGAGATACTCAGCACAGACGCAATCCGAATCTGAAGGAAGTTGTCAAAAAGGAAGTTTTAAAATGGTTAGACGCAGGGATCATATATCCGATCTCCGACAGCGAGTGGGTCAGTTTGACGCAAACTGTGCCAAACAAAATCTGGAATTATTGTAGTAGATACTAAGGATGGTGATAAGGTATCCACAAGACCCGTAACTAGATGGATAGTGTGTATAGATTATCGAAAACTTAATGCTGCAACCTCTAAAGACCATTTCCCGTTACCATTCATCGATCAGATCGTGGAGAAGTTAGCCGGATAGAAATATTACTGTTTCTTGGACGGATACTCAGGATACAACCAGATTGCCATTCACCCAGAAGATAGGCTAAAACGATATTTACATGCCCTTATGGTACTTTCGCATTCTGAAGAATGCCATTTGGCCTCTGTAATGCACCAGCAACGTTCCAAAGGTGTATGATGGCGATGTTTAGATCCACATTCGACGCATGTTTAAATCAATTGGAAAAGGTATTAGAACGATGTGTGGAGTTGAACCTGGTGCTTAGTTGGGAGAAAAGTCATTTCATGGTTAGGGAAGGAATTGTTTTAGGTCATGTAGTCTCCGAAAGAGAATTGGAGGTGGCTCGTGCTAAGGTTAAGGTTATTTCTACCTTACCACCCCCGACATCAGTAAAAGGGGTGAGGTCATTGTTAGGTTATGCAAGATTTTACCGTAGGTTCATCAAAGACTTTAGTACTATCTCCAAGCCCCTTTGTGGCCTTCTTTTGAAGGATGCACCATTTATTTTTTATGAGTAATGTGTCAAAGCATTCAACATCCTCAAAAATAAATTGGTTGAAGCTCCTATCCTAAAACCTGCCAACTGGATCCAACCCTTTGAAATCATGTGCGACGCAAGTGACTACGCTGCTGGTGCAGTGTTAGGTCAAAGAATCGATAGAAAACCAGTAGTTATATGTTACGCTAGTAAGACTTTCTCCGAGAATCAATTAAACTATACAGCCACAGAAAAGGAATTACTCGCTGTAGTATTTGCTTTGGATAAGTTCAGATCCTACATCTGGGGATCAAAGGTAGTTGTTTACACTGACCACAGTGCTTTCCGTCATCAACTTGCAAAGAAGGAATCAAAGCCGAGGCTAATTAGTTGGATATTGTTGGTACAAGAATTCAATGTGGAAATCAAAGATAAGAAAGGGACTAAAAACGTGGTGGCGGATCATCTATCACGATTGCCAGCAGAAGGGTTGGAAGCCGGCATCAAAGACACCTTTCTGGACGAACAATTATTGGAACTTACTAGGGCTCCATGATACGCGAATTATGTTAACTTTCTAGCAACAAGAGCAATGCCGTCACATTGGACGAAGCAACGGCAGAAGCAGTTCCAAACCTACGCAAGGAGATTTATTTGGGATGATCCCGATCTTTTTAAGGTGGGAGAAGATTAAATAATCCGTCGGTGCATGCCAGATAACGAAATCAACGATGTGCTGGAACACTGCCATGCGTCAGCCTGTGGGGGACACTTCAGTGGAAAGAAGACGTGATACAAAGTTCTAGAATCCGGGTTGTATTGGCCGACTATCTTCAGGGATGCCCCTAAAACTGCCAACGAATGTTTGAATTCCCAACAGTTGGGAAATATTTCAAAGAGGGATCAAATGCCTCTGAACCTAATTTTAATGGTGGAGATCTTTGATGTGTGGGGAATTGATTTCATGGGACCATTTCCCACCTCACATGGGTATGTCTATATTTTTGTCGCTGTTGATTACGTTTCCAAATGGATCCAGGTAGAAGCAACCCGCACAAATGACCATCACGTGGTGTATAAATTCGTTAAGAAGAACATCTTCACTCGACACGGAGTCCACGGGTCATCATCAGTGATGGCGGATCACATTTCAAGAATTTCAAGTTTGGCGGTTGCTAAAACATTACGGGGTAAACCATCGGATCGTAACACCATACCACCCACAAATGAGCGGTCAAGTAGAAGTGTCTAATCGGCAGATCAAAGAAATTCTTCAGAAGACAGTTAGAACAGACATAAAAGATTGGTCTCAACGATTGGACGATGCGCTCTGGGCATACAAAACAGCCTATAAAATACCGAATGGAACAACACCCTATCGGTTGGTTTATGGAAAAGGATGTCACTTGCCTGTAGAGCTTGCCAATCGAGCACTGTAGGTGATGAAACAAGTCAACATGGACTATGATGAAGCTGGAAAGGAGCGGAAGCTGCAACTTTCTGAACTGGAAGAATTGCAGGATGAAGCTTATGAGAATGCCCTTACGTACAAGTAAAAAATGAAGCGGTACCATGATGCTAAACTCAGGATAAAGACTTTCGTGGCTGGACAGAAAGTATGGCTCTACAATTCAAGGTTAAAAATGTTTCCTAAGAAGCTGAGGAGTAAATGGAACGGACCGTACGAGGTCGTGAGCATCACAGAATATGGTACTGTCGAAATTCGAGACTTCAAAGGCAGGCCACAATTTAAGGTCAACGGGCATAGGTTGAAACCCTATGTCACTTCAGGCACTTTCCAGAAGTTAGAGGTAGAGACAGTAGAATTTGTTACCAACATTTCAGAATATGTTCGGTAGTCAGGTAAGTGTATGTCCGGCTGAAGACGTTAAACTTAGCGCTTGTCGGGAGGTAACCCGATCATCATGTGTATAATTTGCATTTTTCATAGTTTTAATTGTACTTAATTAATCACGATAAGAAAAGAACAAGTGTGGGGTCAATTTGGGAATTCGATAACACCGTGACGTGGGGTCCTAGAGTCAGCGCCGCGCGTGTTGATTTTTTCGCCATCGTTGATAGACTTGAATTATATATACGTAACGCGGATAGAAGCTTCCCGCGCCGTGGCCTTATCTTAATTTGAATTTAGAGATAATCACTAAAATAGATTTTTAAACATAAACCAATTCCCCCAACCTGTATAAAATCAAAATAACATAATTCATTCGGTTTCTTACTGTCGATCGTTCTTTCGCAACTCATAATCACTTCGTCTTCATTCTTCATCACGACAATTCAAGTAAGTCTCCTGAATTTATCTCTTATATCTTCAAGTTCTTGGTAAATATGAGAATCACTTGTATACTGCAATGTAGTGGTCTTAGGACTGAATTGATGTTGCCATTTAATTTAGGATAATGTATGCTACAAAACCCAGTAATTAGATTTGCAAATTTGGTCTGAAATCGTGTTAAATCATCAATTCTGTTCTGAGTTTCACACGCCGCGTCGTGGGGAATTACAGCGCGCGACGCGGGATATGAAATTTCAAACAGCGCGACGCGGCTATTATGTCCCGCGCTGCGGCGTACACTGGACAGTATCTTATTTTTGGTTTTTGCTAAATTTTGCAGGAAAGAATGTCTTCATTTGGGAGATCAGAATCAATCGATTGGAACTCATTGGCTACTGGAGTTGACAGTGTTCTCGGATACAGTTTCTACAACCGCCGGTCGATTTACCAACATAAAAGGATTCTTCCTTCCCGTACGGTTAATTAGGAGTTGAGCAAGAAATCGGGAATCCTAGAGCACCTACAAGACTGGCTGGTGCATGGTGGATATGAAGCCAATGAATTAACTTATACATGTCGGGCGATCGAGAATGCAGTCCAAATGGACGAACCAGTTTATCGCGAAGTGTTCTTACGATTCCTCGCGAGGTACCATTTTGATAATCAGCCACTGGGGATGGACACATAGGAGATGCTCAGGTTTTAGTTGGAGAATCACAACCGCAGTTGTAGTCTGAGGGAGTTTGGATATCGGATCGGCTTATACACTCAGGAGGAGTCAGAGGCACCGGGGTTCGGGCCATTCCACAGACATGCCAATTATGCCCCGGAAGACTCTTTCTCACCTGCTGATTATTGGAGCACTATCTCGTCTACTCGGTATCACGAGAACACCGTTCGGGAGGGGCTGATACATTTATCGGCACACCGGATGTTGCACCGGCTGATCTCGACCATGTTCTGGCCACGTGCTGACGAGGAGAGGGTTTTACCATGTTAGTTACATCTCATGTGGGCATTGACACGAATGCTCCAGACGTGTAACATTCCATACTTCGTTGCCAGTTACTTCAAGCAGTTGACGGACGCGCCGCTGAAGGTCATAACACTTGGTCGTGGGCATTATGTGACACGGTTGGCTCAGTCTTACGGGTTGATATCCGAACACACCACCCGTGAGTTGATGATTATCCCACCCGTTGCTTTCAGCCCACCGATCACGGTTTCTCGGGATGTCATCTACATTGATGACGGGATTACATCAGTCGAACTATCGCCATTTCCCGTCTCACGAGCCGAACCATCGACATCCAGGAAATGACCGAGGGCAACAGTCAGCCTGCCCCGAGGACTCTCCCCAGCAACTATGGAATCCATATTTTTAGCTGATGAAGTAAAAGCAGTCCAGCGGGCCATGCATATCCACAAGTTAGAACACAGTTCAGGAAATGGTAATGAGGGATATCGACCGGAGAACAAGGAATACACATACACAGCTTCTTTGGTTGTCGGAATGTGTTGTCAATTTTTTGAACAGGTCCAAGAAGCAAATTCCAAGACGTCAACCGCCTATGATTGAGGAAGATGAAAAGGAGCCTATGGAGTAAGATCTGGAGGTAGATGTAGAAGAAGGGGAAGATGAGGACACTGCCCACAATTAAGGGGTGCAATGTAATTATCTTGTCTAGTTGGTTCATTTTGTTTCATATTTTTAGGTTTGGTTGAATTTTGAATATTTAGTTGGTAATTCTTAGGGTTATATGTTTTAGGTTGTGAATAAGCCTTCGGGCATTAATAAATGATTAATAAATTTAGGTAATTCTGTGTTGGATAACTTTTACGAGTGTTTGAATATGGTTTAACTTTCTGAAATTACCGCGTCGCGGCACCCTCATGGTACGCATCGCGGTCATTTCCAACATGACTGTACTTTGGACATCTCGTAATTACCGCGACGCGCGCACTTCCATCACGCGCCGCGGTCATCAGCAACACACAAATTATTTTTTCCATGTATTGTTTATATGTTAGTTTGTTTGTTCACATTTAATGTTTTTGTGAGTGGTGCATGAAATACCAAAATGGGACTCTGTGGAGGAGTTGTTTCAGGCAAGTGTGGGGTCACCGTGCTCCCTCCACTTGCTATGATCACCAACGAGTTTTACTGCTGTGCTACAACTCCTGAAATTTGAAGCGTGAAATGTTCGTGTTTTAGTAACCTGTGACAACGAAGTACCATCAAGCAATTCACCGTTCTAAGGGGTAACTCTTTCTCCCTTGTTTTCAATTAATTTTGTACAACGAGGGCATTGTACAGTTTTAAGTGTGGGGTGTGGACGGTCGAAAAAGTGTTTTTGAAATTTTTGCGAGAAATGAGTCATTTTCAAAAATTTTAGCAACTTTTTCAAAATTTTTAATAGATTGTAATTTTGAAGCGAATAGTGTTTGAATTTTTAGCATTGGTATTTTTCAAGAGATATTATGTAGTTGTTATCATGCTATGAGTTTAGTCAAATAAGTTGAGTTTTAGGAGTTAGAAGATTGGAGTATTTTAGGATTAGAATTTAGGAAGGGACTGTCAATCAGTGACATTTGTTGTTCGAGCCGGTAGGTCTAAAATGGGTGGGACTTATGCACCTTACCACCTAAGATCGTCTGGTCTGGGATGGTATTTCTGAAAGCTCGTTACACGGAAAACATCCAAAGTCATGGATAGTTCTTTAATAGCCTTTAGAATCTGAATGAGTACGTACACTTCATTGTGGACAGAAAATTTGTAATCAAGGGTTCTTTAGAAGTCATGAATTCTAAAGGATATTCCGGTTATGTTTGCAAAAACTATTTCACTCTAAATCTGAGGACAATAAGATTTGAAATTGAACACATTAAAAAAATTGTTTGAGTCTTAGTTAAAATCTGTTAAAAAACTCTCTTGCTTGGGGACAAGCAAGGCACAATTGTGGGATGTTTGACAACACCTAGTAATATCAAGTATTTTAGTCGTTGTTGAGCCCTATTCTTGGTGATTTTATATCGTATATGTTGTGGTATTCTCACTTTTTATTTCAGTGCTTGTTTGCAAAGAAAAGTCATAAACAGGGGTTAAATGCGTACAAAATGAAGAAGTTTGAAGATAAAGTCAAAAACAGTAATCTGAATACGTGCGTCGCCGATTCTACTACGCGCGCCGTGGATATCAGCTCTGCGCGGTGCGGCTTCTTAATTTTCCATAACTATAAAAAGAGGTTTTTAGGTCGAAATCAGCAGGCAAGGAACGACCCATAAGGTGGACTTAAGGCTTCTTTGACTCCAAGTTTCGGACTTCAGCAACCATTCATGGTATTTATGTTTTTTTCAATTTAATTCCATTATTAGTTCAATTGTTCTTAGTTATTAGCTTAGTGTTTCTAGGTGTGACAACCAGTAGCAATAGGTTATAGCTTTGATTTTTCGTTGTTTACTGTTTTGAACATTCTGGATTGGTGTTTAATAGAGTTAATCATTTAGTTCATGTTGGTTTGCTTATTTTTCCATTGTTTATGCATTATTGCTTTCGATGTGTTTGGATTGTTCTTATTGTTTTGGATCTGGATCATACTTTCTGATTTCAGTGAACAACTTTAGTTTAGAAATTGATTTGATTTAGTTTGGTTAATGCTAGTATTAGTTTTTGGCAATTGTGTGGATTTTGGATTTTTGGAATGTTTTTGGGAAAGTAGAAGATTAGTCCCTCTGGCTGTAATGTGACACTACAGTTGGTAATCTGTCACCTATCTTGACCACGAAACTTCTGTGGATCGACCCTGACTACCACTGTAGTAGTGTGGGTGAGGTATTTTATTATTTTTGACCGCACGACGACCTAGGCATGTCATATTACATGTATTCACATTTGAAACTATATTATGCATATCAACTTCCATACATATCATGTTAACGAAGAACATAAAAAGGGACAACATTGGACGGGACAATCGTTGAAATAATATATCCTTAAAATATGTCATAAATTCAAGAGCATGAAAGATAACCATAATGTTCAGAAGATACAAAACTAAGAATAATTAAAAGAGTAAAGAAAAATCAAAAACCGTAGCTTATAGCTTCCAAGTAGCCATAACCAGACCCTACTTATAAGAGCTTTCAAAATGGGCCACCAAGGGGCTGTTTTTTAGATCCTAAACACAACCACAACATATGATGGTGTTGTGGTGGTTTCATGGTGGTGTTGGGTGGTCAAATAGCAGGGAAAAGAAAGAACTGAAAGGTTTTCTGCAAACCATGAACTAAATAACCTAAGTTCACATGCAACCTATGAGGATATATGTTTTCTTCTAATTGAACATATAACAAAAACCTAGAGGCCCATAAAAAATCTAAAGATCAAAACAGAAAAACCAACCTTAATTTCCTGGAAGCTGAGCAGCAAAAATATCGTGCCTCAAATGAAAGTCACACCCAAGCTAGAAGGTATATGGATCGAAAATTCCAGGGAGAGGGTATCTTGAAATTGGCGAATTCATATGGTGCCCAGGGACCCCTATTTATAGTTTCCAGATGACCAGTTGATAAGCCTTAAGAGATAAACCTTTTTGAATTCAAATAAGATAAACCTTTTTATCTTATAATTCAAACTCCTATTTATCCTTTTATCATTAAAATCGATTTATATATTACCATATATAAAAATCGATTTCCACATTGGTCACTCCCACTGTCACTTACTCAACTATTAAATAATTACAGTTTCAGTCCCTGCACCTTTAATTAATTAAATTAATCCCCAAATTAAATCCAATTAATTCTAGATTAACTTCTAATCAATTTATATAGTTTCTAATTAATATATTATGACTTTAATATATTAATAAACCATATGTTTAATTCTCGTTGATTTATTAATCCCATAATAAATCACCCTTTCTCTCTATCGAATTTTCTACCAAACCTCCAGCTATGAGGGCAACCCAAATGGACTGTGCTTCTATTAATTAGGTAAATACTAATTATTAGTCATGGCTTAGACACCTAATCCAACAGTCTCCCACTTGGATAATTCTATGACTATAATTACTAATTTAGCCTCTAATTAACCAGCACCTTAAGCTTCCTAGAAACTACTGCGAAACTCTGACATAGTCAGTTCTATCCAAAGATAAGTGATCAGATGATCCTCTGTCCAACAAAATATTTTTCAGACTCAATACATGGATAAAATCAATCTGGTCTGATTCACTGTTCCTTGATTTCCGATTGGCCAACCATTTTAGTCAACTTCAAATTCATCGAGAGGCCTACAGATATCTGTTCCCCGTTAGGGTCAAGGGACGAATAAACTTCGACTCATATACTTATGTCTTTTACCAGACAAATTATTCACAACTAGACGTTTATAACACCGAGTTACCGATGCGTTTTCGTGTTATCAATGAACAACCGCCTAGTAAATCATAACTCATATGTCTTAGCTTAAAGATCAAAAGATATTATCGTCTCAATATTGCTCGTGATGTAATCCATGAAGCAATCCATTGAGCGCGGGTTTATCCAATACTCAAATCTCTATTTCCAAGTACTCATGAATGTCGCAGCAATCTTATTGCAATGTCTAACTCCTTAGACAATCTACAACTAATTCATAACAGTCTTGCTTCATACTTACTCCCAAAAAGCATGAGTGACTGTGGATATATGAATAATCCAATTATTCAGGAAGTAAAACATGCGAAAATGAAACACAATGATAAAGAATTGACAAATGTAGTAGACCATTAATAAATCTCTATATTAAATCTCAAAAGTCAAATACAATTCATTGTTACAAGTTTCTAATAACCTATCTAATTACAAAACTTATATCATATCTTAATCCAATGCTTTTAGCATGCTGATTGTGCTTAATCCTACTCAGAGCCTTTGTCAAGGGATCTGCAGGATTATCTTCCGATGATAACCTCTTTACAAGGAGGTGACCTTCTTCAACCCTATGTCTGATGTAGTGGTACTTTTTGTCGATATGTCTGGACTTTGCATGGTCTCGCGGTTCCTTTGTCAAGGCGACCGCACCTTCGTTATCACAGAACAATTCCAAGGGCTCCTGAATACTCGGGACTACTCCAAGGTCACCGATAAAGTTCTTCAGCCAAGCCGCTTCCTTTGACGCTTCACTTGCTGCTATGTACTCTGATTCGCACGTAGAATCAGCCACTATTTGTTGCTTGGAACTTTTCCAAGTAACTGCTCCACCGTTCAAAAGGAATACCTAGCCCTACTAAGACCGACCACTGTCTCTATCCGTCTGAAAACTGGCATCTGTATATCCTTCAACTCTCAAGGTATCACTGCCACCGAGTACTAACACCATGTTCTTTGTCCTTCGCAGATACTTGAGTATATTTTTCACAGCTATCCAATGCGCCCTTCCAGGGTTACCCTGGTACCGACTGACCATGCTTAAAGCAAAGGCCACGTCAGGGTGAGTACACGTCATAGCGTACATGATTGATCCTACAGTCAAAGTGTAAGGTACCCGACTCATTTCAGCTATTTCTTCGTCTGTACTCGCACTTTGAGTCTTACTAATTTTGCATTACTTTGGATAGACAGCTCTCCCTTCTTGGAATTTTCCATACTAAACCTTTTCAGTACCTTTTCCAAGTATGTACCCTGACTAAGTCCAATTAGTCTCTTCTTCCTATCTCTCAATATTCTTATCCCGAGAATACAGGCAGCCTCTCCTAGGTCCTTCATGGCGAAACATTTCCCAAGCCAAGCCTTGACATCTTGCAAGGTTGGAATATCATTTCCCATGAGCAGTATGTCATCGACATACAGCACCAGAAAGGTGATTATACTCCCACTAGCCTTGACATATACGCAGGACTCATCCTCGCTCCTAGAGAAGCCAAACTCTTTGACTTTCTCATGGAAACAAAGATTCCAGCTGCGAGAAGCTTGCTTCAATCCGTAGATTGATCTCTCAAGTTTACACACCTTATTGGGATACTTTGCGTCGACAAAACCCTCTGGCTGATTCATGTAAACATCCTCAGTCAACTTTCCATTAAGGAAAGCGGTTTTGACGTCCATCTGCCAAATTTCATAGTCATGAAATGCAGCTATGGCCAGCATAATCCTAATAGACTTTATCTTGGCTACTGGTGAGAAGGTCTCGTCATAGTCAACCCCTGGGGTTTGAGTGAAGCCCTTCGCAACCAGTCTTGCCTTGAAAGTGTGTACTTTTCCGTCCATGTCGGTCTTCTTCTTGAAGATACATTTGCACCCGACTGTCTTTCGACCCGGTACGTTGTCAACCAAGTTCCCAACTTGATTGTCATACATGGACTTGATCTCGCTATCCATGGCCTCTTTCCACTTGGCAGACTCAGGGCCCGCCACTGCTTCCTGGTAGTTAGCTGGTTCATCCAAATTTATCAGTGTCCTATCACTGACAAACGTGTCCCCATCCGAAGTTATATGGAACCCATAAAACTCGGGTGGCATGCTAACCCTACCGGAACGCCTAAGAGGTAAGGATACATCTGTCGGACCAACAGGAACTTCTTCCTCATGTTGGTTGCTAGTTTCTCCTAAGGTTGTGTCATCTGATGACTCTTGAATTTCTTCCAGATCAATGGTACTCCCACTGTCCTCTTTGAATATAAGCTCACTCTCTCGAAAGACCGCTCGTCTAGCTACAAAGACCACGTCCTCGCTTGGTCTGTAGAATAGATATCCAAAGGACTGTTTGGGATAACCAAGGAAGAAACACCTTTCACTTCTTTCTGTGAGTTTGTATTGAGTCTCTTTTCTAACGAAAGCCTCACAACCCCAGACTTTGATATGTGCCAGAGATGGAACTTTCCCCGTCCACATTTCATGAGGTGTTTTAGAAACCTTTTTTGTAGGGACAAGATTGAGGATATGGGCGGCAGTCTCTAAGGCATACCCCCAGAAGTGAATGAGAAGTGAAGCTCGACTCATCATGGAACGAACCATGTCCAACAGGGTTCGGTTGCGCCTCTCCGCAACACCGTTCAACTGTGGTGTCCTGGGAGGTGTCAACTGCGAAACTATTCCGCATTCCTTTAGATAGTCTAGGAACTCGATACTTAGATACTCTCCGCCTCTGTCGGACCTGAGCATCTTTATCGTCCTGCTTAGTTGATTCTCTTCCTTGTTCTTAAACTCTTTGAACTTTTCAAAAGTGTCTGACTTATGCTTGATTAAGTAGATTTAACTGTATCTACTAAAATCGTCAGTAAAGGTTACGTAGAACCGCGTGCCATCCTTTGTGGTTGATCTGAATGGACCACACACATCCGTGTGAATGATGTCCAACAGACCCTCACCTCTTTCAAAAGACCCTTTGAAAGGTGATTTAGTCATCTTGCCCAACAGACAAGATTCACATACATCATCCGACCTGAGGTCGAATGATTCCAACATTCCATCCTTTTGGAGTTGGTCGATGCGTTTCTTGCTGATGTGCCCGAGCCGACTATGCCACAGACATGCCTTTTCTACACCACTAGTAGAATCAATATAATTTACACTATGTCCTAAATTGTCAACACATTCAACTGTTTCATACACACCATCACAAGGATAAGCAGTAAAAATCAAAATACCATTTTTGAAAACAGAAATCGAACCAATTTTATTGTCAAAAGAAAATTGAAATCCTTGTCTGAACAAAGCGTGAAATGAAATAATGTTTTTTGCCATTACTGGCGAATAGCAACAATTAAATAACTCTAAGCTAACATCACTACTAAGCACTAAACTATAAACGCCGATCTTGGTAACAGGGGACGATCTCCTATTGCCCATGATCAGGTTCAGTCTACCGTGCTCCACCTCCCTGCTTTCTTTTAGGCCCTGCAGATCTGAACAAATGTGAAAACCACATCCTGTATCAAGGACCCAAGAATTAGAAGATGGTGAGTTTTTAGAGATAGTGTATATACCTGCTGTCGATGGCTTTACTTTCCCATCCTTGACATCCTGCAAGTATTTGGGGCAGCTTCTCTTCCAATGGCCCTTCTCTTTGCAGTTGAAACAGTTGGCTTCATTGGGGTTGGCTACACAAGGAATGTGAGAAGACTTGGTTCTCGAGCCATTGTTGGACGACCCGACCTGAACCTTTTCCCTCCAATTTTGCTTAGGAGGGCCCTTCCTTTTCTTTTCTTTGCCACTTCCAATGGCTAAGACGGGCTGATTGACCGAGGGTACACCTTTACCCTTCATCCCGTCCTCAGCAACCCGAAGCATACGATGCAACTCAGTCAGGTTAGCCTGATTGTTGTTCAAATGATAAGCCAGCCTGAACTGGTCATAAGAACTCGTTAAGGAGTTAAGCACTATGTCAACGGCCAACTCCTCAGGTACAGGCATCGCAAGCTTTCTAAGCCGCTCCACGTAACCTTGCATTCTTTGCACATGAGCGCAGATGGACTCTCCATCTTTAGGTTTGCTGTTCGTGAAGTCTTTGACCACCTCGCACCTCTCGATGCGCTCTTGCTTGCGGAACTTTTCCGCAAGCTCCTTGTGTATCTCAAAGGGCCAGTAGTCTTCGTATATCCCTTGCAATTTGGGGTTCATTGTGGCGATGATGATGCAGGCCACTTTGGTCGCATCATCAGAATGTTTTTGGTACGAGGCAATCTCCTTGGGAGTAGCAGTTTCAGGGTCAATATCGACAAGCTCGGTTTCGAGGACATACTCTTTGTTCTCGTACCTCAGAGCCATCTTGATATTTCTAATCCAGTCATTGTAGTTTGTCCCGTTCAATTGAACCTTGGAACACAGTGAGAGGATAGAGGGAACACTGGAGTTTGAGTTGGGGGCGGATTGATCAGCAGAAGACATCTATAAAAGAAGGTAAGTTTAATTAGATACATTTCGGTCCTTATAATAACGCAATATAAAATAAGGCTAGGATCCAACTATAACAATTTGCAACATAGAAGAGGGATGCCGTAATCTATAAGCAAATTTTATAAAGGTAGGCGAATGACGATTCAGCCAATTCCACCGCGGAAAAATAATCTTATTATAAATGGAATTCCTAGTTTCTTTTGAGATATATTGATCTGTTCAATAGCATGTTTAATTTTGGATATGCCCCACCATTTGTGACTGGGATGCCGAGGATCACAAACCGGGTGTGAATAACCATGCAAATTAGCTTGGTACTCTCGGGGTCCATTATCATCTCAAATTGATGTGCCTGTAAACCACACACGCTCCATCAACAATGATAACACCCGAGACACCCATTGCCACTCTTTGTGAACCCCCATTGGTGTGCCGGTAAACCACACACGCTCCACCAACGTTTCATAAAGCGCAATGTGCAATTTCATGGGTTAGCATCAAATTCACATTTTTCCCTAAAGTAACTAGATTGGGATTTTGTTTTTGTAAATGGTTCTAGTACTTTGATCATTATACTTTTAATGATTTAGCAGTTCTGTCAAACCCGTTCGGTTAACGACCCTCCACTGATCAGGCGAGCGGTGGATGAGAATGTTCACCCATTAGACTGCCATTTTATAGGCAGTCTCCTTATACCCACTTTATAGACCAGCTTCGTGAATAAGGCCTACTATTGATTTGACTAACCAAATTTATTTCATATATATAGTATTAACTTTTAATAACATATATAAGATGTATTTTAAAACCCTTCAAAATATTCAAGGTTGATTTTTTAATTTTACCAAATTTAACAATTAAATTTTAAATTAAATTAAACCTTAAAATCGATTTAATCAATTTTAATTACCAATAAATTAAATTAATTAGATCTAAATATTTTAAACATTTTAAAATATTTTTCTGGATTTTTCCATTAATTTTCGATAATTTAAAATTAATTAAATCCCTTTTTGAATTATCTTTTAATTAACAATTAATTAAATTAATTCACTGAAGATAGGTTTATCCAAATTAATCAAATTAATTAAAACCTAGCCTCAACACCCTAGATATCGAATTCAAATAATAGGGTTTAAGGTTATCCATTTAATTAACAAATAAAGTTACCAAAAATAGAAAACCTCCTAAAACCCTAATGTCAGATTTCGAAAATAGCAAGGGGGGATTAGGGTTTCCAGAACCATAATCCTAGAAATCGATCCTAATTAAAATTAGGGTTTATAGGCTATAAACCCTAAAACAGTTATAGCAATTCAACTAGAAAACAAAACAGGCTCTGATACCACTGAAAGGTTTTCTGCAAACCATGAACTAAATAACCTAAGTTCACATGCAACCTATGAGGATCTATGTTTTCTTCTAATTGAACATATAACAAAATCATAGAGGCCAATAAAAAATCTAAAGATCAAAACAGAAAAACCAACGATAATTTCCTGGAAGCTGAGCAGCAAAAATATCCTGCCTCAAATGAAAGTCACACCCAAGCTAGAAGGTATATGGATCGAAAATTCCAGGGAGAGGGTATCTTGAAATTGGCGAATTCATGTGGTGCCCAGGGACCCCTATTTATAGTTTCCAGATGACCAGTTGATAAGCCTTAAGAGATAAACCTTTTTGAATTCAAATAAGATAAACCTTTTTATCTTATAATTCAAACTCCTATTTATCCTTTTATCATTAAAATCGATTTATATATTACCATATATAAAAATCGATTTCCACACTGGTCACTCCCACTGTCACTTACTCAACTATTGAATAATTACAGTTTCAATCCCTGCACCTTTAATTAATTAAATTAATCCCCAAATTAAATCCAATTAATTCTAGATTAACTTCTAATTAATTTATATAGTTTCTAATTAATATATTATGACTTTAATATATTAATAAACCATATGTTTAATTCCTGTTGATTTATTAATCCCATAATAAATCAAACTTTCTCTCTACCGAATTTTCTACCAAACCTCCAGCTATGAGGGCAACCAAATGGACTATGCTTCTATTAATTAGGTAAATACTAATTATTAGTCATGGCTTAGACACCTAATCCAACAAGAACATCACCAACCTTTGATAAAATGATTCTTTTTTATTCTTCCTCATCATCTAGAGCCATCTAAGAATCAAAATTCAAGCTCGTTCTCTTATTCTTTATGCTCTTTTTCTTTCCTCTGATCCCGCTAAAGCTTTCTCTGCCTTACCAAAAATTGTAATGAACATGCGTAGGTTTGTCATTGTGATATATATGTTTGATAACAGGAAAGGGAGAAGCAAGGAGAGTAATGGCTATAAATATATATGGAGCCCAAGAGTGTCTCTCCGAAAGAGCCCTTGTGGAGAGAGGGGAGACTCCAACTTATATACACACTTATAAGACCATGTCGCACCAATGTGGGATACACTAACACTCCCCCTCAGAGACGTAGGCTCGATGAGGTTACAGGGGTGCGAGACACTGGCTCTGATACTATGTAAATATATGTGGAGCCCAAGAGTGTCTCTCCAAAAGAGCCCTTGTAGAGAGAGTAGAGACTCCAACTTATATACACACTTATAAGACCGTGTCGCACAAATGTGGGAAACACTAACAATGGCTACACAAAAACAGAGGGTAGCTACAACAAAAGGGTTCCCAATCAACAACATTCTCGTCTATCTCTTTCTCCCGACGTGGTGCTCTCAGAAATTGACAATATGTGAACAAAAGGGAATGGCGAACTAGGGTTTAACGAATATTGGAACAAAGATATGAGATATGGACTAACCACCAGAACCAAGAGTTTAAGAGAATAAATCCCGTTCAAACAGTGCATAATACCCAAAGGAAATTACATTAACAAGGTTTCCTAAATGACAAAATTAGTCTCCCTAGTTTCCCATGATAATAATTTTCAACCCAAGGCATTAATTCTCATCATGTTAGGTTTCAGTTTTTCACACATTCAACCCTTAACTATGTTTTGATTTTTAGGACTATTATTATTATTATTATTATTATTATTATTATTATTATTATTATTATTATTATTATTATTATTATTATTATTATTATTATTTTCAACTAATTTAATTAATCATTTTTCTTGACATAGTATTATAATAAATCAATTAAATAAATTGTAAAGTATTTTCATGACTATGTGAACTTAATTATATTGATTATAAAGTCTAATGTCACAGTTAAATGGGTAATATAATTATAAGGACAATTTGGTAATTTTGGCAAATATGATGTGTTGTATGAGTATAAAGTTACCATGACGGCTTCATAACATTAAGAAAGTAATGTTATTGAATTAAGAGTGAAATTTGAAAATTGAGTAAAAATGAAGTTGTATTAATGAAACAATTATAGAGGCATTTGAAAAATTGTTCTCTCATAATCTAAAGAGAATTAGGGAATTTGAGATAAAAAAGATGGGAAAAAAATTAATGTCATTTGAAGTTATAACGAAGACGTTTTTAATGTCATAAAATGACCCCAAAGTGACCAAAGTGACGATATAGTCATGTTTATTATGGTTGAGCATCTTAACCGAAAAACGAAACTGAAACCAAATTAACCGATATAACTGAACCGTTACTAAAAAATGGTGATGTTTCTAATTTTCATTAACCAAATACATATGGTTCAGTTATGTTTATCATGTAAAGTCGAACCAACAGAACCAAACCACTAGTAATAATAACATTAGTAGATATATATATATATATATATATATATATATATATATATATATATATATATATATATATATATATATATATAGTTAAGTTATTTTGAGAACCATTCATAACTGATACCTAATGGTTACGAATACGAATGAACCGATTGGTTTGGTTATGGTTTGATTTTAGCCCCTATTCGCCCCAAACCGCCCCACACTCAACCCTAATGTTTAAGGGTCTGCAATGAAAAATCTAGACAGAATCATGCTTAAGATTGTAAAGGAGAAGTTTTAAAGCTCATTTCCACCTTTCCAAATATATAAAGGTTGCAAAAATTAGATATCAAATGTAAATGTTATGATTGTTCAAATAATGATGCTATTTTTAAAAGTTTGGTGGACTTGGAGTCTTACGTGGCATGTAGAATAGACTTACACTGTGTGTAGGTGGTACAGGTGGTATCAAGCCTATTCCTTAAGTCACTTTCTCACTTGTCTTAACCGCTCCATCTTCTGAAGAGAAAGGGGAAAGGTAGCTTAAAGGGTACAATGAAGACTTGGAGATAGAATCTTGGAGGTTTGCTCATGCATGTTTAAAACTAAGGTATATGGTTTCTTATTGATGTTTAATCCAAGTAAGGGGGGTTTCCAAATGGTTTGATTTTGATGTTGGTAGTGTAAAATTGTTGTTAATGAATGGTCTTGGAGTTTATGAATGAAGAAAGATGATCTATGAGGTTAGAATTGATGTTTCGTGAAGTTTTGTGGGTTGGAAACCCAGAATTTCATGATACAAGACATGTAGCATGAACTACACGACTTGTAGTTGTGACAGAAGCCCCAAAATTTTTGGTAGAATTTGATGGAACTAAGTAGCCTTCCTAACCCCTGTTGAACCATTTTGAGGGGTGGAAGTGATCCATAAATAGTTATATTCACATCACGATTGGTGTTGAGATGTATGTATCGACCTTTGATAATGCATGTATATAGGTGCACAATAGGCCAATATTCAAGGGAATGACAAGGGTGTTGCAGATATTAGTTATACACCTCTACGTATTCTAGGTGAGTACATGTGACCTTTTCCTACTCTGGGGACATGGAAAAATATTTATAAAGTTTTTATGTGACATTCAAATATGAAATGGTATGCATGTTTTTCTACTGATGTCATGTTTAGGAAAGTTATATAACACGTTTATGATACAATGTTTTGGGCATCTAGCCTTATAATGTTATGAAATGATGTACTGACAACTAGCCGTATTATATTTACGAATGATTGTTATTTGATGCAAGCAATGTAATGTAATGTGAATGAATGGATAATGTTTCACTCAGGTCATGGTTTTCTGAAAGGGACTATAGAGGAGTATACTAGGACGGTACCTTTTTCTTGGTGAAGTACATGACCTAATGCAGCATGAGGCCAAGACGGACTGATCAAGTGCTTTCTATCCTGGTATATACTTGTGGTATCACCAAGAGTGAGTAATGCCCTAACTATAAAAATCAAGCATGTTGAAATACTATTTAAAGCACGTGGTATGTGACAAGATGCTTAGGTGGTTTGATTATGTTCTTACCATCTCAGTATATACTTGGGGTATCACCGAGAGTGATTAATCCCTAAGTATAAAAGTCCAATTGTGTTTAAAAACAAGTCAAATCCCAAGAACTGAAATTGAAAGTTTTATGTTAGTAGCGTTATTACTTAATTCGTTTTGAAAGACTTCGAAAGAAAATTGTCGTTACATGATGTTATGAACGGTTTTGACATGAAGTGTCATTACATGATTTGATCATATTCTTTTTGAAAATGATTGAGTTATGTTTACAATTGTTTTGGGTCTAAAACCCATGTTGCTCTCGAGACATTTTAGTCTTACGTATGTGTTAGGATTCTGATTGTGATGAGATTTTAACATCCAAATTACACAAGTTCCTGTCCGAAGTTGAAGACTATACGAAGTGATGGATGACACGAAGTCTACGTACTTATCTAAAGAAGGTTATATTTAGTACTTATCTTTTGTTAGAGATAACGTCTAGGGTTTGTTGTACTTATCTGTAACTAATTGGGATTAGTGTTTATCCAATTAGATCTTAGTATTTAAACACCATCTACCCTAGATGTTTAGCACGTACTCTTAGATCAGTCGCATATTCATTGTAATGCTCTTAATAGTTGCTCGTCATTAAAAAGACTTGGAGCACTATCCTTTTTACATTGAATACAAATCATTCGACTGGTTGAATATTCAATATTTGTGTTCTCGTTGTTTGCATTGATAAATTTTATTCTTACAAGTGGTATCAGAGCAGGTTGCATGCTGATCTGATTTTGGGATTAAATCATTTCTTTGAATCGTGGGTTCAAATTGTTCTTGAATCCACTCTTCCGCGTTTCAGAGATTTTAATATTGATATTATTACAGCAATGATCTAATCCTTCAATGGCCTACAACGCGAACAACGCCGTGATGAACTACGCAGCATTGCTCGGCTCCAACAATAAGGCACCAATGCTAATTCCTGAACATTACGATCAATGGGCTGATCGTATGGAGGATCACTTATCAGGGATCGATGAAGATCTTCTGGGATCTCTGAAGGAAGGACCTTTTATTGCCAATGTCCAGACCAGATTTGCTGCTAAATCTGGTGAATCTACTACTCCTCCTGTCGAAACAGAAGCCACTATTGCTACGAACAAGAGGAAGATCGAGAATGATAAACGGTGTATGAGAGAACTGAAGAGCGGTCTGCCTCCTGTCGCTTTCAATCTGATCCGAGGGTCCAAATCTGCTAAAGAAATTTGGGACAGACTGAAGATGCGATACGAAGGCACTGATGTCATGAAAAAGAGCAAAGTCAACAACATTCTGGCTGACGTCAGTAATTTCAAACAACTGGAAAATGAGAAAATTGATCAGACATTCGAAAGGTTTACTGACGTGGTTTATGAACTAGAGAAACATGGAGTTTCGAAACATCACATGAAACTTACTTTCGTTTCATGCAATGTCTCCGAAGGGAGTGGAAGCAAATCACCATGATGGTGAGGGCTCATGAGAAAATCAACTCCTACTCGCTTGAAGAACTCTACAATTTACTCAAATCATATGAGTATGACGTTCTGGATGAAGCTGGTGATCCACCCAATGCAGGTACTCTTGCCTTCGTTTCGAGAACCGAATCTGATGATGTTACTGAAGCTGATGATGAAGGAGAAGATGATGAAGAAAGTGATACGAAGGCTCTATACTCCAAAAATAACAAGAACTTTCAGAAAAGACCACAAAACAAAACCAACTTCAATAGAAACTCAAACATTGGAAAACAGCCAACTAAACCGGCTGAATACTCTAAACCGATGTCTGAAATAACACCTCAGCCTGAAAAAAAGTTGTTAGGTGACTCTGGATACGACTGCAATTACTGCTATGGTAAGAATCATCTAGCTAAAGACTGCATGCTGAAGAAGGCTAATGAGAAAAAGGAAAGAGTCAAAGATGAAGCATACTATACGAAGAAACTGGAAGAGGTAAGTGCGAAGACTCAAAGCCTGTCACTCATTGCTCCTAATAACGGTGATGGCACTTATCAGATTTGGTCATCTGGTTCGGATGATGATGAAATACGTAAACCAACCCATGGGGCGATATTTGCTGCACACACTGGCCATGGAATATGGTTCGATGATGAGAGTTCGGATGAGGAAATGGAAAGCAAGATTACTGGTGTCTGTCTGAGGGCACAAGGAACAAACACTTCGTCAAAAGCTCGCCTTACTATTCCATAACAGGTATCATTCTTACTACAAAAGTTTAATGTTCCTGAAGAACTTTTTATTAATGACCTTAACTAAATTACTTCTGACTGTCAGCATATGAATCAACTACTTGTTTCAGCAAATAGTGATGCGTGTCAGGCCAAGGAGGAAGTACTTTCGCTCAAGGGAAAGCTTGAAGGAATGCGTGGAGCACTAGAAAATAGTCAACAGAGAATAGGAATTTTAAAAGAAAGTAGGGAACAATATGTGAAAAAAAATGAAGTATTATTGAAATAAAGGAATATTTTTTGTGAAACTGCTAAAAGACTATATGCATATATTACACGTATTTATCATTCTCCGGATATTGCTTTGGATCATCATAAAAAATTATTACCTTTTATTGAGTTTAAGTTAAAAGATGTAGATTCTCTTTCATACGAATGTGAATCTATTGTCTCTTCAATCGAATTACCAAATCCAACTTATGCTCATGGAATTGTTCCTTTTGAAAATTTTCTAAGTCCTAATGATCTGTTCAAAGTAATGGATGAGTCTCTACTCGCATTTCCTTAACCAACAAATATTGATTCTGAGAATGTTATTGAACATGCTTCTGATAATGATACTGACTCTGATATTGAGGAAATAGACTGCAGCGATTTATCACACCAAAAATCTTCTTCTATCTGTTCTTTAAATAAATCCGAAACCTGTGCAACTAAAGAAAGCACCAATTCTTCTAAGAAGTGCTCTTCTGAGGAAACACAAGATTCTTCAAATGAAAAATCTAAATCTTTCCAAATACTGAACACTTCGGTTAACTACTCAAAATACAGTGTTGATAAAAGCAAAAGACTTGTCGAACTAGCATGTATGTATCCTAAAGTTGCTAACTTCAAAAATACTGTTTTTATTAAACAAGGTGTCTCACTCAAAGAGAATTGCGAACTTCTCTCACTTATAAAAGAGGACAATATGACTGTCACAGCCGAAGGTTTTTACTCATCTGATAAAATGCTAGAAAATTCTTTAAATGCTGAAATGGATTTTAAAATTAATAAAAGAAAAGAAGAAATGTATCAGATGAAGAACACCTTCGGACGTCATCAAAATCACTCACATAACCGAAGTTTTTCAAACAATCGAACCTTTTCAAACAATCGAACTTTTTCAAACAATAAAACATTTTCAAACAATCAAATTTTTTAAATAACCGAAGCTTCAAAGATAAGAGAAACCAGATTAAAACTCAAACCCCTACTGAAAAACACAAACCATTCTATGATAACAGAAGAAGGAAAAACTATCGTGATTCTCAAAAAAAAAAAAAGAAGGCTTTTCAAAAACAACAAAAATCGCTTTCAGTCAACAACTCTTCGAGGAAGTCACAAAAGATTATTTTTGAACCAACTAAACCCATTTGTTCTAACAATAAACATGAAAAACCAACAAAGAGAAACTTTACCAAGGGTAGCAACCTAGTAGACACGTTTCATGTTTGGCTAGACAAGAACATGGATTTGTTCAAACATAAAAGCTTAACCATACAAGATTTTAAACTCGCCTATGAAGAGTTTCTATGCGAATCCACAAAATGTAGTACTTCGTCTGGCAACACTCTCTTTTCAAAACAAAAATGGGTTCCTGTAAAACCGAATCCACTTTCTCCATTGAGTCCAAAAGTTCAAAGTACAAACAAAATTTTAAAATGGGTTCCCAAACTCACTAAATCACAAATAGACAAAACCACAATCGAGTCAACAATAGCTTCAATTTCTAGAACCAAAAAGGACGATATGGTTGCTTCATGGATCTATGATCCGAATACTTACCCTAAAGGACCCAAGCCATGTTGGGTACCTGAACTCTTTCTCTAAATCGTAGGTATTGATCGATGAGCAGTATGAAAAGGAATGGTACATCGACAGTGGCTGCTCACGACACATGACAGGGAGGATAGAGTACTTAAGGGACTTCAGAAGCTTAAAAGACGGAGGAGAAGTTAAATTTGGAAACAACGACACTTGTCCAATTAAAGGATATGGGAAAATTAAAAATGGAAAATTGACGATCAACCGAGTTGCCTATGTTGAAGGACTCAAGCACAATTTGGTTAGTGTTTCTCAACTTGTGGTGGGAACTGGTCTGAAAGTCAAATTTGATGAAAACGGTAGCGTTATCAAGAAGAAAAAGACCAAAGAGGTTCTACTGAAATCTTAACGAAAAGGCGAAATGTTCCCACTTGATATGAAGCCAATCGTCGGAGCTCCTTCCATATGCTTACTTTCAAAAGCTCCTTCGGATATGAGCTGGCTATGGCATAGACGACTATCTCCTTTAAACTTCAAGAATATCAACAAGCTTGTAGCACTTGATTTAGTCAGAGGAATGCCTACGTTAAAGTTTGATAATGATACCTTATGTGCTGCATGTGAACATGGTAAGCAGAAAAGACAAGCACATCCCATCACCATTGACTCCAAAATAACCGAACCGCTCGAACTTCTACACATCGACCTTTGTGGTCCATCTTCGGTTGAGTCACTTGGAGGGAAGAAATATATACTAGTCATTGTAGATGATTTTTCAAGATTCACATGGGTTATCTTTCTAAGAAATAAATCTGATACCCCAACAGAACTCATTGCCTTCATCAAGAAAATCGAACTTCATCTCAAGAAACCAGTTCGAGCTATCCGAAGTGACAATGGGACGGAGTTTAAAAACCATACAATAGATTCATATCTAAAGGAGAAGGGCATCACTCATAATTTTTCTGCCCCTTATACTCCACAGCAAAATGGTGTGGTTGAGCGCAGAAATAGATCTCTATGCGAAGCAGTAAGGACTATGCTTGACTACGCGAATCTCCCAATGTACTTCTGGGATGAAGCGATTGCTACTGCATGTTTCACTCAAAATCGATCCTTTATACATCGAAGATTTAATATTACTCCATACGAAGTCATCAACAAATGGAAGCCGAATGTAAAATTCTTCCATGTCTTTGGGTGCCGATGCTTCATCATGAAACTCAAACCGGGTACTACGAAGTTTGTATCCAAATCCGAAGATGGGGTCTTCCTGGGCTACTCACACTCTGCGAAATCTTATCGAGTACCAAACAAAACAACAAGGAAAATTGAAGAAACATTTAATCTAACATTTGATGATCACTATGTTAAGAAATCAGCAACACTCTTTCCTCGTATCCCTATTTTTCCAGAACCACCAACTGACGTTCCACCTTTGGACACCTTCAACCTTGATTTCTCTTTCCTATTTGATGATCCAGATCACGCAATAAATGCTGAAACAAATGTGAAGGACAATAATGTACCAGAAATCACAAAAGTTACCGATGATCAATTTGCAAAAGACCCATCACCTCAAAAAGATACTTCGGTTGAGGGGAGTCAGAATCTAATCTGTTGCACGATCACTCAACTGAACCACCCGCAACTTATCTCGAGGGGGAGTCATCTGTCAGGCCCGCTTCGGTTGAGGGGAGTCATCTATCATACCTGCTTTGGTTGAGGGGGAGCAACCGATTCCTGACGATATACCTGAATACAATCAATCATCTTCGGATTATCCATCTGATACTGAAGAGGTGCACGGAGAAACTTTACCAGAATATGATCCGGCCTACCCGCCTCTTGAAAAATGGACACGCGATCATCCGAAGACTCAGGTAATTGGCAATCCGGATGAAAGGTACTTACTCGATCCCAACTCAAAGCAAAACAAAATGAACTGAATAAACGATTTGATTTTTGTATGTTAAATGTTTTTATTTCCAAAATTGAACCAAAAAATGTGAAAGAAGGTTTTCTCCACTCTGATTGGGTAGAGGCTATGCAGAGTGAGTTAGCCGAATTTGAAAGAAATAAAGTTTGGCGCTTAATTCCTAAACCTGCTAACTCCTCTGTAGTTGGTCTAAAATGGGTTTTTCGAAATAAACTTGACACAGAAGGTAACATTGTACGAAACAAAGCGAGACTTGTTGTCAAAGGGTATTGTCAACAGGAAGGAATTGATTATGATGAAACCTTCGCTCCTGTTGCAAGACTCGAGTCCGTCCGAATTTTCTTAGCCTTTGCTGCTCATAAAAACTTCGATGTTTTTCAAATGGATGTCAAATGCGCATTTTTAAACGGCGAACTCGAGGAAACAGTATATGTGGAACAACCACCTGGCTTTATAAACGAAAAGTTTCCAAATCACTGTTATATCCTTGACAAAGCAGTCTATGGGTTAATGCAAGCACCAAGAGCTTGGTACGAAACTTTAACTCGATTTTAAAACAATCAAACTTCAAACAAGGCTCTGTTGATCCAACTCTCTTTCGAAAGAAAGTTGGTAATCATCTCATGTTAGTGCAAATCTACATGGATGATATCATCTTCGGATCGACAGACCCAATGCTTTCAAAAGAATTTGAAACCTTGATGAAAAGTAAGTTTCAAATGAGTATGATGGGGAAGATAAACTTCTCTCTCGGATTACAAGTCAAGCAAACCTCCGAAGGCATCTTTATAAATCAAGAAAAATACACAAGAAGCCTGTTGGAGAAATTTGGAATGGAAAACTGCTCCAATGCGAAGGTTCCGATGGCTTCTGGTACACGACTCACACCTTCGCTTGACAAACCTGCTGTTGATCAAAAAGTTTATAGAAGCATGATTGGGTCTCTACTCTACTTGACTGCAAGTCGACCAGACATCATGTTTTCAGTATGCAATTGTGCAAGATACCAGGCGAATCCTCGAGAACCCCACCTAACAGCTGTCAAGACCATTTTCCGCTATCTACATCGCACACCTTCTCTTGGACTATGGTACCCTGCCAACTCAGGCTTCTTTCTACAAGCCTACTTTGATGCTGATTTAGGGGGATGTGTACTTGACCGCAAAAGCACTTCGGGGGGATGTCAGTTTCTAGATGGTAAGCTCATCAGCTGGCAATCAAAGAAACAAACGTGTGTTTCCATCTTTACAGCCGAAGCTGAATACATAGCCGCAGCTGCATGTACTTCTCAGATGATTTGGATCCAAAGCCAACTGCATGATTATGCCATCCACATGTGAAAGATTCCATTATTCTATGACTCATAAAGTGCCATACGTATTTGTCACAATCCGGTTCAACACTCGAAGACAAAACACATTTCCCTCCGATATCACTTTATTAAAAGTCATGTAGAAGAAGGAAATATTGAAGTTCACTTCGTTCATACGAATGATCAGCTGGCGGACATCTTCACCAAATCTCTTGATGAGAAAGCCTTTTCACAAATCATCCATGGGCTAGTCATGTTTGAATCATCAGCAGTTCCAAACACCTAATCAGCTAAGTTCCCATAACCCTACTAGCTCTGTAATTTTTTTTCTTTCTTTTCCTAAGTTTAAATTAGGTGTAAGTTTTTTTTTTGTTTTTTTGTTGTCATCAGAAGCGATACTATTCATAACCAAACCTTCGGTTCCGATCAGATAACTGTTCATTTACTGTAAAACACTACAATCAGATGAGACACTATTCACATCCGACGCTTCGGTTCGCTTCTGATGACACTGACTTCTGCACATAAGATTCTTCATGCTCTTCACATCCGAAAACGAATCTTGCCAAAATCACATACCCAATTAAAAGGACAAAACAGGGGTTTTTAGAGTCCGTTGAGCATATCTCATTGCACTAAGGGATATTTAGGACTCGCATTGCAACATTGGTAATACTTCGGATGACCTGATCATGGTTAAAGACCTCTTGACACGTCCACACTTCGCACAAGCCTACATGTACTACTCATGTCTTACTTGCACTTAGTGGTTCTTCCTTCGCATAAGCATAAAACTAATAAAAAAGACTTAGTCTTTTCAGGATAACTTCCAAGTATTATGTGGTTGTAAACATTTTACATTTCCTGGTACAACAGAACTTCAATTTCCAAAAAACTTACCAATGGGATACCAATTGCCTCTATTGAACAATTTCCTAAAAACAAATAGCATAAGCCACAATAAGGAGAGCATAGACTCCATGATGTACGAAAGAAAAACAAAAAGTTAGAAAAACACTTCTAACAGGCATCAAGCTTGTCTTTGGATACACGAAAGAAGCAACAATACAAGTAGCAATATTCGAAACACTCAAGGCATACTCCCTGTCTTCAATGAAAAAATCAGGATCTCCTGTGACACAGTTGAGAATCGGGTAGGGAGTATGAACATCTCAGTAACCCGTCTTCATTGACATGGGTGGGGTAGTGCACAAATTTCAATGGCTTGTCATCCAAAAGGCGTGTCTAAATACTCCATCTGGTGAACCGAGATACTTTCTAAATCTCATTCAAACTCAAAAACTAAGAAGCGTACTAATTCCTATCAGGATATGTCATCTAAGGTTACTCCAAGTCATATTTGGAAAATTAAAACAGCAAACTATGTTTACATAAGGTTGAAGTAGGAATAATCACACTGGTTCAGCTATATACATGAATGCACACTACATTAATCTCGTACGAATGTGTATATGTCAAAAGGACATTCTAGAATAATCAGCTCTCATCCACTGAACTAAACCAAAAACCATACTTTTCGAATAATGAATGGATCTTTGTGTTATCACTTTGGATGAGCAGCATGACAACAATATGAGCCGACTTCGGTTGTACAATCTAATATTTGAAAACACCAAAATATTTTCTTTTCTTTGTTTAATTTATTATTGTAACTAATCGTCATAATATCAGTTGGGATTCAGCGAGATTTCAGGGATATCTTTGATTCTTGTTTTACTTTGGGATATGCAGGAACCAATGAGCATCAAGCACAACGGTTACTTGGGATGCTGAAGCTGTCACAACGATAAAAAGGAAATGTCCCCTCAAATTACGGATGATATGGCAACACCCTATTCGACCATTCAAACACGCGCATTAAATACAAACTCTCTCTCCACTCATCAAACCAATATTTAAACAAAGAAACCCCTTCATTCATCCCTTCCGTTTCCATTCTCTCTACAACCCCAAAAACAAAAATCTCAAATACTCTCCACTCTCAAAACTCTCAAACGATTCAAATGGCCACCGACGATATTTCTTTCACTGCCGGAGATGTTGATTCTGTTCCAGATCTTAACCCCATGTCTGCCAACCATATTGCAAACCTTGACCCTGAAGCATACTCGTCAACAATGGCAATGCTGGTGGTATGTCTGCAACATTCACCCCTGTCACACGCCATGACCGCAACTGCTCAAGTTCCAAATATTTGGGTAAACAGGGCACATCATACTGCACGTCTGAATGCAGATGGTAACTCGGTGTCCTTTGAAATTCTCACGACTGCTAACAACAAAGAAACTATTACCGTCAGGAAGGAACAATTTGCAAGGATTCTTCACCTTCCAGTGTATGGACAGTTTCAAATAGCCTCTCAGTCTAAGATTTTGAATATGCTAAATGAAATGGGTCACACACCAGTCACACGATCAATGAGTTCCTTCAAAAAGAACAAGTTGCCATCCGTATGGGGATACTTCTTCAGCATTCTTCTACGAAGCCTCTCTGGGAGAACTTCTGGCCTAGATTCAGCCTCCTACACCTTCCCGAAACTACACTACGGTATCTACTACAATGTTCCAGTCGACTACGCTTCGACTCTTTGGACCGATTTCACAACTTATATGAACCATGCTAAGAGGGCCACAGACATCACATTGACTAGGTTCTGGGAATTAATTGTTCAAGCTATGTATGCACATGAAAAGATACCAGCACCTTTGGACCTACCTGTCCATGATTTCCACCAAGTTCAGACACCCTCTAGCTCCTCTTCAGATGACAAGATGGAATTCATTGCCCAGATTCCTGAGGCGATGTTGTGTAAAGTTCCTGAAGATAATCTCACTTTGGTCGAATATCACAAGATGATCACCACACCTGCACCCCCTCCGAGTCTTCCCAAGGGTCATAGAATCTGAACTCCCTAAGGCTAAGGCTGGCAAACGCTAAGGCCAAGCTGAACCATCCGAAGCCCCAACAAAGAAAGCAAAAACAAGGAAGAAAACTCACACTGTGAAACCCTCCAAGAAGAAAGCTGCTCCACCTTCACGACCTACGACACCTCGATCCGAAGAAGAAGAACAGGAAGAAAGAGAGGAAGAACACTTACAGGAGGAAACAGACATTCCTCCATCACCATCTGCAACTACAACTTCCACAGTACCTCCTTCTAATCCTCCTGTGTCTTTAATTGAGACTCCAATAATATCAGCACAGATGACCACTGTCGAAACATCCACTGCGGAGACAAGTCATACTGAAATTCCGGTACTCACATCCGGTGATCAAACTGCTACAACTCCACCATCTCCACCACCAACAAACACTACACCCATCTTCACAACCACAACCCCAATCCCTCCTCCATTACATTCATTCTTCATGGATGATCTGGCCGTTTCACCTTCCTCCCATGAAACGATAAACCAAGAGGAAGATTATTTTGAGACAGCCCCGATACATATTCACGATGAAGATGATGATGAACCAGACACCAGCCTTGTATCCATGAAACAGTTTCGCCAACTCAATGCGAAATTAAATGTTTTGATCCGAGCCCAGACCACGTACACTTCGGATAAAGGGTCTGTGGTAACAACTGATAACTTGGCAGAATCCTTTACCTCCTTCGTGTAACACCATGTTGTTATCGGTAAGTAATTTTATCTTAATCGTGATGCGGTTTTTGATATAAAATAATGTTATAGGTGTTTGGATAGTTCGAATACCTTTAAGATAGAGTTTTCGTGCGAAAAACGCTAAAACGGGTAACCCGGATCGTGTGAATTAAACCGGGTCGAGTTGGGAGACTTAAAACAACATTGAAAATCATTTGGACAGAACCCGGGGCGTGTTGGCCAACCCGGGTCGGTTTTCAGCCGTAAAAATTCAGCATAGCAGCAACAGCGTCAACCCGGGGAGGGTTATGAAACCCGGGTCGTGCTGTACAGGAACCCGGGTCGGGGTCTGGAAACCGGGTCGGGTTTCGTGCCAACCCTACTTCTTTTTAAACGTGATTTCAGCCATTTGGGGGATTTCTTTCGAACCAAAAACGCTCCCAAACCCTAGAAAACATTCCCTTTTCATATTAGGACCAAATTGGAATGCTAGAACGCGGAAGATTGAAGTAATTTTTGATATCTCACTTATTGAAGGTAAGGTTTACTGTTTTAAACCTTTTGAACAGTTGATTTGGTTGAATTGGGTTGGTTTCGAGTGGTTATGATGAACCACCCGTAATTAGTCGAAATTTGAGTATATAGGACTTGTTTGGATGTCTTGAAACACTTATAATCCTGAGTCCTAACTATTGTGAGCAAGCTTTATGCTTGAAGGGTGGAAATACATGGTGTTCACCTTCACTTGGTATGTATTTGGTTATGTAGGAGCTAGAATATGTTGAAGGATCACTTGTATCTACCGTTGGTGTTTATGTGGTATGGAGTAGGTGATGAAAGTGATGAGAAGACACTTTGGCCTACCAATTGTACTATTTGGAATGGGGTAAAGCTACTATATCCATGTGAGTAACTCTACCTACATGTTAGTTGTAACATGTTATATGTGTTAATGTGCTTAATTGCTAATAATACATATAGTACATTAGGTGTAAACTATGTAGATACACAGAGAATCCTTTGGGATTACATGTGTTAGAAGTTTATGGTTACGATGTGTAGTAACTGGCAGTGAGGTTTATAAATATCACCAGATGAGTACATTGTGAATAGGTATAATTGTGATGCTAGCAATTTGCTTAGCAAGTACTTAGTAGTTAAAGAGGAGTGTATATGATGAATATACATGATGATATATACATGTGTAGTATGATATTGTGCACACATGATGTTCATCGATGCATAGGTACGTAGAGATTACAGTGTATGAATACTATGTAATCCGAGAATACCGAGTATTGGAGGTAACTTGTTATTACAGGTGAGTAATCTCACTTATATCCGATGTGATATGTATTGATTGACCTGTTGTAGATTGAATCAGTTTTGGGGGACGAATTTGACAGATTTAAACTTGGCATAGACAATACCAGATAAGCCGTGAGTCAATGCAAAGACAACAACAGAGCCGTGAGTCAATGAAAAGACGATACCGGATAAGCTGTGAGTCAATGTAAAGACAAGAACAGAGCTGTGAGTCATTGAAAAAGACAATATCGGATAAGCCGTGAGTCTAGGCAAAAGCGGGGCAAATTCGTGAGCCATATGTGATTATGTGTTATGAGATGATATCTATATGAAGAGCAAAAATATATGGCCTCTATGGCTAGGAGATTGGATTTGATATCCAAATCTACGGCCTCTGTGGCTAGTATTGGATTTGATATCCAAATATACGGCCTCTGTGGCTAGGAGATTGGATTTGATATCCAAATATACGGCCTCTGTGGCTAGGAGATTGGATTTGATATCCAAATATACAGCCTCTGTGGCTAGGAGATTGGATTTGATATCCAAATATACGGCCTCTGTGGCTAGGAGATTGGATTTGATATCCAAATATACGGCCTCTGTGGCTAGGAGATTGGATTTGATATCCAAATATACGGCCTATGTGGCTAGGAGATTGGACTCAGTGCCCAAATATATAGCCTTTATGGCTAAATGGTTGGGTTTAATTACCCAATACACTGCAGGAACCTTTATGGTTCATAATGCCTTTTTGGCTACGCGGTTGGGTTTAACTACCTAACATATGGTAAGAACCTTTGTGAAACACATATTAGCCTACGTGGCTAAGAGAAGGGGCTTAAATACCTAACATAAGTGATTAGGGCTTTTGTGCTCATACTACAAAAAGGGTAGTGGTGAGTCTTAATGAGTCGAAACTTTGTAGAAGTTAAAGAGGAGATAGATATAAATTCCTTGTGACTTACGATAAGAAAGGTCGTAAAGTAGATGATTTCATGTTGGAAATCATGTGATGAAATACTGTGTAGTAATCCTGAATAGTGGTACCGAGTTGTCGGTTAAGTGTATACATGTGTTACTTGTATTACACCGTGCTTGTTTATTTGTAGCTTAGGTATCGGTAGATACCAGTGTAACTACAGAAAGAATACTTGTAGTTATTAATAATGGAGTATATCTGGTTTGATATGTTTATATTAACCAGTACTTATGAGTTGTTGCAAGTAATAACTACACCCACATGCTGGGTGATGTATTACATTTAAATAAGTTATTCATGTCGTTAATTTGGTTCTCACTAAGCTTTGTAGCTTACGCGTGTGTTATATTGTGTGCAGGTTAGCAGTTGTAGCGCCCGGCTCGAATTGTGGGACGATTCTCGATGGTTACTTCTAGTAGATTCCAGAGCACACGAGTACCCAATTATACTATTTATGTTATAATGCGAAAAATTTTCTGGGTATACTCTGTGTTGAAACTGGGCGTTACACTTCGAGGAAACAATAACTGGGAAAGTTCAAAAGAAAGTTGATGACGCGATGAAACTAGTTGAAACAGACGTCAAGCAAATGACAAGGAACGTCTCGGAAAAAATTGACCTGAGGTGCAAGACTGTTGAAAAGCTAATAGAAGAGAAAACTCAGCACATCCAGGACCATCACAATGAAAAACTCACTGAAGTCCTCACGAAGCTCAATTCTGCCCACACTGAAGTCCAAGCAAAGCTCACTTCCTTGACCACTTCGGTTGAGAATTTATCCAAACGAAGTGCAGAGGAATTTGATGTGCAACTCACCAGTTTACGAACAGATGTTGAGAATGCAAAGAAGATGATCTCTGAGTACGAACCAAAGGTGCATGAGTTTCATGCATACAAGGAAGCACAAAAAATAAGCGACCAACAGATGAAGATTCTGGTCTCACAAACAACATAATCTATCCGAAAGGATATAGCACCCCTGCTTTCTCTGGTCAGTCGTTTACCTGGTGTTCCGAAGCCCTCCATGCTTTCGTCCCAAGGGGGAGAGGGTTCTCGACCAACCAGAAGTCAAACCACCACAACCTTCATACCAACAGCAACATTTACAACTCTCGCACCACTTACTTCAACCACAACAATCGCACAAACAACAAAACCGGTTTTTGGTATTACCTCTACTCCATTATACACAACCATCTCTACAACAGCCCCGATCACTACCGGATCTACTCCGATCACAACCGGATCGACTTCGAGCCTGATTAAACGATTCACTAGTGGAATCAATATCGGACATAGTTCTGCACCATCTGCCTCATCAACAAAAACTACAAGTTCTCAAATACCTACTGAGGAAGGTTCTTCGGTTGACAAGGGAAACCAAATTGCCTTGGTGTTATCTAAGGCAGAACAGAAGAAACAAAAATCAGAAGAATATGAGAAGTTGAGGCACTTGTATGTGATATCCAGAGATCGGATGGGAAAACAAGCAATTTTGGGTCCAGTCAACAAAATCTGGACATACGAAACGATCATGACCCTTTCCTTCCCAGCGGTAGAGATGTTTGACAGAGTACCTCTGGTGTACTATGAGACTGAGAATTCAACCGAATTGCAATTAGACATTCTATTCAATCCGAAACTGTTTGCAATAAATATCTTTGATCTTGAGTTTGACCCCAAAGACAAAAGAAAGTTCCAGGAGCAAAAAGCTAGATTTCATGCGAACTTGGCTGCCGATCAAACTCAAGTATGGTCTTCTTTAAAGATTGTTGGAATAGATCGAATTGAGATAGGTGCACTCTTCGAAGATGTATATCAGAATTTCACCTACCATGTTCGAAGAGGTGAACAAAAAGTCGAAAGCAAGTTCACTGTTGCAGACTTTCCACTGATGAACCCGAATGACTTCATAGTTTTGGTAGAATGCTTCTACAACTTGAATCAAATGAAGATATCCAAGCAAGTTGCACTGACTTAAGGTCAAAAGGTTATAGGAAGGTTCATGGGTGCGTATCTCAGAAATTTCTCAAATTATGATTTTGAGATTGCAAAGTTATTCAACGATTACGTACCTGCTGCCAACAAGGAGCTTATTGGAATAAGTGCCATCGCAGCGCTCGTCATGCGGTCAAAAATAAGAAAACCTAACACACTCACTTAGCATAATTGAAGTCAGGGTCGATCCGCAGGAGTTACGTGGTCAAGTCAGGTGATAGATTACCAACTATAGTGTCACACTATAGTCAGAGGACTTAGTTCCTAAACTTTTGACTACTAATCCCAGAAAACATAAACCAAACAATCTCAAAACAAGCGTAGACTAAGCTAAGCTTCAAATCAAACCTAGTTACTTTCTAAAATCAGAAGTACATCTCTAATTCAGAAGCAAGCAAAGGCATCCAAAGAAATAAACAATCACAAGGCATAAACTAAACCAATAACTAAAAGTCCAAATGACAGTCACTGGCTAGAGTTCAACCCTAAAAGCTAACCTAGTTGGCTACTGAAATCAGCAAAGGAAAACAGTCCAAACAAGGTCATAAACACATCCAAACACAATCCAAGCATTCAAAACCAATAACAAGCATCAAAACACCGAAAAACCAATATTACTTGTAACCAAATGATTATTATAAACCCAAAACAAGTTCCAATCATCCAATACAGTAACCAATACTGAAAAACAGTAACTAAAATGCTCAAGGTCAGTGGTTGTCACTCCCAAAGACCCTAGCCACTAATGCTAATTACTAAACTAAAAGAAATTAAACATAAAAACCTGAAATACCAAAAAGGTAATTGCTGAGACGAGTTCTTGGAGTCAAAGAGCCTTTACGGTCGATTTTTCACCAGGGTTTTGCTCGGGTTTTCGGCTGAAAACACCTCTATTTATAGTTGCAAATTTTACGCAACCGCGCCGCGCAATTATGGTTTCCGCGGCGCGCGTACTAATCTTCTCCCGTTTTATCGGCATTTGAATGTGTTCCACCGCCTTAGATCCGTGTCGTGCCTTCTTGATTTCCGCTGCGCGCGTACGTATTTTCCTGATTTTGCCTTCTTCTCCAAACTTCCTCCAATTTGCACGATTTTGGTCCCTGTTTTCATTATTTTCTTCCAAACAAGTACTGGCATGAAAAGTGAGAATACCACGATATATATGATATAATTTCACTAACAATAGGGCTCAACAACGACTAAAATATGTAATATCACTAGGCGTTGTCAAACACCCCACACTTGTGCCTTGCTTGTCCCCAAACAAGAGAGTTTTTTAATAAATTCTAACTAAGACTCAAATAATTTTTGACTGTGTTCAGTTTCAAAGTTTATTGCCTTATGAGTTAGAGTGAAATAGTTCATGAAAACCTAATCAAAGTGTTCTTTGGAATTCATGGCTTTCTAGAGAACCCTTGATTACAAATTTTCTGTCCACAATGAAGTGTACTTACTCATTCAGATTCTAAAGGCCATTAAGGAATTGTCCATGACTTTCGATGTTGTCCGTGTGCTGAGTCATAAATAAAGATTGAGTCAAAGATGCTGATCGGATTTATCGCCAGATTTAATGCCATTAGTTTAGCTATCGGTTATGGAATGGGTCTGTCCTTCCATACTTAGTTTTTGTATAAATAGCATGCACGTACCCTAATTAGCGTTAACTTTTGTAATCCTTTCTACAACACTCATACAGAATAGTTCACATCGAATTGTTCTTGAGTTGCATATAAATCATTCGACATCAGTTCTTCATATAGTCAGTTCTTGATCTTGTTTATTTTTATTATTCTGCATTATTTGAATCTCGATCCGACTCTTGTGTTTCAACAATTGGTATCAGAGCGGGAGTTTGTGTTATTCACAGATCTGTTTTGATTATCTTTATCGTTTTGATCGATTTTGGATATCAGACTTTGATCTTTACGTTAGACTCTTCTTTTGATCTGTTCTTACACTTCTGATTCAAACCTTAAACAAGTTTCAATGGCTTTTGACGACTCACATACTCAGTCTTTCAATCTTTCAAGCAGCATTGGATCCACCACCAGGACTCCAATTCTATTTACTCAAGAATATGAGGTCTAGGCGTTGCATTTTGATGATTATGTTCTTGGCATTGAAGAACATGGAGCAACGATTTGGCAAGCTATTACTGAAGAAACTCATGTCCACACGGCCACAAGGAGGGTTATCAAAACCCTAAAAGAATACAACAATATGCTTGTTACTCACACAGATATTCCTTAAGACGAAAAAGATAAACTAATGTGCAACATTAAAGCATTCAGAATTATCAGATTCGCTCTCCAAGCAGACACTCTTCGCCTGGTTAGTTCATGCGAGACGGCCAAAGAGATCTGGGATAGACTTAAAGAATTGTACTCCGGAGATGCTGACCTTGAGCACTCAATTCAGACCACTCTTCTTTCTGATTTCGGATCTTTTACACAAGGTCCGGAAGAAACTCTAACCTAGACATTCAATCGATACAATCATCTTCTCAGTCGATTATTAAAAATACAATCTGGCTCGGACTGTTATTGAGCAAAAGGCTACTTTTCTTGATGGTCTTCGTTCCGAATGGAAGGCTATCGTATCAACCATAAAAGCACATGAACAGTTTAAAACTTACAGTTTAGCTAAGGTTGTGGGAATCCTCAAGTCCCATGAAAAGGAAGTCATTTCGGAAGCCAAAGCGACTACCGGTGTTGGTTCACTCGCACTGGTTGCGGCTGGGAAGAAATCGGCTGAAATCGATTCTGATTCAGATTTTTCCGACGATGATCTGACTAGAGAAGACAAAGCATTAATGGTATCAAATCCCAAGAAGTTCTTTAAGAAAAACTTCTCCAAATTCAAAAACCGAAGTCGACAAGGAGGTTTCAATTCTGAAAAGTCATCGAAAGAAAGCCAGAAAAAGAAAGGTGATGAGGAGAAGAAACTCGTTGGCGACTCAGGCTATGATTGCCATTACTGTAAAGGTAAGAACCATTTTGTGAAAGACTGCTTGCTCTGAAAGCAAACTGAGAAGAAGGAGCAGGTAAAGGATGAAGCTTATTATGCAAAGAAGATTGCGGAACTGAAAAAGAATGATGCTTCATCTACCAAAGCAGCCTTTGTGGTAAAGGTGGATAGCGAGTTTGGTGCCATCTAGGTATGGTCAACGGACTCGGAAGATGAGGAGGTGAGAAATCCGACGCATGGCCGATGTTTGATAGTGAAGGCTGATCATTCCGACAGCAGAGGGTACTCTACCGATGGGTGCCAAACCTCAGCAAGTTGTTTTGCTGTGAAACCTGTTTCTGAACAAGTAAAGGAATGTGAGGCTGTGGTCAACAATGTACGCTCTATCCTTAAATCTTTAAATATTTGCTCTTCTAGTTATGATACTGAATTAGATGATCTTAGATTCACTGTCTCTAGTTTATGTGATAGCTTAAAAAGAACATGTCTAAGCAATTCTAACCTAAATGATCAATTGAGCAGGGTATCGAATAAGAATGAGGAGAGACGAATGAGAATCGAGGCGTTAGACAGTGAGTTAGTTAGAGCACGAGATGATATCATTTATGTCAAAAGGGATAATCTAGTTCTTGTCAAACAGAGAAATGTTTTTTGTTTAATCGCAAAGCGTCTTTACAATAATATTACTCAACTGCATCTTGACTGTGATATAGGCAGAGGTTTACATAAAATGAATTTGCCCTTTCTTGAGTTGAAAGAGGATGAAATCGATGCAGAATGCCACAGATGTGAAACCATTGTTTCATCAGATGAGGTTTCGGAAGCTTATCGAATCGGACTTGATAAAATTGAAAGCTATATTCAGTCCAAATAACATAAAAATATGGTTAAAGAATATTTTTCAGAAAATGATCATGAGGAAGTTAAAACAACGGCCTTAAAGAATTTTCACTCACTATGCTCTAAACTAAATTCTGATAATACTCCCATTAATAAGAATATTTCTGATTTTGATGAAAGTGATATGAGTGAGATATCTGTTGAGGATGAAATTGACTGTTCGGAATTCATATCCAATTCTACTGAAACTAAGAAAAATCTCATTTCTGAAAATTCAGTTGCTTTTGCGAGAATTGTTGAAAGTGAAGGATCACACACTTTAAATGAACAGGCCACTGTTTTTCCAAAGATTCAGACAGTACCAAATCAAGTTTTTGTTAAACCAGGCCTAAATACAAAAGATGTAACTGAACTTAAAGTCCTAGTCGATAATGATAATTTCGATGTCTGTGATTCTTTCTTTTGGTCGGAACCGATTGACAACTCGGATGAGACCAAAGGTCTTTCCAAAATGACCTTGTGGAAGTCTCGTGGTAACTACATTTCTGGATCGTTGAATTGTAAAAATTCTGTCTCTCAAAATGGTTCATGGGGTACAAAGAATTTGAAATTCAATTCTTCAAACTCTAAGACAAGTACTTTCAAATCTGACTCTAACCACTGCTCAACATCTTGTATTCATAAGTCTCCTAAAGAGCTGATAGCCAAAAGGAAACAAATGAATGCCAGGTACAAAAAGAATTTGAAAGAAAGAAAACAGTTTTGGAGAAACAAAAACGACTTAAACACAACCCAGAAAGTCAATCCAATTCCAATTCTGAAACCTGAACATACTCTAAAACCAACACCCAAAGCCTCAGTTTCAACACCAACAACAAAGAATCCCACTCGTGTTCTCGGTTCAAGTGATTCAAAGGGGAAGGCAAAGCTCTATCCTGAAACCACTCAGGATCTCAAAACCAACAAGATTCACCCAACAGTTATTTTTAAACCAAAATTCTCATCTCAGTCAGCTAAACTTCCAAATCCTACTTATCACTCTCGCAGTCAGAAAACCCATTATTATCAAGTTTCCAACACGTTCACTCCAATGAAATCTCGTTTTGCTAAAGAACAATGGCAATCCACAAAAATGAAAGTGTTCCGAATTGAAAATAAGAAAAATCAACCATCTATGAGAAAATCCTTTTGGGTTGAAAGATCTTGCATTTTTCCTATCTCTCGTAAATTCTCACATGGGCCCACATTGGTTTGGGTTCCTAAATCTCTCTAACTTGTGCTGGTTCTCCGTGACGAACAGTATGATCCGGAATGGTACATTGATAGCGGCTGTTCACGTCACATGATAGGGAGGAAGGAGGAATTACGAGAATATCGCTCGCTAACGAATGGAGGAAAAGTTAGCTATGGAAACAATGCAACTGGAAACTTCAAAGGCTATGGCATGATCACAAATGGTGAAATTTCGATACGGAAAGTGGCATATGTTGAAGGACTTCAGCACAACTTAATCAGTGTTTCGCAACTAGTTGTCGGAACAGGTCTTAAAGTTTCATTTGATGAAGATGGCTCTGAACTAGTTGAAAAGGAATCCAAGAAGATCATTTTAAAATCAAAAAGAAAAGGAGAGATGTTTCCTTTGGACATGAGACCCATCCAAGGAAAACCTGCCATCTGCTTACTCACAAAAGCTACGAACGATGATAGTTGGTTATGGCATAGGCGTTTATCTCACATGAACTTTTGTGATATCAATAAACTGGTACTTGGTGATCTTGTGCGAGGATTACTGCTAGTCAAGTACGACAAAGACCGACTATGTGATGCATGTGAGCTGGGAAAACAAAGTCGGAAGAGTCATTCTACAATCATCAACACAAAGATCATCGAACCATTGGAACTTCTGCACATTGATCTTTGTGGTCCGTCTGCCATTGAAAGCGTTGCTCACAACAAATACATTCTGGTTGTGGTAGATGACTTCTCTCGCTTCACATGGGTGTTCTTTCTCAAGAAAAAATCTGAAGCAGCGATCAACATGCTTAACTTCATCAAGCAAATAGAAATTCTTCTCCGAAAGCAAGTTCGGATGATAAGAAGTGATAACGGCACAGAATTCAAAAATAAAGTTCTAGATGATTTTCTTGTCAATAAAGGAATCTCGCATAACTTCTCTGCCCCCTATACTCCTCAACAAAATGGAGTGGTAGAAAGACGAAATCGTTCTCTTTGTGAAGCTGCTCGCACAATGCTCTCTTTTGCGAAACTTCCTCTATACTTCTGGGCCGATGCCATCGCAACTGCATGTTACACTCAGAACCGATCAAACATCAACAAACAATTTAATCTCACTCCCTATGAAATCATCAACAAAAGAAAACCAAATGTGAAATTCTTTCATGTTTTCAGATCTAAGTGTTTCATTTTTAACTCAAAAGAGAAACGAGTTAAATGGGATGAAAAAGCTGATGAAGGTATTTTTCTGGGGTACTCTCTTACCTCAAAGGCCTATCGTGTTCTGAACAAAAGATATCAGAAGATTGAAGAAACATACTACATCACCTTTGATGATAGATACAATTCAAGAGCAAAGCACTTTACTACAAAGACTGAAGAAATTTTTCCCGAATCAAATACATCTACAATTCCTCTTATGGATCTATATGAGGAATTCATGAATTTGTTCGATGAACAAGAAAACGCCAAATCAGCAGAAGCAAACGCAAGAGATAACCAAGGAGATGAGCTGTTAAAGATTATAGAAAGTACTGTCAGTGAAAATGAAACTTCACACGACAACACCACTGATGTTCCGATTCCGAACAATGGTCCCACTCCCATTTCTGATGCAACCATCCAGGGGGAGAACCCAGCTCCTATCCAGGGGGAGAGTTCAGCACCCATTCATGGGGAGGGTATGGCTCCTGAATCAGAGTCAACCACTCCTTCGGTTGAACAGGATCACTCTGACGATAGAAACGATGCAAACTTCCAGGGGGAGAATGAAATTGAAACCAATGACCTTGACACACAGTCAGAGGTACAATCGGAAGCAAAAGAAATTATTCCGGAAATTAATCCTGAATATGATCCAAATTATCCTCCAATGATAAAATGTACGAGAGATCATCCAAAGTCTCAAATCATCGGAGCGACATCTGCTGCGTTCTCACTCGAGCTCAAGCTAAAGAAAAGCAAGCCGCATTATTTTCAAAAGTGGAATTTTGCATGTTTCATTCGTTCATCTCCAAGATTGAACCTAAAACAATTAAAGTAGCACTCGATCATGCTGACTGGCTCGAAGCAATGCAAGATGAACTAAATGAATTTGAACGCAACAGGGTGTGGAGATTAGTTCCGACTCCGGAGAAGGCCTCAGTTCTCGGAATGAAATGGGTATTCCGAAACAAATTAGACAAAGAAGGGAATGTCATTCGGAACAAAGCAAGACTGGTAGTTAAAGGTTACTGTCAAAAAGAAGGAATTGATTATGAAGAAACGTTTGCACCAGTGGCCAGACTGGAGTCAGTTCGAATTTTTCTTGCTTATGCAGCACACAAGGGTTTCGATGTCTATCAGATGCATGTCAAGTGTGCATTTCTAAATGGAGAATTAGAAGAAACAGTCTACATTGAACAGCCACCAGGCTTTGTGAGCAGTAAACATCCCGATCATTGCTATGTGTTAGATAAAGCTGTTTACGGTTTAAAACAAGCTCCAGGAGCTTGGTATGAAACTTTAACTCGGTTTCTCAAGCAATCAAAGTTCAAGCAAGGTTCTGTCGACCCAACTTTCTTTCGCAAAAAGGAAGGAAGTCACCTGATGATTGTTCAAATCTATGTCGATGACATCATTTTCGGATCTACTCATCCTAGCCTAACGGCTGAATTCCGAAAACTGATGGAGACAAAATTTGAAATGAGCTCGATGGGTAAAATCAATTTCTTTCTAGGTCTTAACATCAGACAAAGCACAGAAGGCATCTTCATCAATCAGGAAGCTTATACCAAGTCTCTCTTAAAGAAATTCGGAATGAAGGGAGATTTTAAAGTCAAAGTTCCGATGACTTTCGGAACCAAACTCACTCCTTCACTAGATAAACCTGCAGCAGATATCACTCTTTACCGTCAAATGATAGGTTCACTTCTCTACCTTACTTCAAGCAGACCTGACATTATGTTTGCTGTTTGTTACTGTGCTAGATTTCAGGCTAATCCTAGAGAGCCACATCACAATGCTGTGAAGAACATATTCCGATATCTCAAAAGAACAACCTCTCTTGGACTTTGGTATCCATCAGGATCTGGGTTCTTCATTCAAGCATTTTCTGATGTTGATCTTGGCGGTTGTGGATTGGATCGCAAAAGCACTTCAGGAGGATGTCAACTTCTCGATGGAAAATTCGTAAGCTGGCAATCAAGGAAACAGACTTGTGTGTCACTCTCAACAGCTGAAGCTGAGTACATTGCTGCTTCTTCATGCACCTCTCAGATAATATGGATTCAAAACCAACTGAGAGACTATGGAGTCAGTATGAAACGTATTCCTCTTTACTGTGATTCCGAAAGTGCGATTCGGATCTGTCACAATCCAGTGCAACATTCAAAGACTAAACATATTGCACTCAGATATCACTTTATCAAAGATCATGTCGAAGACGGCAACATCGAGATTCATTTTGTTCGCTCAAATGATCAACTGGCAGACATCTTCACCAAGGCACTTCCAGAGCTAGCATTTAACAGAATTCTTCAAGGCCTCGGAATGATGGAAGCTGAATCTGTTCCGAAATCCAACTAATTTTCCGATTGATTCCGAAATTCGGAATGCCTCGGAATCGGAATTTAGACAAGAATGATTCGGAATGCATGTATCCTTTCTGAAATTTTGTTTTATTTTTTTTATTTGAATTTTTGTTATTTATTTTTTTCTCAACAAAAAATCAAAAATACTTTCCTTCAAATTTTTTTTGTGTGTTTTACTTTCTTTATATATATCAAAATATCAAAAATATTTTCTAGTTCTTTTAAATTTTTTTCGTGTTTCATATGTTGTGTGTTTTATTTTATTTTATTTTTTTTCTTCTTTGTTTTGTTCTTCTTGCTGTCAAATATACTTAAGAATGCAGATACAGAATACAAAGAGAAATTCATAAACCATAGCAAAGCACTTTTTATTTTGCAGGAATGTAGTTCAGTACATCAAAAGAAACATCAAAAACTACTTAATCCTACAACTTATAATAGTGCCACATCGGAGGATCACCAAGGTGGAAGGATTGATGGATTCGCACCTCACACTCATCCACGAAGAGGCGACTCTCATCCGCCAGTCCCACCAAGAACTGGTCGTGAGGAGTTGTCTGGATGATCACCGCTGGCCACCATCCCCACTTGTGCCAGACCTCCACGAGGTCGAACTGTTTATACTCCACCAAGATCTTTGGTGGGACAGGCTGCAAGAAGGGATAACTGGTCTGGATCGTAATGGGACCACCACCATCATTGTCCTTGAGCGTGGTCATCTTGACCTCATACCAATGGTTCCAAACCGCCATGACGACTCCACCATAAGTGCCACCTGCGTATTCCCCTTCACGCATTTTCACCTCAACCTTGTCGCCACGGTTGTAAGGACGCTGAGCCATTTGATGAATCGTCTGAAGGTAATTTTTCGTGAGTGTGTGCTATTTCTGCTAACAATATTTTCCTTTTATGGGCAACTAGGACGCCGATTAGGCTTCCCAATAGTGGATATTAAATTACTTTTTGGGAGTAATGATGCAAATCTGTTGCAATTATTACGCGTCATCAAAGCAGAGACGGCTGATTAGCAGCTGATTAGACGTTTCCCACTATTTTCTCCTGAGCATTTAATGAGTTCTCATGATGACTTTATCTCTCAGCAGTATTTCGCAGTAAATTTTTTTTCTCTCTTTCCACCTGTCTATCTATCTAATGAATATCTATGATTATTGAAATAACAACCAATTTCAATATATGATTTCGAAAAGTCTAGTCAAAGATCGCAACTCATTTTCACCATGAGAAGCTGTGAGACTCAAAAAACCTCTCTCGACCCTTCTATCAATTCTCCACACTTAATACATTTCCATATAACTGTAACCCTTATGAAGGCTTTCAGCATAACCACTGAAAACTGATGGTTATACAAAATCTGTGTTCATGATTTCGGAATTGTTTCTACCACAATTTCGAATGAAACCCAAAAATCCGAACACACTAAGGAATTGACGAAAACTTCAAAGGAAATCTCAATCTTTTATTTTTGCGTGATCTTTATGAAATCTACTCCACCAAAGTAATTTCTATCCAAAGAGATCCATTTTTTAATTTTTTTTGAGATTTCAAAATAATTCCCAAGTCAGACAAAATTCTCCTTACCCTCAATTGTTTTCATGACAACTCTGGTCAAACAAGTCCTTTCTTCCTATTTTGGACATTTCTCACGTTTTCGGAATTCGAAAGAAAGTTAAACCCACCTCCTAAAGCTAAAATCTTAAAAGAAACTTTTCAATGATTCTTATCAATCAATTGATCGTAATTCAACGGGATACCACAAAATCACTTCCGAATCTCTCATGATTCCGAAGGAAGAGATCATTGCCCAGGGTCAATCAGTTTTATGTCATTTCGACATCACACATTACCAAATAAATTTTGATTTTCTTCTTTATCTTTGGCACACTCTTGCACGAAAATCATATTTGATTTTTCTAACTCTGGTTGATTTTATGATAAGGATTTAGATTGATGACCTGGCATTTTTTTTACTCATCAAATTTTTGAAATTTTTGGATGAGGTAATCAAGACGTGGCCGTTACAACGTCATCTCCACAGCAACTACTTTCTCGCTTTTCACGCGCCTGCAATGCGACTTTTGGGGGCCACTCATGATGATACAGCGTGATTCTTGGGAAACGCAATCGACTGAAGCGGGATTTCCTTTTCCAAATAATCTCCAAAGGATATTTAAAGGGTTTCTTGGGTTACTCTCTTTCTTCTCCACTCTTATTCTCTCACGCAAGAACTCTCCATCTTCACAGCCCTCTTTTTCTCGCGAACTCTCAAGAACTCTCAAATGGCTGGTTCATCTTCTGCAAACGATAATACATCCTCCTCTCTTATGCTGAAGATCAAACAAAATCAGAATATGATCATCGAACTTAACTCTTCCAAGTATAATGAAGCTCTTCAGCCGATGATCGAGTGTCTTAAATATTCCAGAATCTGCAAAGCCCTAACTGCTTCAGAGGAGATTCCAATCGTGTATCTCTCCTCTGTGTACTCGTCAGCATTCTACAACAAGGCTGATGATGTTGTTACTTTTGAAGTCGGATCTATCAAGACGCGCATTTCCAAGTCCCGTTTTAGAAAATTGCTAGGGTTTACTGATCAAGATGATATTGTTGATCCTGATTCCCTTCCGCCTGCTACTCTTCCACGGTTTTTCTACCAACTAGGCTACAAGGGCGACATAACACAACTATCCAAGTTCACAATGAAGGGTCTACCGCCTCTGTGGAACTTTCTTTTCACCATTTTGTTCAAAAGCTTCTCTGAACGCACGACCGGCACAGACAGTGCAAGTAAGCTCTTTTACTCTATCTTTTATGGACTCTATGCAAGCAACATCGTATCCATGTCATGACCGATTCTGTGTTAGCGGTTATTCCGACGTTGTCAACCACTCAGTTTGCAACCACAAAATCGGAGGATTTCGATTTCATTGGATCAATTCCGATCACGATGTTGGACCGAGTTCTGAAGGAGGTTCAATGCATCGCTGAGTACAGACTGCTATCTCCATCGGGCGTTCGTAATGTTGACCAAACACATCAAGACTCTTTTGATAGACTTGAAAATCCAAAGAAAATGGTTAAACGAAAAGGTAAAGGTGCAGCGTCCGACACCGAAAAACAGCCCAAACGTCCAAGGAGGCTTCGGAAGCTTGTTCAGTCTTTTGATTCGGAAAACGACCTCTCTAATACTCAACCTATTCCGAATTCCCTACACGATGTTCCAATTACAGAAAATCTTGAAGGTATACCCACTGCCAAGCCTTCTCATCCTCCACGATCGCCGCCTCATGACCCCACACCAAAAACCACTCCTCATTCTAGCCCACAATCAACTCCTGAACGCTCACCCCTCCGAATCCCAATCACTCAAAAGTCTCCATCTATATCACCCAAACAAACTAGCATTCCAAATTCGCCTCATGTCAACCCTCCTTCAGATGATGATGAAGAGGAAGATATTCTGGTTAATGATGACCAGGATGATCTTTCAGACTTCCTTGAATCTCCATCCACTGTTAAACTCAAGACCCACATTTCTTCTGTTCCGATGGCATCTGATCAGCTCAAGGAAATCTCTGAGACACTGGATTTACTTCTTCAATCCAAGGCGAATCCCTCAATCTCCGACTGGCAATCCCAGTTGAATGCTCACAAGGACTCGGTGGACACTTTAATCACCGAAAATGTTAAACTCATGCGTGAATTCTCCTCCCTCATAGAGAAATCAGAAACTCAAATGCAAAATTCTGCCACCTCTATTGGCAGGCTGGAAAAAGATGTTCTCATATTTACTCAGGACTTTCGAGACTCTCATGTCAGGAACAATGAAAAGATGCAACTAGTCATCTCCAACTTTGGGAGCATTCTGAAGAAAGAAAGAGAGGAGCTTTCCACCTTATGTTTGGAAATGAAGACAGAGTATTCCGAATGGGTATCCTCTATGGATACAAAGTTTGACCAACTGAAAAAGGATTTGGCCACGGAAAATTCCTTGATGGATACATTAGCAGCCAAAGAAACCAAAATCCAGGTTCTCAAGTCGGATATCCGACACAAGTCTGCCATTCTCACCTCCGCTGTCTCTCAAAACAAAGCTGTTCGAAACGGTGTCTCTGAAATTGACTCTTTCCTTCATCGAATTGTTGAAGACACTGATCCAATTCTCACTCCTCAGGTGCGCAGACATCTAACCCTTAAGCTTCATCCTGTATTCAATCTTCTAGCCGCATTAAAGGGTGTTTCGGAAGGTGTTGCCTCTCCAAAACAAGGGGAGACGAGATCAATGAAGAAAGTATGTTCAATCAGGACACTCCGAATAAAGACAACCCGATCAAAACCTCCTTTTCTACTATCGTAAAAGACAACGAAAAAGGGGCTACACATGCTAATCAGAACCCTGATTCCGATTGGTTCAAAAGGATGAATGCTGAAGGCGATGTTGGTCCATCCTCTACCGATCCATCAAAAAGGAAAGGCAAGGAGATATTGGAAGAACAAGTCTCTGATCGGGATGTTGCCAAATCAACTAGGGACAAGGAAATTGATGAAATTCTCAACCTCACTCGCAAACTTGATGCTGAGGAAGCCGCCAAAAGAGAGGCTGAATTACTTTTGAAAACTCAAATGTCATTATTTCCTCCCTGGCACTATAAAAGGATGACATTGGAAGCAATTACTGAGCCTGTGGAGAACTGGCTTCAACCAGTTACCTCGTATAACACAAGCAATGACGTAAACTCTCAGCTTGACTTTCCGATGACGGCGAAAGCACTTTTGTTCCGAGGGTTCGAGGAACTCAAAGACACTCGTCTTTCTAATTCGGAAGTGAATGATTTGTTGTTCACCTTTTATTTGAAAAACGCGCTTGCTCAACATTTAACCTGGAGTTTGAAGAAGATTATACAACTGACTCCTCGTCTTCCTGAGGTTAATGTTCCATTCAAGAATGCAAGATTTTTGGCTTTCAGAGGCGATGATAAAGAGAAGATGGAATTTTCTCTTGCTGATCTACCATTTATGAATCCATTCGACTGGATATCTCTGTTCAACATCTTGTCGAGAGAACAAAAGTATCATCCCCTCTCTGATCATCTCAAAAGAATGATTGGATACTATATTCTTGAAGTTGCGAAGTTGGATGTTGAAGTTGCTGGTGTTTTGGACAAGATTCCTTTGACTGTAAGACGCCCTCCTCCTAAAAATCTTAGTAAGCGTAAAATCGGTAAAATTGTCAACTCAAATTGGAGTGTGGCATACAACTCAAAGGAAGGGCTTGAGAATATTAAAAGGATATTCTATCTTTCGGACAAACATCTTCACAGAACTCCAGTGTTGGAACACATTCTTCACATCACCAACAAGCTCCAATCTAACACCGCTGATGATAAAACATGCATCGACGACATGTTGAGATGGTACATAGAATTTCGGAAGAGGATCCTTGCCATGATTCTGAGGGTGTTTGATAGACAATCACATGTTGTGAAACCTGAAGAATGAAGTCAAGTCGCATTTTTGACTCAAAGGGGGAGATTGTTGAGTCATAAATAAATATTGAGTCAAAGATGCTGATCGGATTTATCGCCAGATTTAATGCCATTAGTTTAGCTATCGGTTATGGAATGGGTCTGTCCTTCCATACTTAGTTTTTGTATAAATAGCATGCACGTACCCTAATTAGGGTTAACTTTTGTAATCCTTTCTACGGCAGTCATATAGAATAGTTCACATCGAATTGTTCTTGAGTTGCATATAAATCATTCGACATCAGTTCTTCATATAGTCTGTTCTTGATCTTGTTTATTTTTATTATTCCGCATTATTTGAATCTCGATCCGACTCTTGTGTTTCAACACCGTGTAACGAGCTTTCAAAAATACCATCCCAGACCAGACGATCTTTGGTGGTAAGGTGCATCAATGCCTCTTTAAGGCCACCCTTTTCGGACCTACCGGCTCGAACAACAAAGGCCACAGATTGACACTTCCTTTCTAAATTCGAATCCTAAAACACTCTAATCGTCTAACTCCTAAAACTCAACTTGTTTGACTAAAGTAATAGCATGATAACAACTACAAAGTATCTCTTGAAAAATACTAGTGCTATAAACAATCACAAACCATTTGTTTCAAACTTACAATTTATTAAAAATTTGAAAAAGTTGCTAAAAAAAATTGAAAATTCGGTCATTTCTGCAAAAATTTCAAAAAATACTCTTTCGACCGTCCACACCCCACACTTAAACCCGTAAAACGTCCCCGTTGTACAAAATTTATTTAGAACAAGGGAGAAAGAGTTACCCCTTTGGACGGTAGATTGCTTGGTTGGTACTCGGTATCACAGGTATAAATTCGAACAAAAAGGTCCTCGATTTCGCATTCTGGAGTGGTAGCACAACAGTGAACACGCCGGTGGTCAAGACAAGTGGAGGGGGCACGGTGACCCCACACTTGTCTGAGACAACTCCTTCCCATTTGGTATAACATGCATGACTCAACAAAACATTAAATCCAAACATAACAAATAAAATATACAGAAGGAAATGATAAAAGTGTACCACAAGTGAAATGTTTGTGTTGCGGATGACCGCGGCGCGTGATTGAAGAGCACGCGTCGCGGTAATTACGAGATTTGAAACTATCGTCAAGTGGGAAATGACCGCGTCGCGTCGTATAAAGACACCGCGGTGCGGTAATTTCAGCAGATTGCTACAATTTCAAATCTCACAATAAACGATTCAACACAAAAAAAAACAACTATTTTATTACTGTTTACTGCCTTTAAGAGGCTTATTTTCCTAAACAAATTTCCCTACAATTTATTCCTAAACTAACTAAAAAAAGAAAAAACAAAACCAATGTACTAAAAAAAAGTTCAAACATCATTACATCCCTTTGTTAATTATGAGCCGTATCATCATAGTCATCTTCATCTTCTTCTGGATCCTCCTCCATAGGCTCTTCCTCCACTTCCCCTCGGATTGTCGGCTGGGGTCTCGGCGGGAAACACCTGTTCTTTGCCATGAGTGAGATCATACAGTCTGCTAACCACAGGAGTTGTGTCTTTGTGTTTTCTGTTCTTTTATCCACCTCGTGCATAGCATAAGACTGGACCTGATTTTCCCGCATATGCGCCCTCATGGTCCTCTGGAGTGCCTTTACCTCGTCTGTGAGGAATCGGGACTCCATGGTGGCTGGAGATGGACCACGAGGTAGAATGGTGCTCGACTTTGCCCGCTTCCTAGATGGCTCGGACCGGAGTGCCGGGAAGGGCATACGATCTACATACGTAATCCCATCATCCACGTATATGACATCCCGCGATGGAGTCATAGGTGGACAAAATAGGACTGGAGGGATGATATCCAGTCCCCCAGTCGTGTGCTCAGATATCAGTCCATACGAGTCAGCCAATCGAGTAATGAAGTGTCCCCCTCCCAATGCGGTAAACATCAACGGCGCATCGGTGATTTGTTTGAAAAAGTCTGCAACAAAATACGGGATGTTACAAGTTTCCAACATCCTCGTTGCTTCCCACATCAAATGCAGCTCTCAGGGCAACACCTTCTCCTCATCGGCGCGAGGCCACAGCATGGTCGATATGAGCCGATGTAACATACGATGTGCTGGTAGGTGCATATAACATTCCCGGACCGTGTTTTCGTGGTACCGGGTGGAGTATATCGTGCTCCAGTACTCAGCTGGCGAGAAGGAGTCACTCATGGTATGGCTGGCGCATCTGTGGAACGTCCCAAACTCCATGTCTGCGACTCCTCTTCGGTGTACAGCCCGATGCGGAACCCGAATTCCCGTAAAGTGCAACTGCGATCTTGATTTCCCAGGCGAAATCGAACAGTTTCCTCGGTGTCCATACCAGTCTGTTTGTTATCAAAGTGATAACTGGCGAGGAATTAAAGGAAGACCTCACGGTATACGGGTTCATTCAGCTGTGTGGCATTTTCAAGTGCCCTGCAGGTATAAGTTAGCTCCCCTGCCTCGTATCCTTCTTGCACCAGCTAGTCTTTGAGATGATCTAGAATTCCGGATTCCCTGGTCAACTCCCAGTTGACCGTGCGGTAGGGCAATATTCGCTTATTTCTACACACACCCCAGCGATTGAAGAAACTCGCCGCACGAACCCTATCAATTTGGGTAGTCAAGGAATTCCAGTCAATTGTTTCCGAACTACCAGATGACGACATAATGCCTGCAGAATGCATAAAAAATTGATAATGAGTGCACTGTCCAACGTTCGACGCGGCGCGCCCAGGCATACCGCGACGCGCTACATGAACATTCAACTTGCGCGTCGTGGACTGTAACAGACCGCGGCGCGGCGAACCATTTAAACCCAAAAACCGATGATTATGTCTAATTTAAACCAGGTAACTCGAATCTACCAATTGGGTTTCATGAAGTACAGTACTATAAACCTAATTTGACTATCAATTTCATCAGATGATTACGACATTGTGAATTACAGCATCATTTAGGCAAGTTCAAGACTATAAAAGACAAAGAGAAGAAAAGAGAACTTACTTGAATTTTTGTGAAGAGAAAAGAATGCAGATGAATTGCTTGATTGGGACGACTTTTACCGCGGTGAAAAGAATCACGAATTATGCAGATTGATTATATGCAGGTGTGGGAATTTTGGATAGTTTTCAAAACTCTGTTTTAGTGATTATATTCAATTTCAAATTAAGATAAGGCCGCGGCGCGGGAAGCTTCTATCCGCGTCACGTATAAAAATCTGATTTTAATTGTAATCGCGAAAACTCAATACGCGCGGCGCGGATCCTAAGATTCCGCGTCGCGGTATTGCAAAATTTCCAAAATGACCCCACACTTGCTCTTTACTCACCGTGATCAAATGGATGTGATGAATTACTATGCGAATATACAAATGACGATCGGGTTGCCTCCCGAAAAGCGCTAAGTTTAACCTCTTCAGCCGGACGTACACTTACCTGATTTATGCCGTATATACTGGAACATCTACCACGAATTCGACTGTCTCCACTTCCAGTTTCTGGAATGTGCCCGCAACGACATAAGGTTTGAGCCTATGTCCATTGACTTTAAATGGTTGACCACCTTTCAAGTCCTAAATCTCTACTGCACCATAGTATGTGATGCTAACCACTGCAAAAGGGCCATTCCATTTACTCCTGAGTTTCCCAGGGAACATCTTCAACCGCGAGTTGTACAGCCACACTTTCTGCCCTACCTCAAAAGTTTTCAAGCGGAGCTTGGCGTCGTGATATCGTTTCATCTTTGATTTGTATGTGGCTGCATTTTCACATGCTTCGTCTCGTAGCTCCTCTAACTCCGACAGTTGGAGTTTCCTTTCTTTTTCTGCTTCCGCGTGTGTTGACTTGTTTGACTGCCCATAAGGCGCGCTTGGTAAGCTCAACCGGCAGATGACAGCCTTTCCCATAAACCAGCCGATATGGAGTGGTTCCAATCGGTGTCCTGAAAGCAGTTCGATATGCCCAAAGCGCGTCATCCAGCCTTAGTGACCAGTCTTTCCTATCGGTTTTGACAGTCTTTTGTAGAATTTCCTTTATCTGCCTGTTAGATACTTCCACTTGGCCACTCGTCTGCGGATGATAGGGTGTTGCAATCCGATGATTCACTCCATAGTTCTTTAGCAACCTTCCAAATTTAAAATTCTTGAAGTGAGACCCTCCATCACTTATGATCACTTGTGGAACTCCATGCCTGGTGAAAATGTTTTTCTTCACGAATTTACACACTACATGGTGGTCATTCGTACGGGTCGCCTCTGCCTCAATCCATTTAGACACATAATCCACTGCTACCAGAATGTAAACATAACCATGTGACGTAGGAAATGGACCCATGAAGTCAATTCCCCAGACATAAAAAATGTCCACTACCAAGATTGGGTTCAAGGGCATCTGATCCCTTTTTGATATGTTTCCTAAGTGTTGGCAGTTGAGGCATTCTTTAGCAGTTTTATATGCGTCCCTGAAAATTGTTGGCCAGTATAATCCAGCTTCGAGAACCTTGTATCCTGTCTTATTACCACTAAAATGCCCTCCACATGCTGACGCGTGGCAGTGCTCCAATACTTCACTGATTTCACTATCGGGCACACATCGCTGAATTATTTGATCCTCTCCCACCTTGAAAAGGTCAGGGTCATCCCATATAAATCTTTTTGCATATGTGCGGAATTGCTTTTGTCTTTGTTTGGTCTAATGTGTCGGTATTGCTCCTGTGGCCAAGAAATTCACGTAGTTCGCGTACCAAGGAGCTCCAGCAGCTGCTCATCTGGGAATGAATCCTTAATTTCTGCTTCCAATCCTTCAGCTGGCAATCGAGAAAGATGGTCTGCCACGACATTTTTTGCTCCCTTTTTGTCTTTAATCTCCACATCGAACTCTTGCAACAGAAGTATCCATCTAATCAATCTAGGTTTAGACTCCTTCTTTGCAAGCAAATGTCGAACAGCGCTATGGTCAGTGTAAACTACTACCTTGGATCCCCAAATGTATGATCGAAACTTATCTAATGCAAATACTACGGCAAGTAATTCTTTTTCAGTAGTTGTATAATTTAATTGAGCTTCAGAAAAAGTTTTACTAGCGTAACAAATAACTACAGGTTTCCGATCAACTTTTTGACCTAATACTGCACCAGCAGCATAGTCACTGGCGTCACACATTATTTCGAACGGTTGAGTCCAATCAGGCGGTTTCAGGATAGGAGCTTCGACCAATTTATTTTTGAGGATATTGAATGCTTTTACACATTCTTCATCAAAAATAAATGGGGCATCTTTCAAGAGAAGACCGCAAAGAGGTTTGGAAATGGTACTAAATTCTTTGATAAACCTACGATAGAAACCCGCGTGACCTAAAAAAGATCTAACCCCTTTCACTGATGTTGGGTGTGGCAACGTGGATATAACCTTGACCTCAGCACGATCAACCTCAAACCCTCTCTCAGAGACTACGTGACCTAACACTATCCCTTCTTTGACCATGAAGTGGCTCTTTTCCCAAGAGAGCACCAAATTCGATTCGACACATCTTTCCAATACTTTTTCCAATTGACCCAAGCAGGCTTCGAATGTTGGTCCAAAGATTGAGAAATCGTCCATGAAAATTTCTAGTGCATCACCAATCATATCAGAGAAGATTGCCATCATGAATCGTTGAAATGTAGCAGGCGCATTACACAACCCAAATGGCATTCTACGAAATGCAAAGGTGCCATAGGGACACGTAAATGTTGTCTTTGCCTAGTCCTCCGGGTGAATTGCAATCTGATTGTACCCAGAATACCCATCTAAGAAACAGTAATACTTTTGTCCTGCTAGCTTTTCCACAATCTGGTCAATGAATGATAACGGAAAATGGTCTTTGGAAGTAGCAGTGTTAAGCTTTTGATAGTCGATACAGACTCTCCATCCAGTTACAGGTCTTGTGGATACCTTATCACCATCCTTCGTATCCACAACAGTTATTCCAAACTTCTTCATCACTGTCTGTGTCGGACTGAACCATTCGCTGTCAGAAATCGGGTATATAATTCCTACATCTAACCATTTGAGACCTTCCTTTTTTACAACTTCCTTCAGATTGGGATTCAATCTCCTTTGCGTATCCCTGGCCAGTTTAGCTCCTTCTTCTGTAATGATTCGATGCATGCACGTGGTCGGACTAATTCCTTTTAAGTCTGCGATTGTCCAACCAACTGCCTCCTTGTGCTTGGACAATACCTTGAGCAATTCCTTCTCTTGTTCCCCTGTCAAGTCTGCTGCTAAAATCACGGGCAAAATATCCTTGTCTCCTAGAAAGGCATACTTTAGCTGTTCTGGTAGCGGCTTTAATTCCAGCTTCAGTGGTTCTTATAAGGAGGGTTTTAATGTCGTTGGGATCTCTGTCGGTAACTTCTCTATGTGAGCGCATTCTTCAGACTTCAAACCCTTCTCTTCTTCTACTTCTTTTTGCTGCTCATCATCTTCAACACTTCCCTCTTCTTGAATCTTCATTGCCTCTGATTGTAGTACCTCAGGAGTGAACTGCTACACTAGCTCATCTATGATATCTACCTGATAACACTCTTCTTCTTCCATGCTAATAATCAATTTTCCTAACTTCAGAATTACTTCTGAATTAGAATTCTCCACTTCCTGAAGCTTGACTAACATCCCAAAGATTTCCTGTATAACTCCTTTAATCGATCAAATGCTTCATGGAAAGCCTCTCCTGGCTGCTGCTGAAAGTTTTGAATTGCGCGTCTGACTTCTGTGGTTTTACTAACTGGATAGAACTCTTGTAAAAATTTCGCCTTGACTTGGTCCCAACTAGTGATACTATTAGGCGGAAGAGAGGTGAACCAATATTTGGCCTTGTCCTTTAATGTGAAAGGAAATAATCTTAACACAAAAGTATCCCTATTGGTATTTTTAGGAGTATTAGCATTCGCGATAGATATGAATTCATACAAATGATTGTATGGATCATCAGTTTTATATCCTCTGAATTGAGTTAATATTCCTATCAGCTGAGGTCTAATTTCTACATGGTGTTCTACATCATCAGGAATATAGATGGGCGATGAATCATCATACTCCTGTGGCTGGAAGTGTCATGCAACCGATTGCCTCCTCGGTTGTGCAAAATATAAAGGTTGAGCAGGATTACCGTAGAAGTGCTGATCGTTATACCCCTGCTGACCTGGTGGTTGTTGGTGCTGCTGTGTTCTTTTGGGATGTCCCCGACCTCGGTTTCACGGTTGTTGTGGCGCTGGTGGAACCCATCCTTCATCTTCCTCATCGTATCTCTCCTCGGTCTCTGGATATTGGTACTGTTGCTGAGGAGGTTGCTTGTATTGTTGTGGTTATGTAAGTTGAGGTTTAAAAATTACTGGTTGTGGTCGTGAAATTGGTTGTGAAGTAGGTGTCTGCTGTCTAGAAACTAGGGTGCCATCATGGGTCGGCGCTCCCCAAGACATGGTAGAGGTGAATGGGTTTGTGGATTGTGGTTGTGATACTGGTGGAAATGGTGGAATCGATGGCGGAGTGCATGATGGTATGGGTACAGGGGCTGAAACTGCACCATCAGAAGCACTCGTGCTCCCGAATTGAAACTCCGAAACCGGGGGAGTAAAAGACATCCCCGTTGCCTCACCCGAGGGTTCCTGGGCAACATGATCTGGACAACTGCTAATATTACTAAAACTCATGATATTGGAACGCCTACGTGCGCAGATTTTCCGCGCAGTTCGCTCAATCTCAGGATCAAAATGTAAAGGGGATACTTGCTCACCCCTACGGGTACGCATGCACTAATGCAACACGCCCGTAAAAAAATCAAAAAGCAAAATGCTAACCAAATGAACTCACAAAAGAAAATCAGAAACTAAAGTTCCTACTAATCACCTAATCTTAAGCTCACAACTCCCCGGCAACGACGCCAAAATTTGACATCGCAGCGGTCGTCATGCGGTCAAAAATAAGAAAAACCTAACACACTCACTTAGCACAGTGGAAGTCAGGGTCGATCCGTAGGAGTTACGTGGTCAAGTCAGGTGATAGATTACCAACTATAGTGTCACGCTATAGTCAGAGGACTTAGTTCCTAAACTTTTGACTACTAATCCCAGAAAACATAAACCAAACAATCTCAAAACAAGCGTAGACTAAGCTAAGCTTCAAATCAAACCTAGTTACTTTCTGAAATCAGAAGTACATCTCTAATTCAGAAGCAAGCAAAGGCATCCAAAGAAATAAACAATCACAAGGCATAAACTAAACCGATAACTAAAAGTCCAAATGACAGTCACTGGCTAGAGTTCAACCCTAAAAGCTAACCTAGTTGGCTACTGAAATCAGCAAAGGAAAACAGTCCAAACAAGGTCATAAACACATCCAAACACAATCCAAGCATTCAAAACCAATAACAATCATCAAAACACCGAAAAACCAATATTACTTGTAACCAAATGATTATTATAAACCCAAAACAAGTTCCAATCATCCAATACAGTAACCAATACTGAAAAACAGTAACTAAAATGCTCAAGGTCAGTGGTTGTCACTCCCAAAGACCCTAGCCACTAATGCTAATTACTAAACTAAAAGAAATTAAACATAAAAACCTGAAATACCAAACAGGTAATTGCTGAGACGAGTTCTTGGAGTCAAAGAGCCTTTACGGTCGATTTTTCATCAGGGTTTTGCTCGGGTTTTCGGCTAAAAACACCTCTATTTATAGTTGCAAATTTTACGCAGCCGCGCCGCGCAATTATGGTTTCCGCGGCGCGCGTACGAATCTTCTCCCATTTTATCGGCATTTGAATGTGTTCTACCGCCTTAGATCCGCGTCGCGCCTTCTTGATTTCCGCAGCTCGCGTACGTATTTTCCTAATTTTGCCTTCTTCTCCAAACTTCCTCCAATTTGCACGCTTTTGGTCCCTGTTTTCATTATTTTCTTCCAAAAAAGTACTGGCATGAAAAGTGAGAATACCACGATATATATGATATAATTTCACTAAGAATAGGGCTCAACAATGACTAAAATATGTAATATCACTAGGCGTTGTCAATAAGCAAATACAATGATGGAAAAATTTTGCAGAATCCATGGGGAGTCGTTTACAAAGGGAGATTGACGAAGAAGGGAGCTTTGAAGAAATTATTCTATGATATGGACGAAAAAGAGAAGTATCCAACAACGTTCATTGAAGGGATGATTACAAGAGTTGAAGTGAATAACGAGAATTCGGACGAAGCTAAGAGAGAGGTGATTGCTCATCTGAAGTGGTGGATTGCAATAAGGAAGGAACTGACCAAAGCCTTTGACATGATATAGACTTCGGATACCTGGCATCTTCACCACAAAGGGGGAGAATGTTAGGATTCTGATTGTGATGAGATTTTAACATCCGAAGTACACAAGTTCCTGTCCGAAGTTGAAGACTATACGAAGTGATGGATGACATGAAGTCTACGTACTTATCTAAATACGGTTATATGTAGTACTTATCTTTTGTTAGAGATAACGTCTAGGGTTTGTTGTACTTATCTATAACAAATTGGGATTAGTGTTTATCCAATTAGATCTTAGTATTTAAACACCATCTACCCTAGATGTTTAGCACGTACTCTTAGATCAGTCGCATATTCATTGTAATGCTCTTAATAGTTGCTCGTCATTAAACAGACTTGGAGCACTATCCTTTTTACATTGAATACAAATCATTCGACTGCTTGAATATTCAATATTTGTGTTCTCGTTGTTTGCATTAATAAATTTTATTCTTACAGTATGTTTGTTTAAATACTAATGTATTCTCGGATTTTGTTCCAAGGTTTAGAAACTACTGAAGTGGACTTGAAGAATGTTAAGTTATCTCTAGATGTAGTGTGAATTTTGACTTTATGGGTTGTAATTTTAACTTGCTTGCTAAGGTTTTTTTATACGAATGATGTCATGCCCAGGCCTTTGAACTTTTAAGTATCAGTTTTTGTTTAACCAATCTTTTTTATAATTGGGATATTGATCAAATCCCCAAGTTTATGTAAACCATAGCATCTAAAAATGTCATAGAAATCACGGGTGTTACAGTAACGTATTCATAATTCCCAGTAAATTCAGTGTCAACTTCTTCAAACTATGGTATCGACAACAAGTGTCACTAAGTTACTCCCTACCAAGGATGGAAGGAATGTTCAAAATGTATTGATCATCAATTATGGATCCAAACTATCAAAAGATCGACGTAAAAAGAAGAAGAAATAGTTGGTGCTGAAAAAGAAAACATGGGAATAACAGTGAAAATCCCTCATTGATAAATGTAAAGAGGCAATGTTAATCTACTTTGGGAAAAACTAATACATACACACGTAGCACAGTGCCATATCGACTAAGTGACATAAAGTAGCTGGACGACCAATAACAACTATTTGATTGTATCCGGATACGCTGAGTTTGATACCTGTATCTTGTCAAAAATAGCTCGGTACGCCCACCGGGCTACAAACACTTAGTACTGGGTCATACCAATATTGGAGTTGTAGAATGTGATCTTAAGAGAATGTGAAGTGGGTCTTGCAACTTCAACCATGAACGATGCTCTTAAGAAGCAAAGTCTCGACAAAAGCGCAGTTTTGGCCTAGGCTAAGAGTGAAGCTGCTATGATGGAATAAAGGTTCAAATACAAATTTCAGCTAAGTGCAAAACTATTACAAGGGCAAGTTTTTAGTCTAAAACCCATGTAGCTCTCGAGACTTTTTAGTCTTACGTATGTTTGTTTAATTGCCATGTATTCTAGGATTTTGTTCCAAGGTTTAGATACTACTAAAGTGGACTTGAAGAATGTTTGGGAATGTCTAAATGGAGTGTGACTTTTGACTTTATGGGTTGTAATCTTAACTTGCTTTCTTAGGTTTTATGATACAAATGATGTAACACCCAGGCATTTGAACATTTAAGTATTGGTGTTTGTTTAAACAGTATTTTGTATACTTCTGATAGTGATCAAATCCCCAAGTTTATGTAAACCATAGTTACTTGTGATATTGATCAAATCCCTAAGTTTATATAAACCATAACATCAAAAAAGGTCACAAAAATCAGGGGTGTTATAGTAACATATTCATAATTCCCCAAAAATTCAGTGTCGACTTCTTCAGAATATTTGTATCGACAACAAGTGTCACTAAGTTACTCCCTACCAAGGATGCAAGAAATGTTCAAAATGTATACTTCATCAATTATGGCTCCAAGCTATCAAATGCTCGACTTAACAAGAAGAAGCAATAGTTGGTGGTGAAAAATAAAACATGGGAACAAAGGTGAAAATCCCTGATTGATAAACGTAAAGAGGCAATCATAACCTACTTTGGCAACTGATAGACACACATGTAGCACAATGTCATATTGACGAAGTGACATAAAGTAGCTGACCGACCAATGACAACTATTTGATTGTATCGTGATATGCCAAGTTTGATACCCGTATCTTGGTCAAAAAGAGCTCGCTACGCCCACTTGCTGCGAGGACTTAGTACTAGGTCATACAATTAATAGAGTTGTGGAATGTGATCTTAAGCGAAGTTGAAGTTGGTGTTGCAACTTAAACCATGAATGAAGGTCTTAAGAAGCAAAGTCTCGAAAAAAAAGCGCAGTTTTGGCCTATGTTAGTGTATCCCACATTGGTGCGACACGGTCCTATAAGTTTGTATATATGGTGGAGTCTCCACTCTCTCCACAAGGGCTCTTTTGGAGAGACCCTCTTGGACTCCACATATATTTACATGGTATCAGAGCCGGTGTCCCGCACCCCCAAACCTCATCGAGCCTACGTCTCTGAGGGGGAGTGTTAGTGTATCCCACATTGGTGCGACACGGTCCTATAAGTTTGTATATATAGTGGAGACTCCACCATATATACAAACTTATAGGACCGTGTCGCACCAATGTGGGATACACTAACACTCCCCCTCAGAGACGTAGGCTCGATGAGGTTTGGGGGTGCGGGACACCGGCTCTGATACCATGTAAATATATGTGGAGCCCAAGAGTGTCTATCCAAAAGAGCCCTTGTGGAGAGAGGGGAGACTCCAACATATATACAAACTCATAAGACCGTGTCGCACCAATGTGGGATACACTAAGTTTGTATATATGGTGGAGTCTCCACTCTCTCCACAAGGGCTCTTTTGGAGAGACCCTCTTGGACTCCACATATATTTACATTGTATCAAAGCCAGTGTCCCGCACCCTGTAACCTCATCGAGCCTACGTCTCTGAGGGAGAGTGTTAGTGTTTCCCGCATTGGTGCGACATGGTCTTATAAGTGTGTATATATGTTGGAGTCTCCCCTCTCTCCACAAGGGCTCTTTTGGAGAGACATTCTTGGGCTCCACATATATTTACATGGTATCAGAGCCGGTGTCCCGCACCCCCGAACCTCATCGAGCCTACGTCTCTGAGGGGGAGTGTTAGTGTATCCCACATTGGTGCGACACGGTCTTATGAGTTTGTATATATGTTGGAGTCTCCCCTCTCTCCACAAGGGCTCTTTTGGATAGACACTCTTGGGCTCCACATATATTTACATGGTATCAGAGCCGGTGTCCCGCACCCCCAAACCTCATCGAGCCTACGTCTCTAAGGGGGAGTGTTAGTGTATCCCACATTGGTGCGACACGGTCCTATAAGTTTGTATATATGGTGGAGTCTCCACTCTCTCCACAAGGGCTCTTTTGGAGAGACCCTCTTGGACTCCACATATATTTACAGCCTATGCTAAGAGTGAAGTTGCTATGATGGAGAAACGTTCAAATGCAAGTTTCAGCTAAGTGTGAAACTGTTACAAGGGCACATTTTGTGTCTAAAATCACGTAGCTCTCAAGACTTTTTAGTCTTACGTATTTTTTTAAAGGCCATGTATTCTAGGATTTTGTATCAATGTTTAGATACTACTGAAATGGACTTGAAGAATGTTAATGAATGTCTAGATGGAGTGGCTTTTGACTTTATGGATTGTAATCTTAACTTTCTTGGTAAGGTTTTGTGAAACGGATGCTGTAACGCCCAAGCTTTTGAACTTTTAAGTATTGGTGTTTGTTTAACCAGTATTTTGTATAGTTGGGATATTGATCAAATTTCCAAGTTTATGTAACCATAAAATCTAAAAATGTCACAGAGAAATCAGGGGTGTTACAGTAACTGTGAATATATGTGGAGCCCAATAGTGTCTCTCCAAAAGAGCCCTTGTGGAGAGAAGGGAGACTCCAACATATATACAAACTTATAGGACCGTGTCGCACCAATGTGGGATACACTAACACTCCCCCTCAGAGACGTAGACTCGATGAGGTTACAGGGTGCGGGACACCGGCTCTGATACCATGTGAATATATGTGGAGCCCAATAGTGTCTCTCCAAAAGAGCCCTTGTGGAGAGAAGGGAGACTCCAACATATATACAAACTTATAGGACCGTGTCGCACCAATGTGGGATACACTAACAGTAACATGTTCATAATTCCGAGGAAATTCAGTGTCTACTTCTTCAGAATATGGTATCGACAACAAGTGTCACTAAGTTACTCCCTACCAAGGATGGAAGAAACGTTCAAAATGAACTAATCATCAAGTATGGATCCAAACTATTTAAAGCTCGATGTTACAAGATGAAGCAATAGTTGGTGGTGAAAAAGAAAACATGGGAACAAAGGTGAAAATCTCTCATTTATAAATGTAAAGAGGCAATCATAACCTACTTTGGGACAACTGATGCACACACATGTAGCATAGTGCCATATCGATTAAGTGACATAAAGTAGCTGGCCGACCAATGACAAGAATTTGATTGTGTCCAGATACACCGAGTTTGATACCTATATCTTGTTCAAAAAGAGCTCGCTACACCCACCGGGCTGAGGACTTAGTAGTGGGTCATACCAATAATAAAGTTGTAACATGTGATCATATGCGAAGGTGAAGTTGATGTTGCAACTTCAACCATGAACGAAACTCTTAAGAAGCAAAGTCTTGACGAATGCGCAGTTTTGGCCTAGGCTAAGAGTGAAGTTGCTATGATTAACTAAGGTTCAAATGTAAGTTTCAGTTAAGTGCATATCTATTACCAGGGTGAAAGCATTGACAGAGATAAGAGCAAGGGAAGAAGCATATCGAGTTTGGCAACGAAGCCAAACACCGAAGCACGTGCTGAAGAGAGGAGAGCTCACTTGAGCTTCGCGTTTAGTGTTCACCTATAATTCGGTTCTTACAGAGGAGCAGTCTGACTCAAAGTTTCAATATGACCTTACATTGGAGAGCAAGTTTGCCATCATGCGCCGGTTTTCGTCGTTGGCCCAGATCGAGTTCAAAAAGAAATTAAGTTAAACTCGCTCTATAAATAAATTTTCCTGTACTTTAACAATTAAAAAGATCGGAAATTGATAACTGTATAGAGCAGTATAGCTTGCATAGATTACAAATAAAAACTTTCCCTAGTTTTCCGTATGGATGTAGTTTAATTATCTAGATCAAGTAGTTGTAGCTTAATCATCCGGATTAAATGAACCACATTAAATCATTCTGTTATTATTTATTTATTTGCATCTTTAACTGCCTAGATAATTGTGCTTAATCCTAACATCAATTAATAACGGTCCACCAATGGTCGGTGATTATAAAAATTTGCTCTGCTCAATGCAATGTTTCTTTGTCGTCTAAAAATGAAGAGCAATTATCCGTGGAACTGTACAGGAATAGAGAGTAAGAATTAATATAAACTTAAAACCACTCTTGTTATTATTGTTGCCCGATCATATCGATGATCATGAGTGAACATGAATACAGCTTTGACCCAGTACTTCTTTATTATGAGTTTGGACATCTTCTGGGAAAGAGACAAGGAGAAATTGCAATACATGAGCAGAAAACAAACATGAAAACGATATTGTGTGTGATAATCACAAGAATTCAACTTCAACTAATCGGCGATACCAAGATGGTTCCACCTGTCTGTTATAGTGTCGATAAAAGCTCCAGCTCGTTTATCGATACCAGGCTCAGCAACCCAACGAACTCCATCTTGATCACTTGAAAAAACCCTGTAAGCTTTTACATAATCATCCCATTCAACCTCTTGATTTCCTCGAACCTTCTTAGCCTTGAAAATGTTGAGCATGGTGAAGGAAGGTTTCTTTTGCCAGCTGTTTCTTCCCATGGGTAGCCTGCACTAGTCTGTTCTGTGTTTCCCTTCAAAATGTTTTAACGTGATGCTGATACTTATACAGTATAGATTTACACTTTATTCTCTTTGGGGAAAGGAAATAATGTTTCGACTAATTTTTATAATGGTAGAAAACGTACCACTTGTTGTACCATTCAGCTAAAAGCTAAGGATCAGAGGTAGTACAACCTTGCTTTGATTATGACTAATTATTTAATTGCTTGCAAGGTTCAAAAAATGAATCAAGTGGGAGGTGGCATATAACAAATCGGTGATTCTTTGTGTACCCCGTTACTAATGCAACATCTCAAATTAACTTTTTAATATTTGTTTTATTAAAAACACCCCTGATTGCTTATTGTATCTCTGTAATTTCAGTAGGTTATTACTTAATTCATGCAGTCTCTTTGTGGCGAAACTTTTTTACTCCTACGGAGGACGTAGGCATGTTGGCTGAAAGTCATTAAATCTTTTATCGAATTTTCCATGCCTTCTCCTTGTTTGTGATTAAGTATTTAATTTCCATAACAAGTGGCGAATCCTCAAATTTTGTTGTTTGTATTATTGTATAAGCGTTGTTTTAGACCAAGAGGTTTTTACGCTCACAATTTATAGCCTATACTATTCCTCAAAACTATTTTTTTTAAGAGTAAATTACACAAATAATCGATGTGGTTTGGATTACTTCCGCTTGGTTTTTAACTCTTTTTTTTTTAACTCGGACGGGCTCTATCATTTTGTTTTATTACGCGCTTAGTCCCTCACAAATGTAAAAAGACTGATTTACCCTTAATAATTTGTCATTCAATTTTCTTTATATCATTCACCATTAATAATTTTTTTATTTGAAAAAAAGAAAAAAAAACCCACCCGAATCACACACACACAACTCTCTCTCTCTCTCTCTCTCTCTCTCTCTCTCTCTCTCTAACCCACAAATAATTTGGAATTCCCAAATGTTCACACAGACGACTCAACGAGCTCAATCCCTAACCCTTCTTCCTCCTCCTCCTCCTCCTCTCTCTCTCTCTCTCTCTCTCTCTCTCTCTCTCTCTCTCTCTCTCTCCCTCTTGGGACCTACGTGCATCCCCTTACCCATTACACCTTCCACCATGAAGCGTACCCGATACCCTAGCCATCGACACCGGCACCGTGCATAACCATTGAGACTATCTAAATACATCACCACCAGAAACACCTCCAAAGGAACCATTAACGTCCATTGCACCGCCTCCCACATCCCACCAATTGATTCTACACCATTTCCATCTAACACTTAACGTCATTGCCATCATATCCACTTTAGATAGATTGAGGTCGAAAATAGAACTAGATAGGTCAGAAACCCATGAATCAGAGCCAAACACCACATCAGGAGAAAATGTTTCTGAAATCGTTATGATTGAGAAATAGATTGTCGTTTTAGAAACCATATATATGATTTTTTTTTTCTTTGGTTTCAAACATTGGTGGTTGGTTCCTTAGGGTCAATTTGATTTTGGAATTTGGATTTTGAAATCGTTTCAAAACTCAGTGTGTTGGAATCGGGATTTTGAGCTTTGATTTCAGGTTAACTTTAGTTTGGTTTTGGAATTTTGATTTCAGGTTAATTTTGGAATCAGGATTTTTGAGATTTGATTTCCCAATTTATTCTAATTTTGTCTTTTGCTATGATTTCAGTTAACTTTGGTTTGGTTTTGATTTATTACAGGTTAATTTTGGTTTGGTTTTGAATTTTGATTTTTAGCTTTGGCTTTAGTTTGATTTCAAGTTTGATTTTGAGTTTTCGCTAGTTTTTGTAGCACCGTGTTCCATTTTGGTAAGTGTTATTGTATTAATATTAGTGTAATTAAGATTAAGTATGTGGTTACATGTGTTAGGGTGGTTAGAAACCCTTTTGGAAGAAGTTTTAGCATGAAAAATGCCAAAAAGAGGTCACACAGGTCTTCTAGAGTCACACGTGTCATGTAAAAAGAAGACATAAACTAATCTGAAACTCATCCAGGCTCACACGAGTCGTGTGGACCGACACGGGTCGTGTAGAATTGCATTAGGGTAAACTGTGGGCTGAAACGGGGCGTTTTAAGCAAAAACGGGTCGTGCAGCCACTGTTAGCATCGCTAACTATGTACTTAGTGACGCTAAGTGCGTAGATGCACTTTTTAAAAGTCGGTTTTTGGGTTCATTTGGGGAAAAAGAAATTCGTGAAAACCTCTCAAAAACCCTAGAAAAACCCTAGAAACTTCATGGATCGAATTGGAGCTCAATAACTTGAGGATTTGAATATTAGAGTGATATCTTGCATCCAAGAGGTATGATTTCATGTTCAAGCTTCAAATTGGGTATTTGAATTGCTTGGAAAGTTTTGATTCTAGGTGGTGGGGTTGTAATTCAAACCTTAAGTGTGCACTAAGCTATAGTTGAGTGATTAGAACTATTGCAACTAAATACAAGGTATTTATATATGTGTGTGTATGTGGTATGGTGTAGGTGCTGAATGTGAAGAGAAGACACTTTGGCCAACCAATTGTACTATCTGGAATAGTGTGAAGTTACTATATCTATGTGAGTAACTCTACCTAACATGTTAGTTGTAATGTGTTGTGTGTGTTGTGTGTGCTTATTTGTTGCTAACACATGTAGTAGAATATGTGTAAATTATGTAAAAACATAGAGAATCAGTTGTGGTTACATGTGTTAGAGAATTGTGGTTATAATATGTAGTAACCGACATCGAAATGAAATCTCATGTCCACTTGAGTAAGGTTTACATATCACTTAATGAGTACTTTGTGATTATGTTTAACTGAGATATTAGTGGTTTGTTATGAGTACTTAGCAACCATGGAGGAGTGTGCATAATGAGTATACATGGTAAAATATATATGCAGTATGATGTTGTATGTATATAGTACTTGTTCTTTTACAGGTGTGCAGAGACTATTGTGTATGAGTACCATGTGGTCCGAGGGTAACAAGTATAGATATGAGTTGTTACTAGCAGGTGAACTTTGTACTATATATGAGTTTCTCTAAAGTGGATGTATAACGAGTACCTTACATGCCACCTGAAGTAAGTCGGATGATCACGTGATAGGCGTCTTGTGATGACGTGTCAGTGTGTAGAGAGGTACGTGGTTGGAAGTGTTTGGTATTTGTTGTATGATTGTTTAACGAGTACCTTACAGTCATGAGATTAGCCCTAACGGTCGAGGGAGAACTCACATAAACGTGCATTGTGCGGTTCATGCTAGCCTTAGTGGTTGAGGGAGAACTTATACGGTTCATGTAGGCATTTCTGGTCGAGAGATTGGGTTTAATTACCCGATATATTGTAGGAACCTGTGTGGTTCATATCTTCCTTTGTGGCTAGGCGATTGAGTTTAATTTACGGATATATTGTAGGAACCTTTGTGGTTCATATTGGCCTTAGTAGCCAGGAGGTTGCTTTTGATTGCTCAACATATGTGGTTAGAGCTTTTGTGCTCATACTACGGTAAGGGTGACGATGAGTCTTTATGGCTCGAGACCATGCTCATGCTACGAAGGGGGTGCGGTGAGTCCTAGTGACTCGAGACCGTGGGGGCTGTGGAGGAGACAGATAATAAGCCTTTGTGGCTTACGACCCGAGAGGTCGTAAAGTGGAGGAATCTATGTTGAAAGTGAATATGACAGAGGACCGTGTAGTGGCATAGAGTTAAGATTGTGTGTATGCTTGTGTTTCTTGTGATATACCTTGCATATTCATTGAGTTGGCTTAGGTGTCACGGACACCTGTGTGACAACATAATGAGTATCTTGTGGTCCTTTACAGTGAGTATGGCTGGTCCTATATGCTTATATTAACGAGTACTTATAAGCTGTTGCAGGAAGTTGTTGCACCCACGAGTTGGGTGATATGTTGCTTTGTGAATAAGTCATTTTGTGTGTTGTAGTGTTGCTTACGAAGCGTTGTAGCTTATGTGTGTGTGTGTGTGTGTGTTGCGTTGTGTGCAGGTTAGCGGATTGTAGCGCCTGGCTCGGAACATGGGACGATTCTTGATGATAACATCTTGTAGTATCCAAAGCATATGAGTACGTGTATTAATCTATATTTTGTAAATATGGAAAAAAAATTTGGGTATACTCTGTGCTGAAAACTGGGCGTTATAGTTGCTGGTCGTTGGCGATGAAGAAAGGTGTAAGGAGGGAGCGTAGTGGTTATAGTGTAGTGGAGGAGACTTTAGTTTGATTCGATTTTTATTTCATTTAGAGAGAGAAAGAGAGATAGAGAAATTAGGTTTAAATATAAATAATAGATAAATAATAAATTAATTTAAGAAAACATATAAAAATGAAATAGAAAGGGATATATAGTCATTTTAAGTCAGTCAGGACCAAGCGCGTAACAAAAAAATGGTAGGGGACCGTTTGAGCTAAAAAAACAAGTTAGGGACCAAGCGCGCTAGTTACCCCAAACCACAATGACCATTTGTGTAATTTTCCTTTTTCTATAGGTAAATTTACTCAAATGTTTAAGCATCGTATCGTCCACTCCTTTTTTAGGCCATACCTTTGTAATTACAATGAAAAAAGAATATATATATATTTGATTATGGTTTGGTAAAAGCATGACTCATTTCTATCCCTCAATATTTCCAAGCATTTGGTGGCTAATTGTTGGAGCAGGAAATGCTTTACAATTTTGAGCGATTGCTAGGTTAGATAATTCTTTTTTGTATTGTGAGATTCCATTCTCACATATAAATGGAGAAGGAATGGTTTTTAGTTTAGTGTGCACCTATCATGTAGTCCTCTAGATAGAGAGTGGCTGGGAATTCTCTCATAGTCAAGTGTTCTTAAAGTTCACATCTTGTAAACTCTTTCTATATATGAAATCATTAGATTACTCATCTCTTTGTGTTTATGAACTTATATATCAGTTTAACTTGAAGATAATATTACTCTCCAACTTAACTAATCATTCAAATGGCATCCAACACCAATATAGTCGAGTTTAATGTTGAAGGGAATACTGATCTCCAAACTTATCATAGATTTCGGCTTAGTCATTGATGTGGAAGAGTTTGTTAATCAGCTACGTGAGGAGGAAGTTCAGGCTGAAAAGGAAAGAGTCAAAGCTTTGAAAATATAAGAAGAAAAGACGGTATTATTCGCCACAATTAAAACACCTTGGCATGAAGATACAAAGATTTTATTGGCCAAAGACTTTTCCAGAAGAAGTACATTTCCCATGTCCTCTTCAAAGTCTCTTCAGTTGGAAATTCCTTGGTTCCCCAATACAAATTTTTTTAGAGTTTTTTCTCAGATCAAAACATGACTCACTCCTGCTAAGTAAGGTCAACTTGAAACAAAAAGTCTTGTTGTGTGGATGGATGACGATAACCTCATTATCACCAAACCGACTTCAAAAATATGAATATCAAAGGCTTGCTCACTTTGGACATATAAACTAAAACCTAAGGCCAATAATAATTTCTAAAGATCAAAACAAGAATTACCAACCTTTTGATCTTGTTCTTGAAGCTAACAGCAAAGACATCCTGCCTCAAATGAAAGTCACACCCAAGCAAGGAGGAGAGAAATCAGCAGAGTAATCTTAGAGTGAAGTTGGTGCAGAAAAGGAGGAGCCAGGAGGTTCCTTTTATAGCCTCCTAGGGTTACAGCTGAAACCCTAGAGGAGCCTCCTTAGTGGGCAAGCCTGTTGACCACTTGGACCAGATCTCTTAAACCCTAATTAGGGTTTTGCCATCTATGAGGGAGCCTCCTCATTTGAGCGCTACTTTTGGTCCCTGGCTTTTGGTTTGCCAGTTATTCAACTATTGAATAATTACAAACCAGTCCCTACACCTTTAATTAATTAATTTAATCTCCAAATTAAATCCAATTAATTCTAGATTAATTTCTGATTAATTATTATAGTTTCTAATTAATATATTAACACTTAAATATATTAATAAACTATTTATTTGTTTCTATTGATTTATTAAACTATTAATAAATCAACCTTTTCTCTCTACTGACTTCTACATCAATCCTCCTGCTATGAGGGCAACCCAAATGGACTTTGCTTCAATTAACAAGACAAATACAATTATAAGTCATGGCTTAGACATCAAATCCAACAGTCTCCCACTTGGATAAGTCTACGACTTTAATTGTCCATTTACCTTCTGATTAATCTCAGTTTCCTAGAAACTGCTCCTGAACTCTGACCCAGTCAGTTCTGTCCAAAGATAAGTGATCATATGATCCTTCGTCCAACAAGATATTCTCAGACATGAGACATGGATTGAGATTAATCTCTGTCCGATACTCTGTTTCTCGATTTCCGATTCAGCATATGACTTTAGAACTTCTAATTGAACACATCAATTTAGTCCAGGCTGGCCAGCACTTTAGTCAACTTCAAAATTCATTGAGAGGCCTACAGATATCTGTTTCCCATCAGGGTCAAGGAACGAATAAGCTTCGACTCATATGCTAGTGTCTTTTACTTGTCAAAATCGTACACAACAATGCGTTTTATAACATCGAGTTACCGATGCGCTTACGCATTATCAATGCACAACCGACTTGCAAATTTCAACTCATATGTCTCCGCTTCAAGATCATAAGATATTATCGTCTCAATATTGCTCGTGATGTAATCCATGAAGAAATCTATTGAGCGCGGGTTTATCCAATACTCAAATCTCTATTTCTAAGTACTCATGAACGTTGTAGCAGTCTTACTGCAATGTCTAACTCCTTAGACAATCTACAAATCAATTCACGACAGTCTTCGTTCATACTTACTCCCTAAAAGCATGAGTTACTGTGGACCTTTGAATAATCAAATTATTCGGGAAGTGAAACATGCAAAGTGAAACTTAAAATCTGACTGGTAGCTACTCTTGCTTATTACCAAGTCTGATTCTACATAAAACTATTATCGGTTTCTATATATCTTTTTAAACTTTTAATTCATGTTATGTATCTATGTCTACATGACCTTCCACTCTTCCTATGTATCCAAATGTCATACATTGACACACTTTATCCAATCGGACATTCTTCCGAAGATATTTCAATTTTGGTCATATACTGTCATTCTCACCTACATATCCATTCTTGTGTACTATGACTTTCCATGTTTCTTGGGATCTTTAGTCCACATGACTGCACCCTAAGACTATTTTGAGATGTTGCGATGTGCCGGTGACCCACACGCGCTCTATCGGAATACCAACAAAATTCTTTAACCGTTAAGTCCTTTTACTTATTTGAAACCTTTTCGAATTACTATTCACCCTAATCATTTTCCAATGATTTCTCACGTATGTACAGGATCCATTAAGTATTCCCAGCCAGGTCATATCCTATATCTGACTCACTATGCTCTAAGCATTAAGTCATCAGGACATGTTCATGACACTTCTGATGGATCCAAGAAACTCGTAGAATCCAATCTAATCTAATTCCAAACCCTTTTGGAATAGTAGGATTACTTATAATCCTTGTGTCACGAATAATTATATCCTTTCGGAGACTTTTCTCATGCATTTTGAGTCTTACCAAGATCATGTTTACGGTGGTTAGGTCTATACATCTATCTGATAGATGTCTATAGATTATGTGAGTATGTTGCACCTTCTTTATATCTCTCATGCCAAATCATCGCACTTTGCAATGATAGGAAACTCCTTTCCTGAGCTATGCATCTTGAGTCTTATCAAGATCATCTTGTCAGGGTTTCGATCTATCTCATAGACATTTATTACCACCTGAGTATGTCGTATCTCTACAAAGTCATTCATAGCAATCCGTCTCTTAACACCAAGTCATTACACTTTGTAATGAAAAGAGACGTTTCTTAGAAACAGTATGTAACTCACATATGCAAATAGTAGATAACGGTAATACTCCTACTGAATTTGACACGGTTATGGACTCTACACAAAATCCGGAACCTTTGGTACATTTTGAGAATCCAAACCTTTCTGACATCTTAATGGAATTCTTTCAGCCCTTTCTCAATATCCAATCCTTTTGCATATTTTGAGAATCTGAATATCCTATCTTGCGAGATGCCCATGGGCTAATCCCGGGACCATGTACCTTTATACTGTCATGCTTCTTGTGAGTCCTCATTAGTGTGCCAGTGATCCACACGCGCTCCACTAACGACTTACGATATGCAGATCCATTCGGATTTCATCTTCTATTGAGAGTGCTTCTCTCGGAGTCAATTACTTGACTCTGAGTATCGTCTCACTCAACCAGATGTTCTGAAGGTACGTTTCTGTCCATGTTGGTTTCTTTTGATGATTCAATTACTCCCACTGGTTTTTAGACCAGGTGTAAAATCAATCAACTACCACATAGACTGTATCTCGTTCTAAGGTTATGTTAATTGGCAGCAACCGGGCTCACCAATGCTTCCAAGTAGTCGGATTGTAAATCCGTACCTATCATAGTGTTTCACCATAAATCGGTATGTCACCCTGATCATAACTATTTATGATGGTGATCAGTACTACTGGTCAAGAGAAGATTATGTCAGTTTTAAAACAGACATAATCGGTATGTCACCCTAATCATAAATCGGTATGTCACCCTGATCATAACTATTTCTGCTCCAAGCCAAGTAATGACTAAAGGTTCTTTCACTTGGCTAATCCTGAACTCATTCAGGACTTGTTTCCTAAGAACATGAGTTCTTTCTAAAAGAGCTCTTCTCATACAGGTATAGTGGGATAGCCAGTGAAACGACATTGCTGATCAGGTTCAGGCTAGTCATGAGGTTTGGACGAACACTTCAAGACCCTGGACTCTGTATGTCCAAGTGGGACAATCCCAGCTTTACATTTCAGACAGTATCTTCAAGACCTACTTAGTCTAGGATGTGGTCAGAATATGGTTTCTATGGTCTGACTGGTTTAATTTATCGGAAACTAATTGACAATGTATCTTATACATTGAGGATCGAACTGTTTCGACCAATGCTCCATCATCTTCCCTAAGACACATTATAACCATTAATGTTCTTGGAAGAGAATGAACTGTGAAACATTTTCCTAGTTTATGTTGTCACTCAGGTTCTGTGGATCTTGTACTTCCTTTGAAGTCTTTGAACTGTTGAAGGTTTCAATTCAATCGCCTGTTCTGATAAGCGAAGCCATATTTGTCATACCGATTGACACATATCGTGAAGTACAAACAATTGTGTTCTATTTGAAGATTCGAGCAATACACAGCAACTGATGTGTCTGTTGCTCCTAATCTCAATGTCTTTTACATATCTATGTAAACTTATGACTTGTTAATTTTGTTCAAGACATGCAATCTTCAGTTGACTCTAAGTCAACTGATTCAAAAATCCTATCCTCTGGATCTTTGGGCGATTCATTTCTTGTCATATGTGCTTTATAAGGAACTTAATCATCATCTGACTCTGAGTCAAATGATTCCAAAATCATGTCCAGCTGGATCTTTGGTTGATTCATTTCTTGACACATTAAGAACTCAATTCATCATGAGACTCTAAGTCAAATGATTCCTAAGTCTTGTCCAACTGGACCTTTGGTTGAATTGATTCTTATAATATTAACAATCATAGGGGACACAATTCCTGAATCCAAACACTTTGGATATATCTATATTCAAGTTATTACTAACCATGCATTCAACACATTCATACAACATATCAAGGAACATTTTGAACAACGGGTGTAAAAAGAAAATTGACAATTTTATTAAAACAAAAATCCTTGAAAAATGTACTAGACAATGTCGAAACGCATTTAAAGGCTAATAACAATATTTTAATATCTAACTAAACTTCAAAACTGCATGAGCTGGAAATCAAATCCAAATGTGCTCCTATGCGCCAGAGTCCCGTACTTTACCGATTCCCTGAGCTTTCAAAAGATTTTGACCTTGGAGCGTCTTTCAATCTTTCTGCGACTGTATCCGATTCTGTGGATTCCCAGTTTAAGACATGTCCAGACGATCTGGATCGTTTCTTGTTGTGTCTTTTCATTGGACTTAGTCTAGAAGTAGCTGAACTAATGGAGTTGTGCCTATCCAAGAGTGACTCGTATAAAGTCAACAATGAACGGATTTCCATAAAACCCCTTTTCTGGTTTTCCTTTCTATACGTTTGAATGAATAGGTCGTACTTGCTAGTCAGCGAAGCGAGTAGAATGTTAACACTCATTTCCTGACTCATGGAATAACCAAGTTTGTACAATTCGCCTATGTAAGCTTCAATCTGAAGAACATGCGAATCAATGCTACTTCCTTCATTTAGCTTGCACTCTGCAAGACTTTTGAAGATCCTAGCTCGTTCCTCCTCAACTGGTTTTCGGAACCCTTCCTCAACCGACTGCATTAACTCATATGGCCCTAAGGATTCAAAATCCTTGCAGAACACGGGGTCAATGGTCAATAGCATGAGGTCACGAATCTCTTCGGATTCATCAACTAAGAAGTTATGCTTATCATAAGAACTCTTTATGAAAACTTGTTCCGGTGGAACCGGGATCGGATACTCGGTGAAATAAAGCTTTCCAGCAATGACAAGAACCATTCCCCAATTGCGAAGACATTCCTTACAGTTAAGGCTAGTCAGCCTTTCCATATTTGGCAGGTGCATTCTGATGCTCTCAGAAATGGGTGAAGGAGGAGAGGGAGGAGAATTGACACTTGATTTAGACATCTACAATAAACAGAATTTATTAGTTTAATTAATCCTTTTAAATAATTACCCAATTTATTATTTATTAAGGCTAGGACCCAAAATACGCCAACTATGATGTGAAGAGGGATGCCGTAATCACAACATAATGGTCATTAAGGTAGATAATACACTTATCAATTTCATCTTATGAAATTCCTTGATCTGTTGAGACACATTGAACTATTCAATGGCATGTTTAGTCTCGGATGTGCCCCACTGTTTGTGACTGGGATGCCGAGGATCATAAATCGGGTGTGAATAACCATGCAAGTCAACTTGGTACTCTCGAAGTCAATTGCCATCTCTAATTGATGTGCCGGTTAACCACACACGCTCCATCAATAATGGTAAAATCGAGAAATTCATTGCAACTCTTTGTGAACCCCTATTGGTGTGCCGGTTAACCACACACGCTCCACTAATGTTTCACAAAGTGCAATGTGCAACTTCATGGATTAGCAACTCATTTACATTTTTCCTAAAGTAACTAGATTGGGATTTTAATGAATTGTTCTAGTACTTTCAATAATAGCATTATACTTTTAAGAGGCTTAAGTGGTTCTATCACACCCGTTCTGCTAACGACACTAGACTGACCAGGAGAGCGGTGGGTGAGAGCGGACACCCATTAGACTACCATTTTATAGGCAGTCGCCTTATGCCCTCTTTATAGGACAGTTTTGTGAATGAGGCCTACTAACGGTAAGACTAACCAATTTTATCTTATATATAAATATTAACTTTTAATCACAAATATATAAGATGTATTTTAAACGTTTTAAAATATTTTATATTTAATTTTATTACAATTATCGAAAATTACCCTTTAATTTCGAAAATTAATATTAAATCTTTAAGTGATTTAATTTATCTATTAATTAAACAATTTAATTAAACTAATTAAATCAAATATAGGCATTACAAATTAATTAAAATTAACTACCTATCATTAAACCCTAATTTTTGAAAAAGACATGCAAGAGATAAAGGGTTCAAGTTATTTAATAGATTACAGTTACCAAAATAAGGGGTGGAGGCTAGGGTTTTCAAAACCCTAGCCACTAATTTCGATTTGGCCTCCAAGAAGGGTTTTATTTTCGCTAAACACATCATCATACAAAGCATTTATATCAATTCACAAGAAAAACAAGCAGGCTCTGATACCACTGAAAGGTTTTAAGAAAACTATGAGCTAGAAATCCTAAGTTCACATGCAACCTAATAAAGAGAATCTATGTTTTTCTTCTAATTAATATATAAACTAAAACCTAAGGCCAATAATAATTTCTAAAGATCAAAACAAGAATTACCAACCTTTTGATCTTGTTCTTGAAGCTAGCAGCAAAGACATCCTGCCTCAAATGAAAGTCACACCCAAGCAAGGAGGAGAGAAATCAGTAGAGTAATCTTAGAGTGAAGTTGGCACAGAAAAGGAGGAGCCAGGAGGTTCCTTTTATAGCCTCCTAGGGTTACAACTGAAACCCTAGAGGAGCCTCCTTAGTGGGCAAGCCTGTTGACCACTTGGACCAGATCTCTTAAACCCTAATTAGGGTTTCGCCATCTATGAGGGAGCCTCCTCATTTGGCGCCACTTTTGGTCCCTGGCTTTTGGTTTGCCAGTTATTCAACTATTGAATAATTACAAACCAGTCCCTGTACTTTTAATTAAGTAATTTAATCTCCAAATTAAATCCAATTAATTCTAGATTAATTTCTAATTAATTATTATAGTTTCTAATTAATATATTAATACTTAAATATATTAATAAACTATTTATTTGTTTTTATTGATTTATTAAACTATTAATAAATCAACCTTTTCTCTCTACTGACTTCTACATCAATCCTCCTGCTATGAGGGCAACCCAAATGGACTTTGCTTTAATTAACAAGACAAATACAATTATAAGTCATGGCTTAGACATCAAATCCAACATTAAGTCCCCAATTCCACCAATTCATCACATCTCATTTCGTGATTAGAGTTATATCCCCAATGTTTTACTTCTTCATCTATATCATTTATGCCAGTTTTAAGGATATATGGCAACACATATATTTTACCTCATTACTCATTATTTATGGAAAGTTATATTCCCATATAACTTATTACCTTTCATACCAATCTTTTACTTTTACACATATACTCATTCTATCACATCATCATTACTTCTATGTATTTTAAGGCTACAAGCCAAATACAATTTATTATACCATTACTTATATCTTACTTATCATTCATATACTATTCATAATATGATATCATTATTAGAACACCTATATCATTATCCCACATAATACTTATCAACATAATATAAGTATTAACACATATTCATCTCTTCATGTAGAAAACATAAATAAATACTTCATAATATTTTTCATGTATCTCAAAGTGGGTAAAAGCTACATGCACTCACCTTGGCTAGTTAGAGAAGTCTAACTAGGGTTACTCCATTACCTTGTCCCTTCCATTCCATGAACTTTATTGGTTAATTAACTAAGGAGTTCATTAACATTTTTATTAAAAAATGTTAGGTCTTAACAACATGTAAAGACCACTTAACCCATGTCCTACTATACTCATTTGTCATGTTTTCACACTATATTATGCTTCTACTAGAAGTTGGGGATCAAACTACATAAATAGGGCAATAATGGTAGTGAATTGCATAATTCAAGTCACACGGGTCGTGTAGGACTCAAACAGGTCGTGTGTAACCCTTAGACTTATAAGTTGCATAACTAGACATTTCCACATGGGTCGTGTAGCATCACACGGGTCGTTGATGCTAAAGACCCTCTTTAAGCCCCAACTTTGTTCTTTTTTGCAACTTTAGTTCATTTCTTGGTTCCGTTTGTTCCCAAACTTAACCAAACTTTACCAATAGGTTATATTGACCTTCTAACATGTCAAGAACATATTTTTATTCACATTAAGTCTTATTTATTTCATGACTTAATGGTTAAGACCATAGGATGTCACAAGACCTATAAGGAAGCTCATGTGCACATCAATTCTAATACAAGAGTTCATTTCTTTGCAACTTCTATATATACATTTATACAACCGAGGGGAGCTAAATTAGGGTTTTTACAACCCATTCATTACCAAGTCATGACTCCAATTGTCCATTTCTATGGGTTTCATTCATGGAATCACCAATTCCATTCCACCATTCTAATTAGAATTTCGTTTCAACTTCTTCTTAATTGCTTGGAACCATTAGGAAACCACTTGTAAGGGTTTCTTTCATCCATAAAAATCATTATAACTTCTTAATTACATCCAATTAACACTATAATCTCAAACCCCCAATATCTAGGGTTCATATGAATCAAATTCACCAAGCAATGATTTTAAACCATCCATATGTTGGATAGTTATCCTTAGGTAATTACAAACATCATTTAAATACTTGGGATCATTAGGAACAACCTTCCTTGAACAATCAAAACTCAGTTCATACATGTAATCAACCCAAAAACGGATTTTCTTTCTAGAATTGAGTGAATTCTTACCTTAGATTGTTGAAACACTTCATAAAAAAGCTAGCGCTACGTGATTCTTTAAGAGATCGTGAAGAAATCGCCCCAAATCTTCTCCCATCTACTGCTCCCGTTCACTATGGTGAAATGGGAGTCTTCCCACCTTTTTATACTTCCTTAGTTTCAAGGAATGACACTTTGGTCCCTCAACTTTAATATTTTTCACATAAGGCACAAAACTCTCTTTATTTCTTGGAAATTTTTAGTCTTAGAGTTTTACCCTACTTCTAAACTTATTTTACATATTAAGAACATTCTAACACATAAAAAATCTCATCATGAGGTTAGATATTTAAAAATGATGGCAATGCCCTTCTTGGTCATTTTATACTTTTCACTCGCTTTTATCTTTTCATTCTTCATACTTCATACTTATAACAATTATATAGTTCATATACTTCATCCATAATGAAATTATAAATCTTTTCATTTTATATTAGTAATTGGAAAATACCAAAATGCTCTTTTGCTCAAAATATAAATAACTACTTACTAATTATTCCTTTACTTCTTACTTCCCATATGGACGTATTTTTGGGTCCTTACAATAGTCACTTAGGGGGAGATTGTTATGGCAAGAAGTGACCTTTTCCTAACTGAGGCTTCGCCTATCTGAAGCTTATGATGAATAAAGGAGTTACACATCAAAGACTTCCCCTTTGTGAACTGAATATAGTAGTTGTATAGTTTACTTCATTAATTGTGTCTTAATATATGATACTATAGTATCATCTGTCAATGTATATTTTTTAAGGTAGTAGTTTTACTACAACTTAAGTTACTTTATGTCCCAATCTATCTCATACTCTATATCATTATATATTTGGTACATTCTACATTAGAAAAAATAAGTTAAGTAATAGTTCCAACAGATGAAATGATGAATTGTTCTCCAATTTTATATTGTAATTTATATAATTAAACTTCACACTTTTTCTTCATTATTTATTTCTTATTTGATTATTGTAATTCTAGTTATTCCAAACTTATCCTAGGAATTTAGATTACCAACATGTGAATTCAAGTATATTCACTTATATTGCTTATTATTTCAAGTTTTCAACCTTTAATCGTAAAGAATTGGATTAAGTGATATTCAAAAGTAAATTTAGTAGATTCATATCTAAAAGATCAAAATTTCATGAAAATGATGGTATAATGACAATTTATATATGAATTAATATGTCTAAAACTAAATGTAGTTTAAATTTACATTGTGAATCGGAAGAAATGGAAATAAAGTTATTTTTTTAATAGATCTATTTTGATGTCTATTGATAGAGGATGAAAAATTATTAATTTTGATATATTTAGTTTTTTTTTAATAAATCATATATCGATATAAATGTATATTTATAAACACTTATATATATATATATATATATATATATATATATATATATATATATATATATATATATATATATATATATATATATATATGTGTGTGTGTGTGTGTGTATGTGTGTGTGTGTGTGTGTGTCTGTGTGTGTATAAAAATTTACGTAGTGAATCTGAAATGTACCATATTCTTAAAAATATACTTCACTTGTGAATAATCGTTGAACTTATTATTTTTTAACAATTATTGATCATTCAATAACAAATAACATAAATTTAAATAAAATTTCACATTCACATATTCACATGTAAATTGAAGTATTTTCACTTATATTTTTTATTAGAATAAATTACATGAATGGTGTAAGACCCGTATCCTGATTATAACATATACTTAAAATAAGAGTGTTAGGAATTATATGGTCATTGGTAATTATAAAGCTAAGAAAAAACTTTAGTTACAATTTCATATGAAAATCAGCATTTTGTGTCGTTTTTAGAAAAATCATAATTAATTCTAGAAAAATCGTTTGGACCTCAAACTAGTGCACAAAGTTTACAAATTGAGTCTAGTACAATTACCAAAAATAATAGTAAGCTTGAAAATGACATTATCGATGGTAAAAAATGCAATCTTTACTGATTAGTTCGGAATTGACAGATTAGATAGTCTGTTTTCAAAAATTCATAATAAATCATAGAAAAATCGTATAAATACATAAAATACATCCCTGGAAAGGTATTGAGATAAATTTCTGGAATATCAAATAAAAACGTGAATTTCATGGGTTTAAAGTCGGCTAAACCAGTCTTGAACAGACTGATTCTAGAAGGTATTAATTTCAACAAAGTTATATTATTAAAATCTTTTGTCAAAAGTGTCATGCCATTTTTTATTCAAGAATTCAAGTATAAATACCCCTCAAAACATCTCATAAACCACAAAACTAAATCTCAATCCAATATATAGAGGTTTCTAAGCACTAGAGTGTAAGCAAGTGAGCGGAAGGAAGCTTAAAAGCCTAACGAAGGAGTTATAGATCTCGACGACTGGTCATAAGGTAACTACAAACCTTTCTATAGCTTAATTAGGTATTGTAAAATAGTTTTTGTTAAAAAGTAGAATATTTAATAAGTATAACATATGTTATATTATACTAATTTCTAACAATAGTAAACAAAAACCTTAAAATGTCGTTATTATAACAATTCGTAATTTCCGAAAATAATACCGATTGATTTACTTACGAGGACGGTGACTAGGCCGATTACTTGGGATCTGGTTGTTGGATTTTCCGAAAGGCTAAAATGCTGAAAGGATCCTGCCACCCCATCTAATCTTCTACCTGGCCGTTCTTTACTTGATAAATCATAGAGTATCATATTGGAATTATTGAAGGGTTTAATGATGCGACTATAATATAGTTAAGGATTAAGAAATGATAGATTTATTATTATGTTAACAGTTAAAGTTGAAAGGAAATACAAAGGCGAGAAAGATAAACGATATAGTCAACTACAATCAGGTGAGTCTTCTCACTATACTATAGGTGATATTGCATGCGTAGGAAGGAAGATATGTTAGACTAAGGTGATCTTACCTGTTATGATAATTGTATGAATTATTGCTATGATAATGATTGTTTGTGGACGGAACAGGATAGCCCGCGAGCCAATAGGCGGAACGGGAATAGCCTGCGAGTCATTAGACGGAACGGGAAAAGCCTGCGAGCGATAAGACAGAACGGGAACTGCCCGTGAGTCTTCAGGCGGAACAGGGATAGCCCGTGAGTCTCACAGACATATGAATGGTTATTGTGTGTTGTATGTTATGTGATGGATCGTATGGTATTTTGAGGAACTCACTAAGCTCCGTGCTTACCCTTTCCCTATATAAACTACTGTTTCAGGTACATCAGGTACAATGGATGGCAAGGCATGACGTGTATACACTGTGCTGCTTCATTGGAGGACTGTTTTTGAATTAATATTCCGCTATATTGTGATTTCGTTAACTTTTGTTAATCCTGGGGTGTTTTCATTAAACTTATAAGTTATGGAATTTTATGAAAATTAATTAAGTGGCTTTTCTTATATTGAAGTTTTCGTTTAAAATTTTTTAAATTTACTCAAAAATTTTGGGATGTTACAAGTTGGTATCAGAGCACAGCTTGAGAGAATCAGGCTCACTTAGTGAGTTCTGGACTCAAGTTGAGGCTTAAGAGTTTTCTTAAAACATTTTTACGAAAGAAAGATGTTTTATGAAGGGTAAACTGAAGACACAGTGTGTATCGCCAGCCGACGCCAGTATGAGAAAAGGGTTAAGTATTTAATATTGTAGATGTTAAAAAAAACATATGGTATATGTTTGCTGAAATGCCTGGTAGAGATCACACATTGTTGTATTATTATCTGCTATTTGCTAATAGAACTGTATGCTAGTGCCGATAGGTTGCTTAGAGATTTCCACTAAGTTGTATACAATATGGACTGAATAGTCATAGAATGTGTGAGTTGACCTTATTGCATGTTCCTTGTTTGGTTGTTGCCTTAGGGAAGATTCTCTTATTTGAAAGACTGTTTAGTTCGATATTGTATACAACTACGTTCGCAAAACAATCTGTCATCACTGGAGAAAGTTCCGTCTTAGTTAGAATAGCAGGGTGGGGGTGGGATTCCAAGTATTCCTAGAAGGGTTGACATATGCCTTGTAAGGGCATATGTGTTAAAATTATCGGTGAGAAGCGAATTGGATATTTCGAGACGGGTCTTGGAACGAACATGGATAGGTGTGGAAGGTAGTAGTAGAGCTCCTACTATCGAAAGCACAGGATCTGCGTTTGAGTCGGGAGTTCGTCACGAAGGATCCAAGGAGCTGAGTATGTGAGTGTCCAGCATAATTAACTTAAATGCTAGTGTAATGTGGTAAAATTTTATCCATTCGATTTTTGAATGTTGATTGTGAGGTTCCGTAGGAACAATTAAGATGCGATCATACCGGTTTGGTTGGACCGATCATGCTTAAGTTGATTACTGAGCTTAAAGACTGTTGAAAGGGAGAATGCCAAAATGCTATTGTGGTAGCTATTTTTCATGCAACTAATGGGCGCACAAGTCAGACAGGGACTAGAGGATGCAAGGGTGAGTTTTCCAACTCACGATCAAAGAGGTGCAAGCGGCGCCTGAGATGATGGCGGGTATTTTTGAGTCAACTCTGTACATGCCTAGTGCTGTGTAATAGTGGGGCTACCTACCCTTGTATTGATCTTGCTTGAGTGATTGATCAGGTCGTGTGGGTTGAGAGTTTGGATCACTCACTCATGATTGAGGTAACTGACGATAGAGGTGTTGACTAGGGTCGCAAGCGGATGACTAACATATGGTGGTTAATGTAAATGTCTTTACATTATCGAAACATGTTTATTGAGATAGTGTTTGCCCCCGATGCAAGTTGTTGGCTGAGCAGAGTAGGCTTGTTTTTCGTTCGAGAGTAAGGGCTCGTAAAAAAAAAAAGTTATAAATCGAATAAACAGACTTGGACTTTAGTCCAAGTGGGAGAGGAATACAAAATTAAGGGAACAACATGAATATTATATTGAATCGATGAAATTATTAAAATTATAGTAACACGTCGATATGTTTAATTCATTACTACAACTTTATATTAATACATTAAGAAAAGTTTACAGAACTACTAAAGTGGAGAATCAGAAAGAAGCGAGAGAATATCTTCTACACTCCACTCTTTGTCATCATTAGGTTGACTTGTACCTCTCGAGGATTTGGAAGTGGTATGCTCCAAGGTATGGGGTCTCGATAGGGTTGGAACCTGTAACCCCATGATTAGGGGCTAAATATTGACTCATTTGGGGCGTGTGTAAGTAGGGCAGTGATGAGGAAGGGCTCTAATTCAAAACCAGTTGGGGGTAGCTATAAGAAGGAGGAAACCAGGCTAGGTCACCTACAAAGCCTGAAAAATTCTCCTCACTCGAAGACTCGAGTAAACCAGGGTTAATACTACTCATACCAGAATTAGATGGCGGAGATTGCTGTTGTGTATGAGTTCTTGATGAATTTTCCCCCTTTTCCTGAATTTTTCTTTTCCTAAATACGACCTTGTGAGCAGCTTGTATTAGCTTCTTTGTGCCGTCTGTTAGACCCGATTGTGACCCTTCAATTATCGCTTCTTTTTCTTTTTTTAGGTTGGGTATTAAATCTCCCGATAATTCTGTTGCCTCAATAAATTCATTACCAAATTCCTGTGGCACAAATAACTTTAGTAATTTCAACCTTATGATATAAAGGAATTAAAAAAATGTAGTTCTTTACCTCAGCACGATCAATAAGGGTTTGCAAACTCGTAAGTTGTCATTGGGGCCAATGATTGATACCTAATTCTCTACAGCGTTTTTTTAATTGTGTCGTTCCAATGTTGAGTTCCTTCGCAGCTTTCTCAATTGGTTCGTTAAAGTGTTCAGCTATTATTTCCCTACTTAATAAATGTCTGAAACCTCTTCCACTGCCACCTGCTATGTTTTCTGAACTAGAAGGTTCGAATCTAATTGTATTGTTATCATTCTGGATCATTTGAACATGATCCTGATTTTCTGACCCAAAGATGAACATTGATTCATCAAAAGTAGTGGCTTCTATCGGTAGTAATTGTTGGTTTTCAACTAAAAACCCAGGATTCTGAAATCCTTCTAGATTCCTTTGAATCAACCGAAGATGATCTTGATATTGAAAACCAACCCTAAACTCGGGATTCAATTCAATATTTATGTTATGAGTCCTCTGTAATTGATTCTCATCCTGAATACCAGCCATGAATTCTTGATTCATGGGGACAAACTCACTGCTTGTTGGGTGCACGTCCATGAATGGATTGTACTCAGTTAGACCATCCACAAATGGGTCTACAAATAACACATGTCAAATGATAAAACAAAATAGAATACTTATAAATGGATCATTCAAAAGAATTTAACCTGGTAGAAGGCATGGAGTCTGATCAAGTGCAAAGTCAGATGCATGCACTGGATCATCTGAGTTAATGTTCAACTCGGGAAAAATTTCCGGCTCATCGTGGAGAGGCTCTATTGGTAGTATATCTAGACGACTGTACCATAATTCAAAATCAAACAAAACATTAGCAAGGTAATCGAAGTATGGATGATATATGTCTAGAATGTTAGAGTCACCAAACTCTATTAAGAATGCTTGGTTTGAAGTACCCTCTCCTTGCGGAAAACCAGGTCCAGGGTTCGACAAATCGCCCATTGAAGATCTGTTTTCCATGACTCGACTTTAAATATGAGTTCGTTTACGAACAAACTAGTGATAAGAGAGGATGAGACTGAAAATGAATGATACTACATACTTGTATATATAGTATCTTGCAGCTGGAACCGAAAGGACACACGGAACTGAAAGGACACCTCACTTTTTAATTACCGAAATTCAAACTAACTACAGTAGATGCGACTTTTCACTACCCCAAGTGACATTTTTTCAAAATTCCCTGCTTGACTCTGGTGAGAACGAGATAATAAAGAGACTTTTGAAATAAAACAAAATTTTATGTCTCCATATAATGGAAATAGTTTAAAGAGTGTTCAGTACTCCAAAAAAAAAAAACTTACAAAAGATGATGTAAATTTTATATTTCGGTGAAACACAAAAATTTGGAGATTCTACAAAAAATAGACTTATTTAGCCAAAAAGTATTTAAAAGAAATGTTGAATTGAGGTAAATGTGTGTTGAAATATGACGAATTCATATAAATACGAAATAGTGTTAAAATTAGGTGTTGTAAGTTAACTAGGTTAACTATGTATATAGGTAGATTAGAAAGTACTAAATATGTACTATAAATAGTAGCCGGTCAAGTCGATGTGTGAGACTGTGAGAAACAGTTAGAGTTTTTTTTTTGTACATCTAGAGTAATTAGAAAAAAAGAAGTATGGAGTGAATGAGAATAATAGGACCTTAAGCATTATTACAGAGGTATGTGAATGTTGAAAGGGAAAGATAATTAAATCTTGTAAAGTTTCGGCAATAAGACGAGGAGGATTTTTGAAGGACACAAGGACTCGATGGGAAATACATAGAGGCGTTCGAGAATGCGGATTTCGGGACGAAATCCAAATAAGTGGGGGAGACTTGTAAGACCCGTATCCTGATTATAACATATACTTAAAATAAGAGTGTTAGGAATTATATGATCATTGGTAATTATAAAGCTAAGAAAAACTTTAGTTACAATTTCATATGAAAATCAGCATTTTGTGTCGTTTTTAGAAAAATCATAATTAATTCTATAAAAATCGTTTGGACCTCAAACCAGTGCACAAAGTTTACAAATTGAGTCTAGTACAATTACGAAATATAATAGTAAGCTTGAAAATGACATTATCGATGGTAAAAAATGCAATCTTTATTGATTAGTTCGGAATTGACAGATTAGATAGTCTGTTTTCAAAAATTCATAATAAATCATAGAAAAATCGTATAAATACGTAAAATACATCCCTGGAAAGGTATTGAGATAAATTTCTGGAATATCAAATAAAAACGTGAATTTAATGGGTTTAAAGTCGGCTAAACCAGTCTTGAACAGACTGATTCTAGAAGGTATTAATTTCAACAAAGTTATATTATTAAAATCTTTTGTCAAAAGTGTCATGCCATTTTTTATTCAAGAATTCAAGTATAAATACCCCTCAAAACATCTCATAAACCACACAACTAAATATCAATCCAATATATAGAGGTTTCTAAGCACTAGAGTGTAAGCAAGTGAGCGGAAGGAAGCTTAAAAGCCTAACGAAGGAGTTATAGATCTCGATGACTGGTCATAACGTAACTACAAACCTTTCTATAGCTTAACTATGTATTGTAAAATAGTTTTTGTTAAGAAGTAGAATATTTAATAAGTATAACGTATGTTATATTATACTAATTTCTAACAATAGTAAACAAAAACCTTAAAATGTCGTTATTATAACAATTCGTAATTTCTGAAAATAATACCGATTGATTTACTTACGAGGACGGTGACTAGGCCGATTACTTGGGATCTGGTTGTTGGATTTTCCGAAAGGCTAAAATGCTGAAAGGATCCTGCCACCCCATCTAATCTTCTACCTGGCCGTTCTTTACTTGATAAATCATGGAGTATCATATTGGAATTATTGAAGGGTTTAATGATGCGACTATAATATAGTTAAGGATTAAGAAATGATAGATTTATTATTATGTTAACAGTTAAAGTTGAAAGGAAATACAAAGGCGAGAAAGATAAACGATATAGTCAACTACAATCAGGTGAGTCTTCTCACTATACTATAGGTGATATTGCATGCGTAGGAAGGAATATATGTTAGACTAAGGTGATCTTACCTGTTATGATAATTGTATGAATTATTGCTATGATAATGATTGTTTGTGGACGGAACGGGATAGCCCGCGAGCCAATAGGCGGAATGGGAATAGCCTGCGAGTAATTAGACGGAACGGGAAAAGCCTGCGAGCGATAAGACAGAACGGGAACTGCCCGTGAGTCTTCAGGCGGAACAGGGATAGCCCGTGAGTCTCACAGACATATGAATGGTTATTGTGTGTTGTATGTTATGTGATGGATCGTATGGTATTTTGAGGAACTCACTAAGCTCCGTGCTTACCCTTTCCCTATATAAACTACTGTTTCAGGTACATCAGGTACAATGGATGGCAAGGCGTGACGTGTATACACTGTGCTGCTTCATTGGAGGACTGTTTTTGAATTAATATTCCGCTATATTGTGATTTCGTTAACTTCTGTTAATCCTGGGGTGTTTTCATTAAACTTATAAGTTTTGGAATTTTATGAAAATTAATTAAGTGGCTTTTCTTATATTGAAGTTTTCGTTTAAAATTTTTTAAATTTACTCAAAAATTTTGGGATGTTACAAATGGTCCATGTGCTTTGAGGTGATTTGCGCATTTGGTCGTTAACTCGGACAGTCCCTATTATGTGATTTTTTTATGCGTTTGGTCCCTACCAGACATTAATTGACTATATTTACCTTCTCATTTATTTTTCTAATTAATTAATTATATGTTTATTGTATTTAATTAATTTATTATATATTTATTGTTTTTAAATATTTAGTCATTTATTTATTTGTTAAATTTTATTATTTATTATAACTCGTTTCTTAAGTTGCTTATTGGTATAGTTTCTAGACACCGATGCAGCCGCGAAATTCACCATTTTTACCGATTTCCACTATGTCGCTCTTCGGTTTCGTTTCTGAAGCCCCGTGGCTCCCAAAATCACGCAATTCTCGAGTTCTATCCCAAACTCCACGCACCATTTCAACAACGCACCTGAACTATTTTCCGATGCGATATCATCTTCCTAACCAAGAAGTTTCCCGGACATAGTCCGATTTTCCTTAAATTTCTTGAGCAAATCATTAGGCAATCTATAGGTGTTGTCTTCTTCATTGTCGGAACAGTGCAAACACGCCTTGGGTTTCTTGGAAAACATACGATCTAGAAGAGCATGAATCGTCTTAAAGTTGCAAACACGCATATAAGTGCATTCCTATAAAAAAAACTCTAAAAATATAATCTTTTCTAAGATATGCATGTACACGAATATACGTGCATGTATGTTAAGAACACATAAGTACATATATGCATACTTCTTATATGCACATTTTTATGGTTTTTTACTATTACACTTATATACGTGCATCTTAATGTATTAAGTACGTTTTTTGAAAAATGTTATTTGGTTCTTGGGAACTATAAGTTCTAAAAAAGATCTTTGAAAATACAAAAAAAAATTATTTTTTGCAATGCCTCATTAAAATTGTCCAAAAAGTCAATCAACATTTTATTTAAAAAAAAAGTCAAAGAAATGTATTTTTTTGTGAATAATATTAATTTGGTATATCTAATATTTCATTATAATGCTTTACCAAAAAAACACACATGTGTATATATATATATATATATATATATATATATATATATATATATATATATATATATATATATATATATATATATATATTAGACGAAATCCCGCGCGTTGCGCAGGTTAAAGTCATATACGAAAAACATTGTCATTAACATTATCCATGAAATAATAATTCTTCCACAAAGTTGATATATAATCTTGTAACTACTTTGAACAATAAACATCTATTACAATTACAATGACCGTTACCCGCGACTTGCGCTTGAATAAAGTTAAATATAATTCTTAATTCAGTGTTACTTTTTCTATTGTGATTATTAATTAATTTAAATATTACTTGTTTTACCATATTTTTTAGTTTTATCATAATAATTATTTAAAATAACAATCATTCTTTAAGGTAATGTAATATAAATTATAATACATGTTATTATATATTATTATTATCATCAATTAAGTTTAAAATCGGTTATTATTATTATTCAGTTGTTATAGAAGACATTTAAAAACCACTTATTATTTATTTGTAATTATATTATAGTGATAAATGAACTCTAAATCATTACTAAAAGAACAATTAAAAAGTTGCTTGTGTTTCAAATCAATATAGTGTACATCTTTAATAAATGATTAGTTACATCTACAATAATGAAACTCAATCAAACAATCATATGTGATATTTCAAAATAATACTATACATCTTCATTAAATTGTTAGTTAAATGCATTGAATTTTTATTAATATTACAACCATTCAAATTCTAATCCCACTCCCTCCCTTTCCCCATAAGGAGTGTTAGGTTTCAATCAGGGGATGGCCACTGGCCACCTCTCTACCCCCGTAGGTGATTGACCGGGACCACCCTGCTGCCAGGAGTGCGTGGGCCCCGAGGTTGCTTTATCAGGGTCATCCAAAGGATGGGTCGGGTGGGGTCCTCGGTTATCAAAAAAAAGTTATTTAGCATTAAAATAGTAGAATGAAGAGGTTTTTCCCATAATTTATACATATATTTCGGGCAATATCTAATGTATATTATCATGTTATACTTGAACATTTTCATTTGAATATTTCTAACGCCAATAAAACTAATAATATGTTAGTTCTACCTTTTTGAATTTTTTATTGTAGATTATTCTTGTATAATTGTCTCAAAGTAAAGTTTCAAACCGTGTGTTCTAAAATATGATTATTGATTTAGTGTGTGAGAAATTATTCAAAAGTAAGGATTTGTAGGTCTTTAATGTATTTCATTATAGAAAATGTGTTTATATTTTATTCATTACTATGTAATTAATCGACAATTTTAAAAAATATCATATAAATTTTAGAAAACATTGGAACTAATTGATTATATAAAAACCTACAAACTCATTATTATAAACTTAACTATAATATTTATAAGTGTACATGTATTGGTTTATTGGTTTATATTAACGTATTCATGAAGACTTTGCATTTTTATGAATTAAAATACTTGAGAAACACAAATGAGTATTTTTCTAGTTATTACCACTTCACGATTATATGTTACTTATTATACATATATATTCATTGTTTTCATATTGTTGTATACTATTTTTAAGCTTAAGTTCGTGTAACATATATACATATGAGATGTATTCATTATGATTAGAATGTAATAGAAAAAACACAAACTAATAATTATGATTTAATAATTACAATATATTTTCATTTTTCTATGACTATTTATATTATATTTAGGAAAATAAAAAATTCATTACTAATTAATAATCATAACTTAAAAACTCTTGAGTTGTAACTATTAACTATACATAAATTAGAAAACTCTTGAGTTGTAGAGGTCATTCAATTAATGTACATTTTATATATATATATATACATATATATATATATATATATATATATATATATATATATATATATATATATATATATATATATATATATATATATATATATATATATATATAATATTAATCTGCAAAATAATTATGCTTTTTTAATTATATTAGTTACACACCCGACGACGAAATCCAATCAAACAATTATATATGATATTACAAAATAAGAACATGCATCTTCAATATATTGTAACAAATAAATTGAAATATAATCATTTTTATCTCTTGGATTTAAATGTATAACATAAACATTTTATTAAAATATGCATCAATAAAATAATTATACTTTTCTATTGATATTAGTTACGCACCCGATGACGAAATCCAATCAAACAATTATATAGGATATTACAAATAAGAACATACATCTTCAACATATTGTTACAAATAAATTGAAATAAAATCATTTTTTTCTCTTGGATCTAAATGTATAGCATAAACATTTTATTGAAATCTAAATAAAGAAGGAGGAAAAGAGAAGTGAATACAATTTGAACAAAAAAATAACTAAAATAACCAATAGAATTTTAAAATCTTGATTATCATACCCGCCTGTAGTTCTTCCCAATACACAACAATTTCTTTTAGATATTATATGACTATAGATTTCTTGTATCTTCTTTTCTATCTTCACACACTTTAGATAACAATAACAAAAATATGAGAAGAAAATACATGCCACCAAAGATGAAAATAATGTTTTTATATAGGGAAAAAAATTTCATTAACTAAGCATTTAATTGGAAGAACTTGAAAAGCTGGAAGTTTCAAATGAATATAGTGCAAGAATGAGACATATCTTGAACCATATCCATTTGGATGACCTCTATTACAAGAGTTATATATATATATATATATATATATATATATATATATATATATATATATATATATATATATATATATATATATATATATATATATATATATATATATATATATATATATATATATATATATATATATATATATATATATATATATATATATATATATATATATATATATATATATATATATATATATATATATATATATATATAACTCTTGTAATAGAGGTCATTGATATTGCCTAATTTATACATATATTTCGGGCAATATCGAGTGCTTAAACATGTGTTTTTGGTATTATCTAAAGATAAAAGATACTTATAACGCCAAAATTACCAAAACTCAGGAAAATAGCTTTGCGGATAAAGAAGGAGCTGAATTCGAGCTTAAAAGGGTCGCGATATGGCTCCAGTTGAGCTTTTTCGTCTGTTTTACGCTCAAAAATCTCTATATCCAGCTCCTTCACTCCAGCAATGTCATCTCACTTCATTTGATCACTTTTAAGCTCGAATTCAGCTCCTTCTTTATCCGCAAAGCTATTTTCCTGAGTTTTGGTAATTTTGGCGTTATAAGTATCTTTTATCTTTAGATAATACCAAAAACACATGTTTAAGCACTCGATATTGCCCGAAATATATGTATAAATTAGGCAATATCAAAATACCCCACACTTGAACTTTGTTTGTCCTCAAGCAAACTACAATTTAGAATCAAGCCAACAATTTACATGTTCAAACTACTTTCCATATGCTATCAATGATCTAGCATTTATTACCGATGTTAAGAATAATGTTTTAAGAATAAATATAGTTGATTATATCTAGTCTTATATCTATATTTATAACTTTTCAAAAATTTAAACAAACTCTCTTTCTAAAAATCTTGTTTGAAAAATACTCATCTTTACATAACATTGAATACACCCTTTAAAAATTCTTTTACCTCAAAACTTTTTGTCGAGTTTCTCATATTTAGAAATCGATGCTGAACTTGATTTATCAAATTGCGTTGATTATAATAACATTCTCTCGCACCTTTGAAACTCGTGACTTTCTATGGAACTCTTGATTACAAATTTTCAACTCAAGATTGTACAGAGTTTACTAATTCAAATTCTAAAGGCCACTAAGAAAATCCCATGACTTTCGATGACACCCGTGTAACGAGCTTTCGACAATATTATCCCAAACCAGTTGGTTTTAGGTAATAAGGAGTAGAAATGCCCATAGGCCCCATTTTATGTCTACTGGCTCGAATGTCAAAGGCCACTGATTGAATTTTCCTTCCTGAGTTTCTCTTTTATGGATTTACTTGACTTTTGATTTTCATATCGTAAGATTTCTTGAGAATTTTCTTTTCTCATTTTAAGCCCATTTATTGAGGCTTAGCTTCCTCAATTCAATAAATTCATACATCTGTAAATAGAGAAACTGACTCAATCTTTTTTGGTAAAAACTCAATTTTTAACAATTGATAAATTTTCAAAGGGTCTATTTCTTAATTTATGCAAAACATTTTGTAACTACCACCTTAGAAACTTGTCCTCTAAAGAATTTGATTTTGTACAAAAGTTTGAAAAACAAAAATATACGCATAAGATTAAATTTAATCTACGAATTTATTTTCAAAATATTTTTCTTAAAAATTAAATATTAGCATTTAATTTATTTATTTTTTTTTATTTTTTTATTTTATTATTTATTTTTTTTGGAAAAGTTGTTTGTAGATAAAATTGGTTTGGTTGATTTTTGCAGTTCGACGCTCTTACCTCACACTTATTTTATACAATAATTTTTATTGCATATAACATTTAAATCAAAAAGGAGTTTTAATTGGAATGGACTCCCATTGGGTAATGAGCTGTGTTGCTTAAAGGAATTTTTCCACAGAAAGAACTTGCTGAACCGACTGCCAACGTCTGATTAATACCACATTCTGCATCAATACTCGGAAACATATTAAACATACATGCAATTATAAATAAAGCACACCACACTTAAATAAAAATCAAAATAATCCCAAAATATTTAAATACACAAAATAAAATAAAATCAATCATCAACGTCATCAAATGCAGAACCTGAAGTACCCGTGCGATCGCCATAATCCTGCAGATAGTCTGGTGGTACAAACCAAGTGGGGACAGGCGGAACATAAGTCGGGTACGGAATGGATGGCTGGAAACCCTGACTCTCGAAGTACTCCTGCATGGTATGCGAAACCCACTGGTCGTGTACCTGTCTCCTCAAAATATCGCTCTCTATCCTCTGCATGTCTCTCTCCCTCCTCCGATCCATGCTGCTCATCTGCTGGGATAAGTAGCGTAAATCAATCTCCTGCTCTGGGTCAGCATGCTGGACTGGAGACCTCTGCCGGCATCGACGCTGAGCTCTGGGGGCTGGCTCAGGCTGTGGCTCTGGCTGCGGCTCTGGGTCTAGCTGAGCATCCATGTCATGACCCTCTTCAGCAGGGTCATCTGCCAGACTGAATGAAGCACCGTGATCGTCTCGACCGATCACTCTCATCAGCTCCAAATAGCCCTTCTGCATAAATCGCGGGTCTGACCTCGTGAGTCCCCGCGCATGAGGAGAAGAGGAAACATCAAAAGATTTGGCGAGCCTGGATATAAAATGCCCACCAATAATGGGGCTCTTCGCCTTCGCTCCCTTTGTTTTCCTGCAAGGAAAACTGCAAGTGTGTATGAGACATTGAGGCACACACCCTCAGATAGTAGGCACCACAGGTAGAAGACATCGTCAACTGGTACCTTCTCACCTCCCTTACGGTGATTAACCGTAGTGGCTACGAGTCTATGAAGCAAGCGGTGGACAGGGGAGCGGATACGGCTCTCCACCGCGGTGTGTGAATCAAAAACCTCATCGGCTAGCAGACGCGAAACATCTGCTAAATGGAACTCCTCGGGCTGGTGCTTCAGGCAAGCCTAAAAAAATGTGGAGAATCTAGGGGAGACAGTCTCCTCCCTCGTGTATAGACCTAGGCGTATCCCTAGCTCCAGTGCACTGCACTCGCGACTAACTCCTCCCAGCCTGAAGGAGAAAGCAGTCCTATCCGTCACTTCCTTGTGCTGCTCGAAATGTACAGTCGATATGAACTCTAGCGTGATCTCTCGGAAGATGGGCTCCTGGAAATGGAAAAGTCTGTCCCAGGCATGACAAGTGAAACCAGAAGCAGCATGGATTTTGGTCGTGAACGCTGCTAGACGGTGGTCTAGCCCGACCGTGGCTGCGAAATCCCAGTCCAGAGATGGAGGTACATGAATGTCTTTTTTATGAATTTTTGCCAACTCGCCAAAGTACCGCTGTCGCCTCGCATCGTTAATTGTGGCGGGAAATTGGAGCCACGGATGCGTAGGTAAATCCTCAGGTGGTTGATTTTGTCCTCTTCTTCCTGCCATTTTCCTGTAAAAAAATTAGAATAATAAAAGAGTAGAGAAGTTAGCTTGAAAACAATAAAGAAAAATCAGATTTTAGCTTCTGGTCGGAGATCGGGTCGCGATCCTTGCGGATCGGGTCGCGATGGGCTGAAGGAGTCGGGTAAGGTTGTCCGGTCCTGATCGATGTCAGGTCGCGATCCAGATAAGGATCGGGTCGCGATCTTTAAATGGGTCGGGTCCGTAGGTGTCCGGATCGAAATTTGTTTTACCTTTCAATATTCAAAGATCGGATCGCGATCGATGGTGACACCAATGGTAGGGTCGGGATCTATAAACAATATCTAAGAACATCAAGGATCGGGTCGCGATCCAAGAATGTTTTCAACGATAGGGACGCGATCGTTGAAGATCCGACTAGGGTTTGCGATTTTTTTATCAATTTTCAAGCCAAAATATCTCTACCTAATAGGGTTTTTTTCGGAAATCAAATTCTCGGAGGATCTAACAATCTATTGTGCAAATAACATTTAAAACCGAGAATCAAACAAAACCTAATTTTATTCCAATTTTCACAAAATATCTACCACATTCGTAATGTAAATCGAAAAGGGAGTAAGGAATTACATACCTTTGTTGATGATTTTTATTTCTGAAAAACTGGAAAAATCCTAGATCGCGATTTACCGTAGAGATCGTGGTGCGAAGTTTGTATGTGGGTAAAAGTGAAACCCCAATGAACCGATCTGCTTTTTACCCTTGCCGCTTCGTCGGGTCGCGATCCCATATAGGATCGGGTCGCGATCTATTAAAAACACGGGACTTGGGCTTTTTCTGTACGCTGAGATCGCACCCCTATCTTCTTCATGATCGGGTCGCGATCATGATCAGGGGTATTTTTCTTTCCAGTTTTTCCTTTGATGATCTTATTATTATTATTATTATTATTATTATTATTTTTATATCAACACAATGAAAAAAAAAAAGAATAATACATACCAATCAACAAACTCGGGTTGCCTCCCGAAAGCGCTTCTTTTTCATAGATTTGGAGTCTTTTTAGCTGGACTCCATTCCCCTCTAAAGTTCTACTGTTTGGAATGGGATGTCTTCACGTTCGTTCTCGTCTTGAACACCTTCTTCATACCTCTTTAACCTGTGACCGTTCACTTTAAAACTTCCTCCACCTTCCTTGAAAAGATCCACAGCCCCGTGTGGATACACTTCTTTGATTGTGAACGGACCATACCATCGTGTCTTCAGCTTTCCAGGAAAAGTCTTAAGCGTGAATTGTAAAGTAAGACTTTCTCCCCTGCTTGGAAATCTTTGTTTCCTTTTAACCTTGAATCGTGCCACCTTTTGATTTTATCTTTGTAAATCGCCGAGTTTTCGTATGCGTCATTTCTTAGTTCATTTAGCTCGTTCAATTGACACAAACGGTTAGTACTGACAAGATTAAAGTCCAAGTTACACGTTTTTAAGGCCCAGAATGCCTTGTGTTCAACCTCTACTGGGAGGTGACAAGCTTTTCCGTACACCAATCTGTATGGGGTAGTGCCAATTGGTGTTTTGAAAGCAGTTCGAAAAGCCCAGAGTGCATCGTCAAGCTTTTCTGACCAGTCCTTTCGGCTACTTCCCACGGATCTTTCTAAAATGCGTTTTAAGGCTCGATTTGTGATCTCTGTTTGACCACTTGATTGCGGGTGATATGGTGTGGATATTCGATGGGTTACCCCATACTTATTTAAAGCATTCTCCATTTGTTTGTTGCAAAAATGAGTACCCCTATCGCTTATAAGAGCTTTAGGGACACTGAAACGTGCAAAAATGGTTTTCAGAAATTTAACCACACCTCGAGCATCATTTGTTGGTAAAGCTTTTGCTTCAGCCCACTTTGATACGTAATCCACCGCAACCAATATATATTTATTTCCGTGGGAATTAGGAAAAGGTCCCATAAAGTCAATACCCCATACATCGGAAATTTCACATACCTGGATAGAATGCAATGGCATTTCATTTTTGGACGAGATATTACTCGCTCGCTGACACGGATCGCATGTCTTGACGAAATTTGTTGCGTCTTTGAAGATAGTGGGCCAATAAAAGCCCGCTTCAAACACCTTTCGTGCGGTGTAATTTGCTCCGTGATGTCCACCTGTAGGTCCTTGATGGCATTGCTTGAGTATATCTTCTATCTCTTTCCTGTGTATGCACCTCCGTATGATGTTATCCGGACATGAGCGAAAAAGGTATGGTTCATCCCACAGGTAGTACTTGATATCGGCAAAGAACTTTTTCTATTGTTGGTGAGTAAGCCCTTTGACAAGCACTTTGGCTGCAAGATAGTTTACAATATCCGCATACCAGGGGGTCTCCATATCAACATGAATTGACATTACATTTTCTTCAGGGAAGGAGTCGTTCACTTCCTTTTCTTCCCTCGCCTTTTGCTCCGGATTTTCCAGTCTTGACAAATGATCAGCTGCCAAATTCTCGGATCCTTTCTTGTCTTGAATTTCTATATCAAATTCTTGTAACAGCAAGACCCAACGAATCAAACGGGGTTTGGCATCTTGCTTGTTGAACAGGTACTTGATTGTAGAGTGATCTGTGTAGACAATGGTTTTTGATAAAATTAGATAAGGTCTGAATTTATCAAAAGCATACACTACTGCCAGGAGTTCTTTTTCAGTCGTTGTGTAGTTTTCTTGGGCAGGATTCAGAGTTTTGTTGATGTAGTAGATTGGCTTGAATTTCTTGTCGATTCTTTGGCCTAGGACGGCTCCCAACGCGATATCACTTGCGTCTGTCATCAGTTCGAAAGGTAGGTTCCAGTTTGGGCCGACCATGATCGGGGCAGTAGTCAATTTAAGTTTCAAAAATTCAAAAGCATTAACACATTCATTATTAAAATCAAATTTTACATCATTTTGTAACAGTTGTGTTAAAGGTTTGGTTATTTTTGAGAAATCTTTTATAAATCTCCGGTAAAAACCGGCATGTCCCAAGAAGCTTCTGACTCCTTTTACGTTGGTTGGTGGTGGAAGTTTAGAAATGACTTCAACTTTTGCCTTGTCGACTTCAATCCAATGTCTTGACACTTTGTGTCCCAAAACTATTCCTTCTTTCACCATGAAGTGGCATTTCTCCCAGTTAAGCACTAGATTGGTTTCTTCACATCTTTTAAGCATTTTGTCTAGATTAGACAAACACTCTGTAAATGAGTTACCAAATAGTGAGAAGTCATCCATGAAGACCTCCATTGAGTTTTCCATCATGTCATGGAAGATTGCCGAGACACATCTTTGAAAAGTGGCTGGAGCATTGCATAGACCAAAAGGCATTCTTCGGTAGGCAAAGATTCCTAAAGGGCATGTAAACGTCGTTTTGTCTTGATCTTCTGGGTCAATCGGAATTTGAAAGTAACCTGAAAAACCATCCAAAAAACAGTAATAGGCTTTTCCTGATAATCGTTCCAGCATTTGATCGATGAAGGGAAGAGGAAAATGGTCTTTTCGTGTTGCATCGTTTAATTTGCGATAATCGATGCACACCCGCCATCCTGTCACTGTTCTGGTAGGTATAACTTCATTCTTCTCGTTGGTGATGACTATTATTCCTCCCTTCTTTGGAACGACATGGATTGGGCTGACCCATTTGCTGTCAGAAATCGGGTAGATGATACCAGCATCGAGCAGCTTCATGATCTCTTTATCAACCACGTCTTGCATTTTTGGATTAAGCCTTCTTTGGTGTTGTGCTGATGGTTTTGAATCTTCTTCCATCAATATCTTATGAGAACAGATGGTTGGGCTTATTCCTTTTATGTCAGAGATGCTCCAAGCGATGGCATCTTTTCTCTTTTTTAGAACTTTCATGAGTTCTCCTTTCTCCTCTTGGCTTAATTCAGATGAAATGACAACCGGGTATTCCTTGGTGTCAGTCAAAAATGCATACTCCAAATGGTTTGGAAGTATCTTCAAGTCCAGGATGTTCTGGTTCCTAGGAGATTTTTGCTTTGGCAGTAGCGTTTCTTCTTGGTTAGCGAAATGTGGTTCATTTTTCAAGAGTTCTTCCAGCTCCTTCAGATCCTTTTCTGGATCGAATGATTTCTCAGGAAGTTGCATTTCATGACTATAATCTTCTTCCTGTATGCCTCTGGCTTCCTCTTCCAATATTAAATCGAAGGTGTCGATATGGAAGACTGTGTCATCACTCATCGTTGAGTGTTTGATCGTGTGATCCATGCCAAAGGTGATGGCTTCAGTGCCCACCCGAATGGTTAATTTAGTGTCATGAACATCTATCAAAGCTCTTGATGTGGCTAAGAAAGGTCTTCCAAGAAGAATAGGGACTTCATCATCTTCCTCCATATCCAGTATGACAAAATCTACAGGAAAAAACAAACTTGTCAACTTTTACCAGAAGGTCTTCTACTATCCCTCTTGGATATGTAACCGCCTTGTTAGCAAGATTAATTGCCATTCGAACTGGTTTTGGTTCTGGTAAATTTAGTTTCTTGTAGAAAGAATATGGCATTAAATTGATGTTGGCACCTAAGTCTGCCAAACCATAGCTGCTGGCATGGTTTCCGAAGGTGCAAGGAAGATGTAAACCGCCTGGATCTCCCACTTTTTCTGGTAGGTTCTTCATCATTGATGTGTAACATTTTTCACTTAATGTTACCAGTGACACCTCTTCCATTTTCTTTCGGTTAGTTAGGAGGTCTTTGAGGAATTTGGCATATTTTGGCATTTGTGTTATTGCATCAACGAATGGAATGTTGATGCTCAGCTGCTTCAAGTGCTCAAGAAATTTCTTGAATTCTTTATCCTCCTTCTCCTTCTTCAACCGTTGAGGGAATGGAATGGTCGGTTGGTGTGGTTGAGGTGAAGCTGTTTCTTTTGTTCCTCCATCCTTAGTGCTCCCCGGATCTTTTCCAGCTTTATCTTTTTGTGTTTCAGGAGTTGAGTTGATGGCTTCTTCAATGACTGCTGGTGGGATGATTTTTCCGCTTCTGGTTGTGATGGCTTTAGCCTGTGCTTGTGGGTTTGGTTCGGTGTTGGTAGGAAGTGTTCCTGGTAGTCTTTCTTGTAACACTTTTGAAATTTGGCCAATTTGGTTCTCTATGTTTTGGATAGAGGCGGCTTGATTTCTTAGTTGAACTTCAGTTGCTGTGTGTCTCTTTTCTGACCCTTCCATGAATTTACCCAATATGTCTTCCAAGTTTGGTTTCTTCTCTTGGTTATGTTGTGGGTTAAATCCTGGTGGTGGCTGTTTTTATTGATTATAGGTATTTTGCTGGCGTTCAAATGGTGGTTGTTGCCTTTGTTGCTGGTTGTAGAAATCATTTCTTCCTCGCCAGTTGTTTCTACGTATCGGGAAGTCAAATCTGTCTCCAGATGAGTAACAAGCTTCTCCTTTCTTATTACCATCTTCATCGTATGGACAGTCTTTCTGTAAGTGAGGACCGCTGCAATTGTCACAGCCTACCGTTATTGCATGGATATTTTGAGTCATCTTTTTTAGATCTCTCCCAAATTGATCCAATCGGTTGTGAATAGCGGACATTCCTTCCACTGCCTCTTCTTTTAACTTTCTTCGGCATGATGGATCTCTTGAGGAATGGTAATGGTGAGAGTGTTTTGCCAGTTCCTCAATTCGTTCATAAGCCTCGGTAGCGGTTAAGTTGATGAGGGGTCCTCTCCCGTCTAGTAGTTGTCTTGTTTGTGTGTTGATGCAGTCGTAGAACTTCTGAACTTTTTGGTGTTTGTCCATGTCGTGTTGTGGACAATCCTGAATCAATTCTTTGAATCGACTCCACGCTTGGTACAAAGTTTCATCTTCGTCTTGGAGAAAGTTCTGAATCTTTGCTTTCAGTTTATTTATTTTGGACGATGGAGTGTATTCTTCTATGAAGTCTTGTTTCAGTCCGTTCCATGTAGTGATGGAACCTGGAGGCAGTCTTTTCAACCATTTCTTTGCTCCTTCGCGTAATGTCATCGGGAAGATTCGTAGCATTATCGCGTCTGAGGAAATTCCTGGAATGTTGAAACAGTCAGTTATTTCTGTGACTTGCTCGATGTGTTCGACTGGATCTTCTTCTTCTGTTCCTTTGAAAGTAATGCCCTTAAGAGCTGAAAGGTAATGGCCTTTAAGCTCAAAATTTGCATTTTCCGGTATCTTGGGCCGTACACGACTTGGTCCTGTTCCGTCTCCTTCTCTGTTGTAATATGCTTTCAAAGTTGGTTCTTGCTCGTTTACTGGGATGTCCATTTCTTGTCTAGGTTTTTCTTTCGGAAAAATGCTTCTTCTTATTCTTCTCCTTGCGTTAAACTCACGTTCTGGTTCGTTCAGTGCAGGTATGATATTCGGTTGTGAACTTCGGGTCATACACCGTATACAAGAATTAGAAGAAACTGCACTCAAGTTGGTTGCACCCCTTTTTTATTTTGTTTTATTATTTTTTTTATATATTTTTTATATATAAAAACAAATAAAAATTTAAAACGTTTCAAAACCTTTATGTAATCAATTAATTATAAATAAATTGAATATCTTATCAAGTCTACTATAATGCGTTGACTATCAAATAAAAAACGGCCAGGCAGGACAGTAAGGAGGCAGGACTCTTTCGGTCAATGACCTTTCGAAAATCCAACAACCAGACCGAATCTGTCTATTCTGACACCGTTCTCGTAAGTAGAATTACTAGCATTATAGTTGGTCCGATAATCAATTTAGTTTGACATAACTAAATAAATTGCAAGCAGGTCTTGAAATTATTTAGCAAAGAAACAAGAGAAACATATGAAAGATTTGAATCAACATGAAATTTTAACTTCCCATGGTAAAAACCGTAAAAAGGATCGATTGATTAACAATTGTAAACAATAAAATTAATTGAATAACTCTCCGGCAATGGCGCCAAAAACTTGTTGTCGTCAAAACAACTCACTTGTAGTTGTTATGTCATTTAAGTCTTAATCCATTTATTTACCTTATTATTTGACTATTAGACTTACGAGCAAGCATTACTCGATCATTTAATAGTATAGTTTTGGTAAGTAAAGGTATCGAATTTCCACAGGGAGTTGTTAACTAACTTAGAGTTTGCAATTCTTAATCAAACAGTTTTAGGGCGAGTTTTAGTGAAACTCGTAAAACCAAGTTTTGGAATATTTATAAAAGAGATAAACTAAAGATATGCTATGGTTGCAATAACACAACAATAGAGATATGGTATGATCAAATAATAACAAAGCAAACTTTCACCTAGGATTTGTTGATTCATATAAACTTAGGTTGACTAGTTTTTGATTATGTGTAATGAGTTTAAATGGGTTGCATTAAGTATAGGATCCTATGGTCAATTCACCAATTCTAGTGACTTTTAAGTTATTATAGTACAATGGTCATGTAACTAAAAAACTTATAGTCATGAAATATTAATATAAGCTAGCATGCAAACATAGTCCATATCCTAATGGTCATAGCAATATGTTCATACAATCAATGGTCATGAGTTGTAATTAAATGTGATATAAGTTTTATTTCACTATTCAAGTTGATAACTTAGACAGCCTTCCTAGTTAAATGACCAATAACTAGTCCAACGATATATAATTGTCAATTACACATCATACGGTTCATATAATCAATAGGTTTAAATGGTCAATAAACCTTAATCACATGAAGATGGTTATCAAGAATATAAACCCTAATCTCATTTAATATGTATAGCATGCAATTTATATATCCTAACCAATGTTAAACTCGAATCAAGAACTAAATCAACACATGTTAAATATTAATGAATCAACATATCCTAGGCAAAAGTTACAGGGATTTAGCCTAGCATGGTATCAAATGTACAACAACAATATGAAGAATACATGATAAAAGATACCAACCGGTTTACAATCGATGAATCCTTGCTTATAATGAAGACCTTAACTCCTTCTTGTTATGAAAATCACTCTCAATAACATGTAAAAATGTTAAATATACGAATATATATCTGAACTATAGTTTCCTTGCTCTCTATGGTCTGTCTTAAAAGAAGAGGAGAAGGCCTCTATTTATAGTTCATGTTCCAGACATCATCGCGTCGCGATCCAACACAGGTCGCGTCTCGATCTTTTAAATGCATTCTTTTTGCTAGTGGTCTGTGGCCCGACGAGTGGAGCGTAGTAGTTTTGATGATTATGCCCGATCAGTGGAACATAGTTGGTGAGGCAATCGCGTCGCGATCCCAAGGGTGATCGGGTCGCAAACTTCAGTCAGATGCGATTCCTTGGTCAGCAATTGTCAGCATATGGGGTCGCGATCCTTAGTTAGATAGGGTCGCGATATGGCTCCAGTTGAGCTTTTTCGTCTGTTTTACGCTCAAAAATCTCTATATCCAGCTCCTTTACTCCAGCAATGTCATCTCACTTCATTTGATCACTTTTAAGCTCGAATTCAGCTCCTTCTTTATCCGCAAAGCTATTTTCCTGAATTTTGGTAATTTTGGCGTTATAAGTATCTTTTATCTTTAGATAATACCAAAAACACATGTTTAAGCACTCGATATTGCCCGAAATATATGTATAAATTAGGCAATATCAATGACCTCTATTACAAGAGTTATATATATATATATATATATATATATATATATATATATATATATATATATATATATATATATATATATATATATATATATATATATATATATATATATAGAGTTAAGATCTTTTGAGAACCAACTTCACCCCGAGAACCCGAGAACTCCCAAACCGATATTTTTTTCAAAAAACAGACCCCACAGGCCTCTTAGACGCTCAAAATGGGCCCAGGGCGCTGAAAAAAATTTCTAAAAAAGGACTTTTTTTTAAAGATTTGTACATGTGCAAAAAAAAATTTGTACATGTACAAACTTTTTTCTACGTACACTTTTTTTCATGTTTTTTTATAGATGCCTTTGTAACACATATTTAAAGCGTTTTGTAAAAAAAATTTGAAAAAAAATGTACGTATAAAAAAGTTTGTACATGTACAATTTTTTTTGCACATGTACAAATTTTTGAAAAAAAAATAAAAAAGTTGTTTTTTTCGGAATTTTTTTCCGAATAGACTTATATTTGAGCGTTTTAGAGGCCCCAATTTTCGGTTTTTCGAAAATGTTGACCGTTTGGGAGTTCTCGGGGTAAAGTTGGTTCTCAAAAGATCCTAACTATATATATATATATATATATATATATATATATATATATATATATATATATATATATATATATATATATATATATATATATATATATATATATATATATATATATATATATATATATATATATATATATATAACTCTTACATAGGAGGCCATTCAAATGAATGTGAATCAAGATATCTCATATACTTGCACCACATTCACTTGAAACTCCTACACCCTTTCATGTTCCGATCATTAATGAAATTTACTAATGACCTTTTATTTTCCTATCATTTATACATGTCGTACTTATATTAGTAGTATATATATGTAAGATTTCTCTCACAAAAAACATTCAAGTGTTTGAAGAGTTTGTAATTCAAATATGAAGAGTTCGCGAAATGGATTGTATCGCAATAATGGTTATTACAATGCGAACTTTTCTTTGAAGAATAGTGTTTTAGATGAGAGGTAAAAAATAATTTTTTTTCAATATATGTACGAATCTAACTATGAGTTTCAATATATATATATATATATATATATATATATATATATATATATATATATATATATATATATATATATATATATATGTGTGTGTGTGTGTGTGTGTGTGTGTGAGAGAGTATATATATAAAAACTATTTTTATATAATAATTCATAGTCCGATAGAGTTCATTTTATATAAATAGTACATACAAAATATTAAACACTTATAATTAAGTTTTTTGTAGTAGGTTTGGAGCGTTTTGACTAAATTTTGATTGATATATTAGATGATAATATCATTCATCCAATTGACTTAACACAATTGAACTATTTCAATCATATTTATTTAACTCTTATAAGCATAAATAATTACCATAAGTAAAAAAATAATATTTTGAGCTACACATTGGTGTGTACTTGGTTCTTAGTAGAAAATTTGTTTTTATAAATACACATGTATTGGCACATTAGTTTGATATTTTGGAAAAAAATTGAAAATACATTCGAATAAAATGCAAAAGAAAAAACATAGCTATGAGTGTTTTGTATAATAACTCATAGTTGTATACAATTTATTTAATATAAATAACACATAAGAAACGTTAGACATTTATAATTAAGTTTTTAAAAGTGTATTTGGATGGTTTTGACACGATTTTTATCTAGATATTAGATTATCATATTTATCATTTCACTGATTAAAACAAATTTAACTATTTTAATCATATTTAATTAAAACCCATAAATATCATTTACGTTACATAGGTAAGAAATCTATTCAGTTGCAACGATTTAATGGAAATAACTCTTAGTTGAAATTTGAAGAGTTTTAATATTAAAATAAAACATCAATATAATAACACATTAGTAATTATATATAGTTTTATGAAAATTTTAGTTAAATAGAAATTTGAGTTTTGACAAAGTAAAAGGAAAAAAGAAAAAACATGGCAATGATTTGTGAAATAAATATATAAACCAGTTTTTTTTTTTTAGTTTTAAATGTCATTTAATTATTGATGTAATTGAATTAATAACAAATAAAAACTTTTAATTATGTTTGATTAAAACGTAATGTTTTTCTATATTAACTCATGTATTACAATTTATTTTATATAAATAATACACAAAAATATTAGACACTTATAGTCAAATTTTTAATAATGGGTTTGAGGATTTTTGATCTAGATATTAGACCATCATATTATTTATTTAGTTGATTAAAATTTTTTAATATTTTTTTCATATAAATTAAAATTCATTAGTATCAATTAAGTATCATAACTAAGAAAATATTTTTTGAGTTGTAATGATTTAATGCTAAATAATCCTTAGCTTTCTTATTTATCTATAATATCATCATAATAATATATTATATGTATACAAATATAAATTTTATTAAATATCATCAACTTCAATCATTATAACAATTATAAATTCCAACCTCAAAATTTATGTTTTTTATCATGTGTTTCAAGTTAATAATAATGATTTAAATCATTCTTTTGATTTTTTATATAAAAAGTTATTTCATTCTTTTGAGTTTTTATATAAAAAGTTATTTTATAGTTAAAAACAATGATATTTACAATTCTAACAAAATATGTTTGTTTTTATTTTAACTAAACTTTATTCCTACGCAACGTGTGGGGATTCGCTTAGTATATATATAACCGTGGAAAGAAATTATAATGTTCTATTTTTGATCATTTAAAAAGACATTAGAGATCGTCTATTAAGATGTTGATTTGGTACGAAAGGAAGATTGTTATACAGATTTTGCGCATAATTTGCGTATATGGGTCAAACAATCAAAAGCTACAAGCATAACAAAGTTGTTTGGAGGTTAGGTTCAGCTGCCCTAATTATTAAAATACAATGCAGAGATCTCCCTCTGATCTCCCTCTTTCACTATGCCTGCTAGCTGTCTTAACTTTTAACATGCAATGAGAACCCTCGCTAAAAAAGAGCTAATCACTAAAAATAAAGATAAAAATAATTGGTTTCATCCTAGAATCCACTTTATTCTTCAACCACAAAACGTTCCATAGAAGACTTTTGACTACGAAAATGTTTGATCTTATTTCATAGCTACGTATTACTTCTTTAACAAGGAGTCTGAATAACAGCTCAATTAAATTGGTTCCTGGTTGAATTTGTAGAATTCCATGAAAAACAAGCATCAGTTGGTTTAACCTTTACAATAACATCGTCGTTAGACTCTAACGGTTATGTGGAAGGCCGTGCAGATCCTAACTCAAATTTATACAGATAAAAATAGGAAAATTATGGTGGTTACTCTCAAGGTGGATGCAGGATTTATCAATAGCCTGACATCGAAATTTTTTTTCTAAAGATAATATAATAAGATAAAAAAATTTCCGACCAAACATTCAAGGTAAACTTTATAAGCTTAACGAGTAAAAATATAACCACAATCTACAACAATAAGCATACATAATTAAACATAACATTGCAACATCAAAATTTTTGTTGTCCATGACATTTATCCAGCCACAAAAGGCTTCCAGCGACATAGGCAATTTACCAAGCCACAAAAGCAATATTTCAACCATTATCATTCAAGCCACATAGGCAACACGCCAACTACTAAGGCATTAACTCAAGATACATAGGCAATTCTCTAGCCACTTAGGCATTCACTCAAGCCACATACGCAACACTCTAGCCACTTAGGCATACACTAAAGTGTTGGGGTTTTTACAGATTAACACAATTTATGATGCAGTGGAAGACAAAAACAGATTAAATCTCGTAAACTAAGCATATTAACTAACAATATCATATCATGTTCATAATCAGGATTATATGGTCTAAGCTGTAACACCCAGCTTTCAGCACAAAGTATACCCAAAAATTTTCGCGTTTACAACTTAAATAATACAATTGGATAATCATATTTTCTGGATGCTACAAGAAGTTATTATCGAGAATCGTCACGATCCGATCCGGGCGCTACAACTGCTAACCTGCACACAACACAACACACAGACACACGTAAGCTATAAAGCTTAGTGAGCAATAATATAACTGCCTGAATAACTTATTTATAATGTAATACATCACCCAACTCATGGGTGCAGTCATTTACTGCAACAACTTATAAGTACTGGTTAATATAAACATATCCGACCAGCTATAATTCATTCTCAATAGCTAAAAAATACTCTTTATGACACAGCTATCTCCCAACATCTAAACTACTAAATGAACAAGCATGGTGTATTACAAGTAACACAAGCATACACCTGAACGACAACTCAGTACCTTTACACGGTACTCTGTCACACTAACTTCCAACACGAATTCCTCCACTCTACGACCTCTTTGATCGTAATCCATAAGGACTTTATATCTATCTCCTCCTCAACCTCCACGGTTTCGAGTCACTAAGACTCAACACTAACCCTATTGTAGTATGAGTACAAAAGCTCTAACCGCATATGTTAGGCACTTAAGCCCAACCTCCTAGCCACGGAGGCCGATATATATAATTTGGACACTTGAGTCAAATCTCCTACCTACAAAGGTGTATAATTTGGATATCAAATCCAATCTCCTAGCCACAAAGGTTGTATCATTTGGATATCAAATCTAATCTCCTAGACACAAAGTTCGTATAATTTGGACACTTGAGTCCAATCTCCTAGCCACAAAGGCCGTATATGAACCACAAAGGTTCCTACAATATATCGGGTAATTAAACCCAAATACGTAGCCATCAAGGCCATATATGAACCACAAAGGTTCCTACAATATGGGTCGAATAATTAACCCGAAATCCTCGGTTACTAAAGCCAATATATGAAATCACTTCAATTGATAATGATTCAATCAATACGTATTACACAAGATATAGTATAGATTAATCACTATATGATCTCAAAGATGTTCCCTGACATCTCTCTCACAAGGATCCCGTTATGGGACAACTCTAGCCACAAAACTCTCTACACATTGACACATAATCACAAGACACTTATCACGTGCCTAACTAATTTACTCCATGTGGTATATGAGGTACTCATTACACAATGATCTTTGTACACCCGTGGAGTAACAAGCATTGTTTACACACAATATCATACCGTATATATTTTTCATCATAGATACTTATTATCCACACTCTCCATGGTTGCTAAGTACTCACTAAGCAAACCACTAATATCTCAGTTATACATAATCACAAAGTACTCCTTAAGTGATCTGTAAACCTTACTTCAAGCAGATACGAGATTCTCATCTCAATAACGGTTACTAGTCATTATAATCACCAACTCTCTAACACATATAATCACAAGTTATTCTCTATGTGTCTACTTAGTTTACACATATTCTACTATATGTATCGTCAACAATTAATCACATATAACATACACAACATGTTACAAATAACATGTTAAGTAGAGTTACTCACTTGGATATAGTAGCTTTATAACGTTCTAGCTGGTACAAATGATAGGCCAAAGTGTCTTCTCTTCACTTTCAGCACATACACCATACCACATACACCATATATATGTAAATACCGTGTATTTACTCTACAATAGATATATTCACTCAATCATAGCTTATATCAAGTTTAGGGTTTGAATAAAAATCCAAATGCACATCCAATTTAAGAACTACTTGCTACAACCTCATTAGCTGCAGGTGGGTTATCAACACCACCTGGAACTAAACCTTCAAAAGTAAACCAACCATCCAATTCAAGCTAGAACATGAAATCTTACGTTCAAGAAGCAAGGTATCACATCATACTTCAATCCTTCAAGCTCTAGCCTTCCAATTCGACTTCCAAATGTCTGAGAATTTTTTTCTAGGGTTTCAAAGGGTTTTTAGTCAATAGGATTCTTTTCCAAATGACTGAAAAACACACTCTAAAAGTGAATCTGCGACATTAGTGCCGCTAATATACTCATTAGCGCTGCTAATGTTCGCTGCACAACCCGTGCTTGCGAAAACGACCCGTTTGACCCCTTTTCGACTCTCGGACTGCTTTCTGAACAATTTCCACACGACCCGTATGGGTATGAAATAGTCTCGGATCAGTTTCTACATCTATTTTACACGACCCATGTAACCTTATTTTGGCATTTATCAAGTTAAAACTTCATCCAAAAGGGTTTCTAACCACCCAAACACATATTACAACATAATTAATCTTAATCGCACTAAGATTAACACATAAACACCTACCAAAAGGGAACATGGTGTTGCATAAGCAATTGCGTCAACAACAAAAAATGAATATGAATTCAAACATTTGTTTGGATGTAAGGATCCAAAGTAGAATCCCTCTGATGATTCACACCCAAGAACACCAGAAGAACAAGCAGACAGAAACCTTCCTGGCTTGAGGATTTCGATCCAAAACCCTTGAAGGGTGTGTGGATTTTCGACAAGCAGGAGGGAGGAAGGAGAAAGACGGTGGCGTCTCACTCGGAGGGTATTGGATGCCTTAGGGTTTGACCCCAAGGCCTCTATTTATACTAGAAGGCTTCTAAGGTTCCAAACATAAGGAGCTTTATGGCGGCCGCACCACCTGGACTTATTTCTATTAATTAACTATTAATTAATTACAATCGAATCCTTTTAATTAATTTCTATAAATTAATTTCACAACTAATTTATTAATTGATTCTTGATCCTGTTTCTGATCAATTTATTTCTTAATAAATTAATAAACTGATCATTCCTCTATTATTTCTGATACTGTTTGTTTTTACTGGGTTTGAGGGTAACCCAAAAGGACCTTGCCTTTATTAGAAATAACACCATAGTTTTTGACCTTGGACACTAACACCAACATAAAGCCACATAGGAAACTCACTAGCCACAAAGGCAACATTCTAGCCACTTAGGCATATGCATTATTCACGAATATCTTTAAACTCTTTACACAGAGGTTAGAAGGGTGGTTTTAGTCACTTTATAATATCACGTAGGGGCGATGGATAAATGCAAGTATTCTAAAACTAAAAGTTCATGTTTTCCTCGATCAACCTACATTGGGTTTCCATCACATTTCAATGTTTTTATACCCATTCAATACCCACAATAGTCCTAATTATCCTTGGGTATAATGCCTTTGTTTTACAAGTCTATACGCGCCTATAAGAGGCATAAAACATTTTTAACCGATTTTACATGACGTTATCCTTAGGTGATAGCGTCGCCATCATGTAAGCGCAGGGTATATCGTGATGGTTTGCTGCATAGCTGTGCTATATACTATGTTACATGTCATAATGGTCGCGAATGGTTAGCTTCTTGGTTTGTCCTAATTCAGACCTTTAGACTAGTTTTCTAGTACATCTATTAGATGGGTTTTGGTCAAGGTTTGGTTTACTATTAATAACATATGTCTAATTCAATTACTCTCAACTAATTAATCATCTTGGGTTTCAAAACCCATCAAATCCCCAAAAGGAAGTAACCATGCCTAGATATAAGTAGTTTACAACATCTCCTTAGATATTTGTAAGTGAATTCATGGTTACTTCTTCAATTATACTTCCATATTTGCCTAATTCTCCATCAATTCGTATGAGGAGTGAAGGAAAGGTGTTTTGGGGCTAAATGGCTGACTTAATACACTTTAAGTCAATGATTCTCCCCAGGGTATGTGTCGCGATTATAGCTCCGTTAGAGTCGCTATTATCTAGTCGCGTCATTACCTACTCACTTAATGCAACTATGCTCATGACATTCTATTTCCATATTTATTTCACTTGAGGCATCATAGATGCTTATAGCTTCGCAACCTTGTAGTTCATAGTGGCACTATTATTTGGGCAGAAGGTATGTTTTTCCTTCAATTTCTTATTATAACTCTTAAACACCAAACCTATTACAAGGCAACATTTAAGCAATTCATATACACTTAATAAACCTCTATACTACTATAATGCTACAACCATACCAAAAGAAATCATGAGATTTTACTTACCAAATCAAATGCATTGTCATAGTTACAAAACATGGAGTTGTTGTTGATTTTAATGTCCACATGTCATTTTAGTATAATGAAATTAACAAGATCAACAATTGTGTTCAAATCATAATTTTAGATAAGCTAGGAGGTGATGAGCGCATGCTTGTATAAAACGAGTTTGATCTCAGTTCGACCAAAATGACGGGGGTCAAGTGGGCAGTGAGCCGTCTAGAAAATATATTTTCCTAAAGAAATCATTATGGTTAATATTATATTGAGATTATAGTTAATGATAATTTCCTTTGAAATCATCATATTTTATTTATGAGATTGAATCAACATTTAATCATGATTAATCTTTATTTTTGGTAATTAGAAGAATTAGAATTCTATAAATCCCTAGTTCATGCTTTTTTATTGATGTCTTGATTCGAAATTGTTCCTTAAACGATTATCCCCATCATCTGGATTTTCTAATACCTAGTCTTAGGGTCAAAATATCGTATTCGGAAAATGATCACACAATCCTTCAAGCAATCCAAAAACTTCTTAATTCTAGAAAGGAACCTTCCTACCAAACTTTAACAAATCTGATGTTTGTTTTGTGTTTCTAAAATAATGAGTGAATCTATGAAAGAGATGACTTCCATGTTCAACAAGTTGAAAACGTTTCAGGAAAGGACTTTCGTTGTTGGTAAAAGAATATACTTATTCTCTTAACTACTCTAAAGGCGGTTCACGTTCTAAGTCCATTTGCACTAGAAGCCAAGAAAAAGAAACTATGGAGCAAACCAGACACCTCTCCAAGTGGAAGAATGGTGACTACATATGAAAATGCTACATTGTTAATGGTATTTTTGATCCTCTCTTTAATATCCACCAGAACATGGAGAGTGCAAAGGAATTATGGAACACCCTTGAGTGTAATTATATTATTGAGAATACTTCTAGCAAGAAGTTACCGGTTAGCGATAATAAAACTTATAAAATGGTATACTTACGGCTGGATATGGAACAATACAATGAAATCCTTCACATTCTTAGTCGATCCACTCCATTCAATATCGAAATGTATGAATGTATTCGTTTCAAGTGTGATTAAAAAGTTACCACATATTGGAAGCACGTTAAACACACTATAAAACAACAAAAGGAAGGTCTCAATAAGAAGGGTTTTATCATATTGGAAGCACGTTAAACACACTATGAATGTAGTCCCATATAAATTGAGGAATCACTTAGTGTTCAAGAAATTGACAAGAATAAAGGGAAACCAGACGTTGGAAAGCCTTCTGTTCACATGGTCAAAATAAACAAAAATGATAAAACCCACAAGGAAAAGGGCATCAAACGCAACTATGATGGTCGTGACAAACTACACAAGAACCCCAAGGACCTAGTTTGTTGGAGATATCAAAGGACAAGTTACATTAAGTATGATTGTTAGGTAGGTCTCAATAAGAAGGGTGATGAAAACAGTGGTGATGGAAACAGTGGGTTTAATGACTCGACTGTAGCAAATGGTGCTCAGGATTATACTAACCTTGGTAGTTCTATTCAAATTTATTGTTCACTAACTCCTGAATCATTTTATGTACATGGATGATGATTGTACATGGTGGGCTGACTCGATTGATAGAAAACATATGTGCAAAGATCATCGATGATTCAAGAGGTTGACAATAATTGATGATGGATCCACGATTAAGATAGGATGATGAGTTGTGTCAACGTATTTGTGATGTTGTAGTTGTTATTGTTAAGTTTACTTATGGGAAAACATTAAAGTTGTTAGTTTGCTTGTTCCTAAGCTTCACAAAAACCTAGTTAGTTGTAGTTGTTTAAACTGTGATGTTTTTGAATAAGTTTATGAATCAAATAGGTATATTATATATTGATTTGGTACATTTATTGGATTTTGATATTTATGCAATTGAATGTTTTGTTTCAATTTGTTAATACTTTGTCTTGTGTTGATAATTCTACATTTTATCATCATCTTCTATTACTTCTTGTAAAATTGATGACTCTATGTTATGTAGGGATGTTTTGTTATGCTGAAGTGTATATCAAGATAAGAAGTCGAAACAATATTAATTAGAAGACACCTTAAACACCGAAGAGTACAAGGACAACAAAGAACTGATCTTTTTCTACCATCTCATCAAATTCTAAAATGTCCTGTGGTATCTAGGTATGATAGACTTTACAGTCACATGCTTTTTTTACAGGTCCAAGTGTAACGCCACATAAACTGACATCGAGTATATATATTTCATTCAATAAATCAAATATAGTTTTATTTCAAACCACGGTACTCGATGCCTTGGATGCGACAAGAGGTTATCTTCAAGATCATTCCACGATCAAAGTCGGGCGTTACTACACCTAAGTCCTGTGAAACACCATAACTAAATGTAGTAAGCAAAAAGCTTAATGAATAACTCTACCATAGCAAACAAAATTCTACAGCGAGTTTCAAGAAGCCTAAACATACATTAAGATTTCACACTCGTTGTCACATGAACACCACACATCAACATTATTTATACATGCATAATAACACAAAGATCACCACTTACATGCACATAAATCGTATGAGAACTAACATCAATAGTATACACATTCACTCAATGATCTTGGGCATTCCACCAACCCAGAAATACATCAACAGTATTTGGATACACCAAATAGTTGCAAGATACTTGTTATGCAACTATCAGAACACCATGTAAAATACACCACATAACATAATAACCAATGATTACATCACTTGTATCTAGTAAACTACTCTTAGAGTTGCACCAATAACAACACATAATATTCTTCATACTATTATTCACCAAGGTATTGAACCTAACAGCACAATACTATATATATATATATATATATATATATATTTATATATATATACACACACACACACATACATACATATATATATATATATATATATATATATATATATATATATATATATATATATATATATATATATATATATATATATATATATATATATATATATATATATATACACACACACACACACATAACATTGCAACATTTTTATAACCAATAATTTGCTATTATATAAGCATAGCATACAACAAAAAACCAATCAAAGCTATATAAAGTTACTCACATTGGTAGACGTGTAGAATAATTCCCCTCGATCCTAACATTATCCGTGTTCTTGTTATCACCAACTTCAGTACAATCACCAATTAAACATACTTATTCAACCACTTGAGGCAATACACTTTAATCTCATTAAACAAATGATTTTTATCCCCTCAAGACAGATAGCACTGCTATCTTCAAGAGATAGCGTCGATATCTGTGATGTTCATACATAGAGTCACTATGTGTTTGTAGATAGCGTCACTATCTATTAACTCATCTTTAGTTCTTCTCTGAATCCGTCCAGACCACCTTTCAATTAGGCTTTTTACATATATTAGTCACATTTTAGTCCTAAGAGGTTCTACAACCTCAAAATTCGTCCAAAACACCATCAATTTTAATATTACACCATAATTTCACCACTTTACCTTTTTTAACCAAAACTTTAACTAATTGTACATCATTCCATCACCTTAAGACCATGATATACAAATTGTTGGATTTGGTGTCTAAGTCATGACTTATAAATTGCATTTATCTTATTAATTACAGCAAATTCCATTTGGGTTGCCCTCATAGCTGGAGGATTGGTGTAGAGTTAAGTAGTGAGAAAAGTTGATTTATTAATTGTTTAATAAATCAATAGAAATAAAATAAAATAAATACTTTTTTTAATATATTTAAGTGTTAATATATTAATTAGAAACTATAATAATTAATTATAAATTAATCTAGAATTAATTGGATTTAATTTAGTGATTAATTAAGAGTGCAGGGACTAGTTCGTATTTATTCAATAGTTGAATAAATGGCTGGCTAGTGGCAGGGGCCAAAGTTGGCGCCAATATGGAGGGTTTAGAAGCCTTGGTCCAAATCGTCAACAGGCTTGCCCATTAAGGTGGCTCCTCTATGGTTTTGACTGTAACCCTTGGAGGCTATAAAAGGAGCCTCTTGGCCACCCCAAAACCTGCGCCATCTTTACCATCTCACTGAAACTCTGCTGTCTTCTCTCCTCCTGCTTGGGTGTGACTCTATTTGAGGCACGAAACTTTTGCTGCTAGCTTCTGGATCAAGAATCAAAGGTTGGTTCTCTTGATTTTAGTCTTTCGAAATTATTGTTTGGCCTTAGGTTTTGTTGTATGTTCATAAGACAGAAAAACATAGATCCTCAATTAGGTTGCATGTGAACTTAGGATTTCTAGTTCATTGTTTGTGCAAAACCTTACAGTGGTATCAGAGCCTTGGCTGTTTTTCTATGTGAATTGCTATAACTATTTTGTCTAAGGGTTTTGTGCGAAATTAATAACCCTTGGAGAGGCCTTGTCGATGTTGGTGGCTAGGGTTTTGAAAACCCTAGCCTCCGCCCTCCCCTTTTGCGATTTTGCTATGCTAAGAAAGTAGGTTGTTATTTTTGGTAATTTAATTAATTAAATAACTGGAACCCTTAAACCCTTGCATGCAATTTTCGATCCACTAGGGGTTTAAGATAGGTAATTAATTTGATGAATTTTGGGATGCCTATCTTTGATTTAATTAATTCAATTAATAGTTTAATTAAAAGATAAATTAAATCACTTAAAGATTTAAATTTAATTTTTAAAATTATATGATAATTTGCAAAAATTAAAAGATTAAATCTTAAATATTTTAAATAAGATTAAAATACATCTTATACATAGTATAATTAAAAGTTAATATTATTTGTATAAGATTAAGTTGGTTAGTCTTACCGTTAGTAGGCCTCATTCACAAAACTGTCCTATAAATAGGGTATAACACGACTGCCTATAAAATGGTAGTCTAATGGGTGTCCACTCTCACCCACCGCTCTCCTGGTCAGTCGAGTGTCGTTAGCCGAACGGGTTTGATAGAACCGCTTAAGCCTCTTAAAAGTATAATGCTATAATTGAAAGTACTAGAACCATTAACAAAATCCCAATTTAGTTACTTTAGGTTAAAAATGTGAATTGATGCTAATCCATGGAATTGCACATTGCAGTTTATGAAACGTTGGTGGAGCGTGTGTGGTTTACCGGCACACCAATAGGAGTTCATAAAGAGTTGAAATGGGTTTCTCGATCTTACCATTGTTGATGGAGTGTGTGTGGTTAACCGGCACATCAATTTGAGATGGTAATTGACTTCGAGAGTACCAAGCTAATTTGCATGGTTATTCACACCTAGTTTGTGATCCTCGGTATCCCAGTTACAAACAGTGGGGCATTCCCGAGATTAAAATATGCTATTGAACAGTTCAATGAATCTCAAAAGAAACTAGGAATTCCATTATAATATGATTATGTTTCCGTGGTGGTATTGGCTAAATCATCATTTGCCTACCTTGTAAAATTTACAATAAAGATTATGGCATCCCTCTTCGATATTGTGAATTGTTATAGTTGGGTCCTAGCCTTATATTTATTCTTGGGAGAATATAAGGGTTATTTATATGTATCTAATTAAAACAACCATCTTTTATAGATGTCTTTCTTTGACCAAACCGTTCCCCACTCAAACTCCAATAACGTCACTTCAATCCTGTCATTGTGTTTGAAAATGACATTGGATGGCACTAACTACAATGACTGGATCTGTAACATCAAGATGGCTCTTAGGTTTGAGCACAAAGAGTATTTTCTCAAAACCGAGCTAGTTGAAGTTGACCCAGATACCGCTACTCCCGAGGAAATTGCCTCATACCAAAAACACTCGGATGATGCGACCAAAGTAGCCTGCATCATGATCGCTACCATGAACCCTGAACTACAAAGAATATATGAGGACTACTAGCCCTACAAGATGCACAAAGAACTTGCCAAAAAGTTCTGCAAGCAAGAGCGTATCGAGAGGTGCGGAGTGGTCAAAGACTTCACGAACATCAAGCCTAGGGATGGAGAGTCCATCTGCACTCACGTGCAAAGGATACAAGGTTACGTGGATTGGCTAAGGAAGCTTGTGATGCCTGTACATGAGGAGTTGGTCGTTCACATAGTGCTTAACTCCTTACTGAATTCTTATAACCAGTTCAGACTGGCATATCATTTGAACAACAATCATACTACTTTGGCTGAATTGCGTCGCATGCTGCGTACTGCTGAAAACCGGATGAAGGGTAAAAGTGTACCCTCAGTTAGTCAGCCCGTCTTGGCAATTAGATCTAGCAAGGGAAAGAAAAGGAAGGGCCCTCCTAAGCAAAATTGGAGGCAAAAGGTTCATGTCGGGTCATCTAGCAAGCTCCGAGAGCCAAATCTTTTGGCATTCCGCATGTCACAAATCCCAAGGACGCTGAATGTTTTTATTGCAAAGAGAAGGATTATTGGAAGAGAAGCTGACCCAAGTACTTGCAAGATATCAAGGATGGCAAAGTGAAGCCATCACAAGCAGGCACTTACACAATATATAATAACTCATCTTCTTCCTGTTCTTGGGTCCTTGACACCGGATGTGGTTTTCACATCTGTTTTGATTTGCAGGGCCTAGAGGAAACTAGGGAGCTGGAGCACGGTACATTGAACCTCGTCATGGGCAATAGGCGAACGTCACCTGTTACCAAGATCGGTGTCTATAGACTAGTGCTTAGTAATGGAGTTAGTTTAGATTTACATAATTGTTTTTATTCGCCAGGTATGGCTAGAAACGTAATTTCTTTTCATGCATTGTTCAGACAAGGTTATTATTACACTTTTGATAAATTGAATGGTTCAATTTCGGTTTTTAAAAATGATGTTTTTATCTTTAATGCCTTGCCTTGTGATGGAGTGTATGAAACTATTATGTGTGTTGACAATTGTGGTAATGATGTATTAAATATTGATTCTTCAAGTGGTGTAGAAAAGGCGTGTTTGTGGCATTGTCGCCTTGATCATATTAATAAGAAACGCATCGCCCAACTCCAAAAGGATTGAGAGTGGGAATCATTTGACCTTAAATCAGGCGATGTATGCGAGTCTTGTTTATTTAGCATGATGACAAAATGACCATTCAAAGGGTCCTTTGAAAGAGGTGAAGGTCTGTTGGACATCATATACACTGATGTGTGTAGTCCCTTCAGAACAACCACAAAAGATGGACGCTGTTCTATGTGACCTTTACTGAGGATTTTAGTAGATATGGATATATCTACTTAATCAAGCACAAGTCATACACCTTTGAAAAGTTCAAAGAGTTTAAAAACGAAGTAGAAAAGCAATTGGGCAGAAAGATAAAGATGCTTAGATCCGACAGACGCGGTAAGTATCTTAGTATCCAGTTTCTCGATTATCTAAAGGAATGTGGAATAGTTTCACAGTTGTCACCTCCTAGAACACCTCAGTTGAACGGTGTTGCTGAGAGGCGAAACCGAACCCTGTTGGACATGGTTCGTTCCATGATGAGTCGAGCTTCACTTCCAATCCATTTCTGGGGGTATGCCTTAGAGACTGCCGCCCATATCCTTAACGTTATCCCAACCAAGAAGGTTGCTAAAACACCTCACGAGATGTGGACATGGAAAGTCCCTCGTTAGCACACATCAAAGTCTGGGGTTGTGAAGCTTTCGTGAGACGAGAGACTGAAGACAAACTCGCAGAAAGAAGTGAGAGGTGCTTTTTCATCGGATACCCAAAACAGTCATCTGGATACTTGTTCTACAAACCAAGCGAAGACGTGGTCTTTGTAGCTAGACAAGGAGTCCTTCGAGAGAGAGAGAGAGAGAGAGCTCATTTCCAAAGAGGACAGTGGGAGTACTATTGATCTTGAAGAAATTCAAGAGACACCCAATGAAACAACCTTAGAAAAAACTAGCCACCAACATGAGGAAGAGGTTCCTGTTGGACCAACTGACATTTCATTACCTCTTAGGCGTTCGGGTAGAGTTAGCAGGCCACCCGAGTTTTATAGTTTCCATATAACTACGGATGGTGATACGTTTGTCAGTGATCGTACATTGACAAATTTGGATGAACCAGCTAACTACCATGAAGCAGTAGCGGGCCCTGAGTCTGCCAAATGGAAAGAGGTGATAGACAGTGAGATCAAGTCCATGTACGACAATCAAGTTTGGAACTTGGTTGACAATGTGCCGGGTCGAAAGACAGGCGGGTGCAAGTGGATCTTCAAGAAGAAGACCGACATGGATGGAAAGGTACACACCTTTAAAGCTTGGCTGGTCGTGAAGGGATTCACTCAAACCCCGGGGGTTGATTATGATGAAACCTTCTCACCAGTAGCCAAGATTAAGTCGATTAGGATAATGCTTGCCATAGCTGCGTTTCATGACTATAAAATTTGGCAGATGGATGTCAAAACCGCTTTCCTTAATGCGAAGTTGATTGAGGATGTTTACATGAATCAGCCAGAGGGTTTTGTAGACACAAAGCATCCTAACAAGGTGTGTAAGCTTGAGAAATCAATCTCCAGATTGAAACAAGCTTCTCGCAGTTGGAATCTCTGCTTCCATGAGAAAGTCAAAGAGTTTGGTTTCTCTAGGAGTGAAGATGAGTCCTGCGTATATGTCAAGGCCAGTGGGAGTATAGTCACTTTTCTGGTGCTGTATGTTGATGACATACTGCTCATGGGAAACGACGTTCCTACCTTGCAAGATGTCAAGTCTAGGCTCGGGAAGTGTTTCGCCATGAAAGACCTTGGAGAAGCCACCTATATTCTAGGGATAAGAATATTAAGAGATAGAAAGAAAAGACTTATAGGTCTTAGTTAGCGTACATACTTGGAAAAGGTACTAAAGAGGTTTAGTATGGAAAATTCCAAGAAGGGAGAACTACCTATCCAAAGTAATGCCAAGTTGAGTAAGACTCAAAGTCTGAGTACCGATGAGGAAATAGCTGAGATGAGGCGATTACCTTATGCTTCGGCTGTAGGATCGATCATGTATGCTATGACATGTACTCGCCTCGACGTATCTATTGCCTTGAGCATGGTTAGTCGGTACCAGGACAATCTTGGTAGAGCACACTGGATAGCGGTAAAGAACATACTTAAGTATCTGCAAAGGACGAAGAACATTGTGTTAGTCCTTAGTGGCAGTGATGACTTAAAAGTGAGTGGATACACAGATGCCAGCTTCCAGATAGATAGAGACAGTAGTCGGTCTCAGTCGGGCTGGGTATTTCTCTTGAATGAGGGAGCGGTCACTTGGAAAAGTACCAAGCAAGAGACGGTGGCTGATTCAACGTGCGAATCAGAGTACATTGCAGCGAGTGAAGCGTCTAAGGAAGTGGCTTGGCTGAAGAACTTTATCGGTCACCTTGGAGTTGTCCCGAGCATTCAGGAGCCGATGGAACTATTGTACGATAATGAAGGAGCGGTCGCTTTGACAAAGGACCCGCAAGATCATGGAAAGTCCAGGCATATTGACAGAAAGTACCACTACATTCGACATCGGGTAGAAGAAGGTCACCTCCTAGTTAAGAGGGAATCATCAGAAGATAATCCTGTAGATCTTTTAACTAAGGCTCTAAGTAGGATCAAGCATAATCAGCATGCTCGGAGCATAGGACTGAGGGATGATATTAGTTTTAGCAATTAGATAGGTTCTGAAACTTGTAACAATATAAATATAATTGACTTGGTGATTTAATAATAGAGAGTTATTAATGAGTATTGTTTGCTACCTTTGTCAATTGTTTATTATTGTGTTTCATTTTTGCATGAACGAAGACTGTCATGAACTGGTTTGTAGATTGTCTAAGGAGTTAGACATTGCAGTAGGACTGCTACAACGTCATGAGTACTTAGAAATAGAGATTTGAATATTGGATAAACCCGCGCTCAACAGATTGCTTCATGGATTATCTCATAAGCAATGTTGAGACCATAATATCTTATGATCTTAAAGTGGAGATATATGAGTTGTAATTTTCAAGAAAATTGCTCATTGATAATGCGAAAACGCATCGGTAACTCGGTGTTATAAAACGCATTGTTGTGAGTAATCTGACTGGTAAAAGGTACAACCATATGTGTCAAAACTTATTCGTCCCTTGACCTGACAGAAAACAGATATCTGTAGGCCTCTCGATGATTTTGAAGTTGACTAAAAGGGTTGGCCAACCAGGACTAACTTGATGTGTTCAATAAGTAGTCTTAAAGTCATAAGCAAAATCGGAAATCGAGAAACAGAGTATCAAAACAAGATTGATCTTAATCCATGTCTTGAGTCTGAAAAATATCTTGTTGGACGGAGGATCATCAGATCACTTATCTTTGGAAAGAACCGACTGGGTCAGAGTTCGGGAACAGTTTCTAGGAAACTGATATTAATCAGAAGATAAATTGACAATTAAAAGTCATAGACTTATCCAAGTGGGAGACTGTTGGATTAGGTGTCTAAGACATGACTTATAAATTGTATTTATCTTATTAATTGACGCAAAGTCCATTTGGGTTGCCTTCATAGCTGGAGGATTGGTGTAGAGTTAAGTAGTGAGAAATGTGGATTTATTAATTGTTTAAGAAATCAATAGAAATAAAATAAAATAAATAGTTTATTAATATATTTAAGTGTTAATATATTAATTATAAAGTATAATAACTAATTAGAAATTAATCTAGAATTAATTGGATTCAATTTCATGATTAATTTAATTAATTAAAAGTGCAGGGACTAGTTTGTATTTATTCAATAGTTGAATAACTGGCTGGCCAGTGGCAAGGGCCAAATTTGGCGCCAAAATGGAGGGCACCTCCATACTTGGCGAAACCCTAATTAGGGTTTAAAATCCTTAGTCCAAATGGTCAAAAGACTTGCCCATTACGGAGGCTCCTCTAGGGTTTTCACTGTAACCCTTGGAGCCTATAAAAGTAGCCTCCTGGCCACCCAAAAACCTATGCCATCTTTACCATCTCACTGGAACTCTGCTGTCTTCTCTCCTCCTGTTTGGGTGTGACTCCATTTGAGGCAGGAAACTTTTGCTGCTAGCTTCTGGATCAAGAATCAAAGGTTGGTTCTCTTGATTTTAATCTTTAGAAATTATTGTTTGGCCTTAGGTTTTGTTATATGTTCATAAGATAGAAAAACATAGATCCTCAATTAGGTTGCATGTGAACGTAGGATTTCTAGTTCATTGTTTGTGCAAAACCATACACAAATGTCACACACTACTAGCAATACGATCAACTAAGGTTTGTGATAATTAAACCAATTCATAGCTCAAATTAACAAGTATCTTTGAAAGTTTAAGACTTACCTTCAAGATGATCACATTCATATTAATTTCTTTCATGAATTCACACTTCAAATCCATGCTTCCAGCTCTAAGAATCGACTCTCCGCTCTCTGGAATGGTCTAGATGTTAAAAAGATTGACCAAATGACTGTCAACAGGCTATTTAAATGAAAAGCCTGCATAGACGGAGATAGCATCGCTATCTCCCAATGATAACGTCGCTATCTTGCCACGCGTCCACTCCTTTATCCCGACAAGCCACGAGATAGCGCCGCTATCTCTTTAGATAACGTCGCTATCTCTCCCTTTTCCAACTTCTCATGTGTGTTTCCTAGTTTTACCCTGCTTATAAAAAACAAATGTTACAAGTTCCACCCCTTTAAAAAAAATTCCGTCCTCGGAATCTGTGAGGAATATCCCACCATAATCATTCATGACACATTAAACACCCTTTAAGTTTAAAGTTCCAATCTCTCATCAACAACCTTACAACCTTAGCTCACCTTGTTATTACTCCATAGTACAATTACACTTATCTCCTGACACCTTTACACCTATGGTAGTGACACCTTTGCACCTATGGTAGTGACGGGTTCGATTGCTAAGGATATACTTCTATCAATCACAACCATAATCACTTTTACTCGATCTACTTGCTTTTAGTTTACACCAATTTATTTAACATAAAAACTTACTTACATACACCAATCTTTAGTTTAAATCACTCATAACAACATATTATATGAAGTTAGCTATATACAATAGCTAATATATTCACAAACACCAAAACATTACTATAAGTCCTTTCCTTTCTTCTGACAACGCCTATTGATATCAAGTATTTTAGTCGTTGTTAGGCCGTATTCTTGGTAATTTTATATCATATATGCTGTGGTATTATCACTTTTTGTGTCAGTGGTTGTTTGGAAAGAAAAGATGTAAACAGGGGCTAAATGCATACAAAATGGAATAAGTTTGGAGGTAAGGACAAAAAAGTCAAATTTACACGCGCGTCGCGGGGGAAGCCTAGGGCGCGCCGCGCTGAGTCACAGATGAGGCGGTGAGAAGAATTCAAATGCCGAAAAAACAGGGATAAACTCGTACGTGCGCAGCGGATTCTACATGAGCGCGACACGGCTACTTATTTTTCCACAACTATAAATAGAGGCTTCTAGGTCGAAATCAGTAGCAAAGAAACGACCCACAAGGTGGATACAAGGCTTCTTTGACTCCAAGATTCAGTTTTCAGTCACCATTCGTGGTATTTATGTTTTCTCATTTAATTTTTAGTTAGTTAGTAGTTTAATAGTTTAGCTTGGTGTTATTGGGTGTGACAACCATTAGCATTAGGTTTTAAGTTTCTGAATTTTATGTTTACTGTTTTGAACAAGTTGGATCTGAGTTTTTATGCAAGTTAATCATTCGGTTATATTTAATTGCTCTTTTTACCCTTTTAATGCTTTGAATAAGTTTGGATGTTTGATTGTTTGGGCTTGACCGTTATTGCATCTGCATTTCTGATTTCAGTAATTAATTATATTAAGTTTTGGTTTTGATTTTAGTTTAAGTTCATGTTTGGAGTGGAATTTGTTGGATTTTATGGTTTTGGACTGTTGACAACGCCTAGTAATATCACATATTTTAGTCATTGTTGAGCCCTATTCTTAGTGAAATTATATCATATACATCGTGGTATTCTCACTTTTCGTGCCAGCACTTGTTTGGAAAGAAATAATGAAAACAGGGACCAAAGGCGTACAATTTGGAAGAATTGTGAAGATCAAGGCAAAATCAGGAAAATTCACACGCGCGTCGTGAAATTTACAAAGGCGCGACGCGGTGATGAGGCGGTGGAAAACATTCAAATGCCGAAAAAACGGGGATAAGCCCATACGCGCGACGCGAGATTCATTTATGCGCGGCGCGGTCTTGAGATTTTTGCAACTATAAATAGAGGCTTTTAGATCGAAAAAACTAGCGAAGACCTGGTGTGAAATCGACCCCCAAGGCTCTTAGATTTCGAGATTTAACTTCAGAAACCATCTTTTGGTAATTTCATGTTTTTATCTTTAATTTTCAATTAGTTAAATAGTTAGTGATAGTGGCTAGTGTCTTTGGGAGTGACAACCATTGACATTGAGTCTTTGATTTCTGTTTTTGATGTTTGGTTACTGTTTTGGAACCTTTGGATCTGATTTGGTTAATGAGAATCATTCGGTTTATGTTAATTGCTTTGTTTTTCGGTGTTTATGCTTGTGAATGAATTTTTGAGTGATTGGATTGTGTTTGATGTTTGGATTGCCTTTGATTGCTTCTGAATTTGAGATGTACTTCTGATTTTAGTAGGTAACAAGGTTTAGTTAGTAGCTTAGTTTAGTTAATGCTTTCTTGGATTATTGGATTTTATGTTCTTTTGGGTTTGTTTGGAAAAAGTTAGGAATTAGGTCCTCTGACTGTAGCGTGACACTGCAATTGGTAATCTGTCACATGTCTCGACCACGTAACTCCTGTGGATCGACCCTGACTTCCACTGTGCTAAGTGTGTGTGTTAGGTATTTTCTTATTTTTGACTGCATGACGACCGTTGCGATGTCAAATTTTGGCGCCGTTGCCGGGGAGTTGTGAGCTTGAGAATAGGTGATTTGTAGGATTTTTTAGTTTTTTGATTTTTGGTTAGTTAGTAATTTTTGGTTTTTGATTTTTTGGGCGTGTTGCATTAGTGCATGCGTACCCGTAGGGGTGAGCAATTATCCCCTTTTCATTTTGACTCAGAGATTGAGCGAACTGCGCGCAAGATCCGTACACGTAGGCGTTTAAATACAATGAGTTTTAGTAATGTCAGTAGTAGTATAGTGAGTGTTGCCCAAGAACCCTCGGGTGAGGCAACGGGGATGTCATTTATTCCCCCGGTTTCAGAATTCCACATTGGGAGCACGAGTGCTACTGGTGGTGCAGCGTCAGCCCCCTTCACCTATACCTTCATGCACTCCGCCGTCGATTCCACCATTTCAACCTTTATGCCAACCTCAATCCAAAAACCCATTTACATCTGCCATGTCTTGGGGAGCGCCGACCCGTGATGGCACCCCAGTATCTAGACAGCAGACACCCATTTCTGAACCAGCACCAGTACTTTTTAAACCACAAACCATATTCCAACCTATACCACCGCAGCAACAATATCAACAGCAACCACCTCAGCAGCAGTACCAGTATCAAGAGACTGGGGAGAGGTATGATAAAGAAGACGAAGGATGGGTTCCACCAGCACCACAGCAACCATGGAACCGAGGTCGGGGACCTCCAAGAAGAGCACAGCAGTATCAACCACTACAAGGTCAGCAGAGATATAATGATCATCACTTTTACGGTAATCCTGCTCAACCCTTGTATTTTGAACAACCGAGGGAGCAATCGGTTGCATCGCACTTCCAGCCACGGGAGTACGATGACTCTCGCCCATTTACATTCCTGATGATATAGAATCTCAAGTAGAAATTAGGCCCCAGTTGATAGGAATATTAACTCAATTTAGAGGTTATAAGACTGATGATCCATACAATCACTTGTATGAGTTTATAGCTATCGCAAATGCTAATACTCCTGGACACCCCAATAGGGACACTTTTAGGTTAAGATTATTTCCTTTCACATTAAAGGATAAGGCCAAATACTGGTTCAAGTCTCTTCCATCTAATAGTATCACTAGTTGGGACCAACTTAAGGCAAATTTTTTGCAAGAGTTCTATCTAGTTAGTAAAACCACAAAAGTTAGACGCGCAATTCAAAACTTTCAGCAGAAGCCTGGAGAGGCTTTTCACGAAGCGTTTGATCGATTAAAGGAGTTACTGCGTTTATGTCCACACCACGAGGTTCCTAAATGGCAGTTAGTGAAATTGTTCTTTGAAGGAGTAAATGAGATGCATCAAGCAATGATAAATGCCTCATCAAGTGAGACATTTATGTGGCAAGAGCCAGAGGATGCCTGGAAGTTCTTAGAGCAGTTGAGTTTAGGATCTAAGGTCAGTGGATCCATGAAGGATAATACAGTTTACATAGCAAACATTGAAGCCAAAAACAAGTGGAAGACAGAAATGCAGAAGGAGCTCAGTGCTGTGACTAAGAAGTTTAATCAAATGCTCACGAGGTTTCAACAAGAGAAAGGAGCATATGTATTGAACGGACAAGTTATATGTAATACATGTGGTGAAATAGGACATAATCACAATGAATGCTCGATGACTCATGAGGTAATTAGTCAAGTGCATGGGTATGGTCAATTCCATAATGCACCACGACCATTCCGAAACAATCAGCAACGAGAGGTGAGACAACCACCAGTAAGGCAGCAGCAGATGCAACCTACGCCTCCAGTAGGAAGTTTGAACATTGGCATACAGGAAATTTTTGGAATGTTAGTTAAGCTTCAGGAAGTGGATGATTCCAATTCAAAAGCAATTCTGAAGTTAGGGGAGTTGATCATTAAGATGGAGGAAAATAGAGCATAAGAGAAGGCACAACCAGCGAAAGTACAAGTGAATGAGGTTATCACACTCAGGAGTGGGAAGAAAGTGGATAACAATGTTACAGCTTCGCCAGCAGAAGAGGATAGTGATGTAGAAATAATTTTTGAGGAGAAAGAAGAGCTGGAAAAGGAAAAGAAAAAGGGGAAGGAGGAACAAGCGAAGCAGAAGAAACAAACAAGTACATGGGAGAAGGGGGAAACAAGTGGGACAGTTCCTTTCCCCACGGCTTTGGAGAAGCCGGAGAAAAGACCATATGGAAAGAAGGGACCGCAGGCGGAAGATATGTGGGAACTGTTTAGTCAAATCAAGGTTAGCGTTCCATTAGTTAAACTTATCAAGGAAGTCCCTGCTTATGTAAAGTTTCTCAAGGATATGTGCATCCACAAAAAGCATATCTTGTCCCATTTGCCTAAAATTATTAGTTTGCCTGAGAATGTAAGTTCTATTTTAATGGATGCATTGCCTCCCAAGATGAAAGATCCTGGGGTTCCTCTCATCTCTGTTGACTTAGGCGATGTGCACATTAAGAGAGCTCTGTTAGATTTAGGCGCGAGTATGAACATTTTACCGGGACAACTTTTTGATAAGTATGACTTCGGTACTCTAAGATCTATAGCTGTAATTTTTCAGCTTGCTGATAAGTCTACAAAGATTCCCAGGGGAATGTTGTCAGAAGTTATCATTAAGGTGAGAGATTTCTATTACCCAGCAGATTTCTTAGTTCTGGATACCTGTCAGGCGGCCAATGGAGAGCAACCGACAATCATCATAGGGCGACCTTTCTTGGCCACGGCTAATGCAAACATCGACTGTCGTACGTGGGAGATAGGGATTTCCTTTGGACATCGGCAAACTAAGATCAACATTTTTAATGCCAAAGGTAATACCATGGAGGATGAAGAATGCTACCAGGTGGATATCATAGATGAGTTAGTACAGCAGTATACGCCAGAAGTGTTGTAGCAAGAGGTGATAGAAACTCAAAAAGAAGGAGAGGCTGAGCAGGAAAAGCAAGAAGAAGCAACAGATAGGGACAGAGGCACGAAGTATGAGGAATGCGCGCACATAGAGAAGCTACCGACAGAGATTCCCAAGACATTAAAACCATCATTGCAGGAACCACCGAATCTAGAATTGAAACCATAACCAGCCCATCTAAAGTATGCCTTTCTAGGAGAAAAGGATACTTTTCCAATGATTTTAGCAGCAAACTTGATAGAGGAACAAGAAAAGGAACAAGAAAAGGAATTACTCAAGATTTTGTCCAAGCACAAGGAAGCTATTGGTTGGACAATCGCAGATTTAAAAGGAATTAGCCCAACCACATGTATGCATCGAATCATCACAGAAGAAGGAGCTAAACCTGCCAGAGACACGCAGAGAATATTGAATCCAAATCTGAAGGAAGTTGTGAAAAAGGAAGTTCTAAAGTGGCTGGATGCAGGGATCATATATCCAATCTCTGATAGTGAATGAGTCAGCCCGACACAGACAGTGCCAAAGAAATCTGGACTAACTGTTGTAGATACTAAAGATGGTGACAAAGTTTCCACAAGACCCGTGACTGGATGGAGAGTATGTATCGATTACCGGAAACTCAATGCTGCTACATCTAAGGATCATTTTCCATTACCGTTCATCGATCAGATCATGGAAAAGCTGGACAGAAGTATTATTGTTTCTTGGACGGCTATTCTGGGTACAATCAGATTGCCATTCACCCGGAGGATCAAGCAAAAACCACATTCACATGTCCATATGGTACTTTTGCATTTCGCAGAATGCCATTTGGGTTGTGCAATGCTCCCGCTACATTTCAACGGTGTATGATGGCGATATTCTCCGACATGATTGGTGACGCTTTGGAAATCTTCATGGAAGATTTCTCGATTTTTGGATCAACATTTGAAGCTTGCTTGAATCAATTGGAAAAGGTGTTACAAAGATGTGTTGAGTCTAATCTGGTGCTTTCTTGGGAGAAAAGCCATTTCATGGTTAGAGAAGGAATAGTTTTAGGTCATGTGGTCTCTGAGAGAGGATTTGAGGTAGATCGTGCTACGGTTAAGGTTATTTCCACATTGCCACCTCCAACATCCGTGAAAGGGGTTAGATCTTTTCTATGTCATGCTGGTTTTTACCGTAGATTTATTAAGGATTTTAGTACCATCTCCAAACCTCTTTATGGCCTTTTGTTGAAGGACGCACCATTTATTTTTTATGAAGAATGTGTAAAAGCATTTAACATTTAAAAAAATAAATTGGTCGAGGCCCCCATTCTGAAACCTCTTGATTGGACCCAACCTTTTGAAATTATGTGTGATGCTAGTGATTATGCTGCTGGTGCAGTATTAGGTCAAAAGATTGATAGGAAGCCAGTAATCATATGTTATGCTAGTAAAACTTTTTCCGAGGCTCAATTAAATTACACAACCACCGAAAAAGAGTTACTTGCTGTAGTATTTGCGCTAGACAAGTTTCGATCATATATTTGGGGGTCCAAGGTGGTAGTTTACACTGACCACAGCGTTGTTCGACACCTGCTGGCGAAAAAGGAGTCTAAACCAAGATTGATCAGGTGGATACTTATGTTGCAAGAGTTCGATGTGGAGATCAAGGACAAGAAGGGAGCAGAGAATGGAGTGGCAGATTATCTTTCTCGACTGCCAGCAGAAGGATTGGAAGCAGGAATTAAGGATTCTTTCACAGATGAGCAGTTGCTGGAGCTTATTGGATCTCCATGGTACGCGAATTATGTGAATTTTCTGGCCACGGGAGCAATACCAAAACATTGGACTAAACAAAGGCAAAAGCAGTTCCGCACATATGCAAAGAGATTTATTTGGGACGACCCTGACCTTTTAAAGGTAGGTGAGGATCAAATAATTCGCCGATGTGTGCCTGACAGTGAAATTGAGGAAATATTGGAACACTGCCATGCGTCAGCATGTGGAGGGCATTTCAGCGGTAAGAAAACAGGATATAAGGTTCTAGAATCTGGATTGTACTGGCAAACCATCTTCAGAGACGCACATAAAACTGCTAAGGAATGCCTCAACTGCCAACAGCTGGGAAACATATCGAAAAGGGATCAAATGCCTTTAAACCCAATTTTGGTAGTGGGCATTTTTGATGTCTGGGGAATTGACTTTATGGGTCCTTTTCCCACGTCACATGGTTATGTTTACATTCTGGTAGCAGTGGATTATGTGTCTAAATGGATCGAGGCAGAGGCAACCCGCACGAATGACCACCATGTGCTGTGTAAATTCGTCAAGAAGAACATTTTCACCAGGCATGGAGTTCCACGAGTGATCATAAGTGACGGAGGGTCTCATTTCAAGAATTTTAAAATTGGAAGGCTGCTAAAGCACTACGGGGTGAATCATCGGATTGCAACACCTTATCATCCTCAGACGAGTGGCCAAGTGGAAGTGTCCAATAGGCAGATAAAAGAAATTCTTCAAAAGACTGTCAAAACTGACAGGAAAGATTGGTCACTAAGGTTAGATGATGCGTTGTGGGCATACCGAACTGCTTATAAGACACCGATCGAAACCACTCCGTATTGGTTGATTCACGGAAAAGGCTGTCACTTACCTGTGGAACTCGCCAACCGAGCCTTATGGGCAATCAAGCAAGTGAATATGGATTACACTGAAGCTGGAAAAGAACGGAAATTACAGCTGTCCGAGTTGGAGGAGCTACGAGACGAGCATACGAGAATGCGGCTACATACAAGTCAAAAATGAAGCGCTATCACGACGCTAAGCTCACGTTGAAAACTTCTGAAGTTGGGCAAAAAGTGTAGCTGTACAACTCGCGGTTGAAGATGTTTCCCGGGAAACTGAGGAGTAAGTGGAATGGCCCTTACGAAGTGATTAGTGTCACAGATTATGGTGCAATAGAGATTCGGGATTTCAAAGGCGGACAACCATTCAAAGTCAATGGACATAGACTTAAACCCTATGTCATCTCAGGCACATTTCAGAAATTGGAAGTAGAGAGGGTGGAATTCGTGACAGACAACCCTGTGTATACGTCATAAAGTCAGGTAAGTGCATGTCCGGCTGAAGACGTTAAACTTAGCGCTTGTCGGGACGCAACCCGGTCATCATTTGTATATTTGCATTGTTCAATAAGTAATAATCACACCCAATTGGTCACGGTAAGAAAAGAGCAAGTGTGGGGTAATTTTTGGTAATTTTGCAACACCGCGACGCGGGATCCTAAGATCCGCGCCGCGCGTGTTTAGTTTTCGCGATTATAATTAAAATCAGATTTTTTATACGCGACACAGATAGAATCTTCCCGCGCCGTGGTCTTATATTAATTTGAATTTAGAGATAATCATAAAAAACAGAGTTTGAACTCTATTCCAAAACCTCCACACTTGTATATAATCCAAACTGCTTAGTTTGTTGCATTCTTTACCGTGATAAATCTTTAGTGCAATCTACTCACCTACATCGTCGTATTCTTCTCAGCAGAATCAAGTAAGTCTTCTCTTTTCTTCTCTTTTCTTTTGAAGTCTTGAACTATGATAGAAAGCCTCTGTAAATCGTAATGAAGCAACTATATGTTAAAATTGATAGTAAAATTAGGTTTAGGCTGTTGTACTCCGTAAAACCCAATTCTTAGATTCAAGTTAACTGGTTTAAAATTGACATAATCGTTGATTTTTGGTTGAACTCGTTCGCCACGCCGCGGACTGTTACTGACCACGACGCGGGGTATGAATGCTCATATGACGCGTTGCGGCATGTCTTACGCGCGTCGCGTCGATTGCTGAACAGTAGCCTGACTGAAAAAAAAATTGATGCAGGCACTATGTCTTCTAACGCCAGTTATGAATCTCTCGATTGGAACTCACTTGCTACAGGCGTTAGGCGGGTCCAGTAAAACAAGTTCTATAACATACTAGGTATCTATCGCCAAAAACGTGTTCTTCCGGCACGAATGGTCAACTGGCAGTTGACCCAAGAATCCGGGATACTAGAGCACCTTCAGGACTTGCTAGTCCAGGGAGGATATGAAGAGGGAGCACTCACCTACACTTGTCGGGCCCTCGAAAATGCTTTCAACATGACCGAGCCTGTGTATCGGGAAATCCTCTTGCAATTTCTCTCCAGCTACCACTTTGAAAAGGCAGACACGGGAATGGACTCGCCAGATACGGTGCAATTCCGTTTGGGAAACCATAATCGAAATTGCAGTTTGCGGGAGTTTGGGTCCCGCATCGGGTTGTATACCGAAGAGGAGTCAGGGACACCAGCTTTCAGGAGCTTCCATCGTTGGGCTAGTTGTACTATGAGCGACTCATTTTCACCCGGGGATTTTTGGAGCACGATCTCGTCCGTACGGTATCACGAGAACACCATCCGGGAGAGCTACATGCATCTCCTGGCACACAGGATGCTGCATCGCCTCATCGCTACGATACTGTGGCCTCGTGACACGATCGCCGATTACTTCAAGGAGTTGACGGATGCCCCGCTGACGCACATTGCATTGGGAGGCGGGCACTTCATGACACGACTGGCAAGGTGGTATGGATTATTGTCCGTGCATACCACTCGCGAATTGGGGGTTACACCTCCGATTCCACTCAGCCCCACCGTCACAATTTCGTGGGATATCATTTACATGGAAGACGGGATGACGCCCGTCGACCACCTACCGTTTCCAACACTCCGATTAGAACCATCAACATTAAAGAAGAAGTCGAGGGTTACTGTCAACTTGCCTCGAGGTCTCGCTCCAGCCACTATGGAGACTCGTTACTTGGCTGATGAAATCAAAGCACTGCAAAGAGCATCAGCCACCCACGGAAGAGAGCACATTGTTCAGTCATTGGCGATGAATGAAGTCGATCGGAGGCCGCGGAGCACGCACACACAATTAATGTGGCTTTCCGAGTACTTAATCAATTTCATCAACGGGGCAGAAAATCCAATCGCAAGGCCTCAACCACCACTTGAGGAAGAAGAGGACGAACCGATGGAGGAGGATGAAGACGATGAGTATGAAGGCCCCGAGGACGACACTGCACATAATTAGGGGTGATTTAATTATGTTTTTTCATTTTTTAGGTCAAAGTGTTGAGTTTAGGTAAGATTTGAATTTTCTTAATAAAGGTAGTTAAATGGCTAATTGTTCTTAGATAAAATAATAAGCCCTTTTGGTGGCATTAGGAAGTAATAAAATTTAGTTGATTTTGTGTTGAATGCTTATTGTGAGTGTTTGAAATTAGGGCAACTCTGCTGAAATTACCGCGCCGCGACACTCTTATAAGGCACGACGCAGTCATTTCCCAGTTGACGATAGTTTCAACTCTCGTAATTACCGCGATGCGCGTTCTTCAATCACGCACCGCGGCTATCCGCAACACATAAAGTTAATATGTTGTACATTTTCTCCTTTAGTAATTGTTTATTTTGTTTGCATTTGATGAGTCTTGCATGTGATACCAAAATTGTTGGAGTTGTTTCAAGCAAGTGTGGGGTCACCGTGCCCCTGCCACTTGTCTTGAGTACCGACATGTTCACTGTTGCGCTACAACTCCAGAACGCGAAATCAAGGACCTTTTTGTTCGTAATTGTACCTGTGATACCGAGCACCAACCAAGCGATTTACCTTCCATAGGGGTAACTCTTTCTCCCTTGTTCTAAATAATTTTTGTACAACGGGGACGTTGTAAGATTTTAAGTGTGGGGTGTGGACGGTCGAAAGAGTATTTTTTTGAAATTTTTTAGCAACTTTTTCAAAATTTTTACTAGATTATAATTTTGAAATGAATAGTTTGTGATTGTTGATAGCATTAGTATTTTTTGAGAAATACTATGTAGTTGTAATCATGCTATTAGTTTAGTCAAATAAGTTGAGTTTTAGGACTATAAAAGATTGGACTATTTTAGGGTTGGAATTTAGGAAGTAATTGTCAATCAGTGGCCCTTGTTGTTCGAGCCGATATGTCTAAAATGGGTGGACCTTACGCACCTTGCCACCTAAGATCGAAAGTCATGGACAATTCTTTAATGGCCTTTAGAATCTGAATGAGTATGTACACTTCATTGTGGACAGAAAATTTGTAATCAAGGGTTCTCTAGAAAGCCATGAATTCCAAAGAACATTCCGATTATGTTTTCACGAACTATTTCACTCTGACTCATAAGGAAATAAGCTTTGAAACTGAACACAGTCAAAAATTGTTTGAGTCTTAGTTAAAATCTATTAAAAATTCTCTTGCTTGGGGACAAACAAGGCACAAGTGTGGGGTGTTTGACAATGCCTAGTAATATCACATATTTTAGTCATTGTTGAGCCCTATTCTTTGTGAAATTATATCATATACATCGTGGTATTCTCACTTTTCATGCCAGCACTTGTTTGGAAAGAAATAATGAAAACAGGGACCAAAGACGTACAATTTGGAAGAATTGTGAAGATCAAGGCAAAATCAGGAAAATTCGCACGCACGCCGCGGAATTCACAAAGGCGCGACGCGGTGATGAGGCGGTGGAAAACATTCAAATGCCGAAAAACGGGGATAAGACAATACGCACGACGCGGGATTCATTTATGCGCGGCGCGGTCTCGAGATTTTTGCAACTATAAATAGAGGCTTTTAGGTCGAAAAAACTAGCGAAGACCTGGTGTGAAATCGACCCCCAAGGCTCTTTGACTCCGAGATTTAGCTTCAGAAACCATCTTTTGGTAATTTCATGTTTTTATCTTTAATTTTCTATTAGTTAAATAGTTAGTGATAGTGGCTAGTGTCTTTGGGAGTGACAACCATTGACATTGAGAATTTGATTTCTGTTTATGATGTTTGGTTACTGTTTTGGAACCTTTGGATCTGATTTGGTTAATGAGAATCATTCGGTTTATGTTAATTGTTTTGTTTTTCGTTGTTTATGCTTGTGAATGAATTTTTGAGTGATTGGATTGTGTTTGATGTTTGGATTGCCTTTGATTGCTTCTGAATTGGAGATGTACTTCTGATTTCAGTAGGTAACAAGGTTTAGTTAGTAGCTTAGTTTAGTTAATGCCTGCTTGGATTATTGGATTTTATGTTCTTTTGGGTTTGTTTGGAAAAAGTTAGGAATTAGGTCCTCTGACTATAGCGTGACATTGCAGTTGGTAATCTGTCACCTGTCTCGACCACGTAACTCCTGTGGATCGACCCTGACTTCCACTGTGCTAAGTGTGTGTGTTAGGTATTTTCTTATTTTTGACCGCATGACGATCGCTGCGATGTCAACTGTTTTTGGTAAAAGTTGGAAACTAGATCCTCTGGTTGTAGCGTGACACTACAATTGGTAATCTGTTGCCTACCTTGACCATGAAACTTCTGTGGATCGACCCTTACTACTGCTAAACTAGTTAGTCGGTGAGGTTTATTCTTCTTATTTTTTACCGCATAACGACCTAGGCGTGTCAAATTTTGGCGCCGTTGTCGGGGAGTTGTGAGTTCGAGAGTAGGTGATCTGTAGGACTTTAGTTTCTGATTTTTGGTTTTAGTATTGAGACTTTTAGTTGGTTAGTGTTTTCTTTTAAATTTTGGCGGGCGTGTTGCACTAGTGCATGCGTACCCATCGGGTGGGCAGTTATCACCCTTGCGTTTTGACTCGGAGATCGAACGAACCGCGCAAAAGAACCGTGCACGTAGGCATTTAGATAAGATGAGTTTTAGTGGTGTTAGTAGTAGTTTAGAGGATGTTACCCCGAAACCTTTGGGTGAGGTAACGGGGGGATGCCATTTATACTCCCAGTGTTAGAATTCCAGTTTGGGAGCACGAGTGCTACTGGTGGTGCAGTTTCAGCCCCCGCATCAATACCATCATGCACTCCGCCTTCTGTTCCACCATTTCAACCACACTCTACAAACCCTTTTTCATCTGCTATGTCTTGGGGAGCGCCGACCCATGATGGCACCCCAGTGTCTAGGCAGCATATTACCATTTCCCAACCACAACAATCGCAACCATTACAACAACCATACCAACCCACTATCTTTAAACCACAAACCGCTTTTCAAACTTTACCACAACCAACCCAATATGTGGAACCACAGCAACCTCCACCGCAACAATACCAATAGGTTGAGCATGGATATGAATATGAGGAAGAAGGATGGGTTCCACAGCAGCCGCAACCACAACAACCATGGAACTGAGGTCGAGGACCTCCACGAAGAGCACCACAGCAACAACAACCGCAAGGTCAGCAAGGTTACAACAATGATCATCACTATAACAGTAACTTTGTTCAACCTTTGTACTTTGCACAACCGAGAGGGCAGTCGGTTGCATCGCACTTCCAACCGTGGGGGTATGATGATTCATCGCCCATTTATATTCCAGAAAATGTAGATGCTCAGGTAGAAATTAGACCACAGCTTTTAGGAATATTGCCTGAAAGTAGGGGTTATAAACAGGATGATCCATATAATCATTTGTATGAGTTCATAGCAATAGCAAATGTCAATACCCCTAGGAACACGAATAATAATATCTTTAGGTTAAGGTTGTTCCCGTTTACTTTGAAAGACAAGGCCAAGTATTGGTTTACGTCTCTTTAGTCTAATAGTATCACCACATGGGACCAACTTAAGGCTAAATTCTTGTAAGAGTTTTATCCGACGAGTAAGACGACAGAGATTAGGAGAACTATCCAGGATTTTCAACAGAAGCCTGGAGAAGCATTTCACGAAGCTTGGGATCGTCTGAAGGAGTTGATGAGGTCGTGCCCTCATCATGATATTCCAAAGTGGCAGTTGGTTAAGCTTTTCTTCGAAGGGGCAAGTGAGACAAATCAGGCGATGATCAATGCATCGTCCAGTGGCACCATCATGATGCAAGATCCTGATGAGGCTTGGAAATTTCTGGAGCAGCTAAGGAACGGCTCTAAGGCAAATTTCTCTACTAGGAAGACAGTGGGCATAGCTGCAACAGTAGGAGCTGATGCAGATTGGAGGAAGGATGTCAAAAAGGAGTGAGCTGAATAAAAAGTTTGATAGGCTAATGTCCACTTTACAGAACAGACCTCAGAATCAGCAACAAGGAGGCCAATGAGGGTAGAGGACTCAGGAGGCAAATCAAGTTTATGGTCACGGTCAAGGTCAATACAATAATGGACGACCTTATAGACCATACAACCAGGGTCCACAGAACTTCAACAACCAAAGGCAGAACAACTATCAGGGCCAGTTGTCTAATCAGCCCAGGCAATATCAACTAGCAAACAACAATGGCAATGTAAGTAGGAAATGCAAAAACAACAACAGGGGGCCAAATAATACCAACAACAATGCCCCAAGAACTCAAGAAGACTTGACTGCAAAGATGTACGAGATGTTCAACACTACCCAGCAGCAGTCTCAAGCTAACGCGAAAGCCATTGCCAACATGGAGAGGCAGATAGCTCAGATGGCTGAGGATCAAAGAAAGAGAGATAATGGTAAATTACCTAGTACTATGGAAATCAACCCGACCCATGCTCAGCGAGCAGGAAAGGAACATGTCAATGCTGTTGAGGCTGAGTGGAGGAAGGTGACCATAGAAGATTTGCTTGGTTATAAAAGTGAAGTTGAAGGTCAGAATGAAGAAAATGAAGTTAAGGATGAAAGTGAAAGTAAGGAAGAGGATATTGAGGAAGAAATTAAAGTAGAAAAGAAGGATATAGAGGAAGAAATTCAAGATGGGAAGGAATCTCAACTAAAGGAGGACAAGGATGTCCAAAAGGAGGATCAGCCAATGGTGGCTGGAATTAAATAGAGGAAAAGGGATAAGAAGGAGAAGAAGAAGTAGGAGGCGCCAAACAAGTCAACTGGGCCCTCAATCAATCAACCTCTGTGGGATGAATTAAAAGATGCTCCTGAAGATACTAGGATTCTTCAGGAGATGTGGAAAACTAATAAGGAAAGTAAGGCACCTACACCTGAGACAGTGAGGTTAACTGTGAAATCAAGTGAGGCACTGTTGGGTACATTGCCCAAGAAGGAGAGGGACCCTGGTTCACCGTTGATTACCGTCACGGTAGGGGATGTGGTCATTAGGAACACCTTGATGGATTTAGGAGCAAGTGTTAATGTATTACCAGGGTACTTGTATGACAAGTACAAAAATGAGGAATTAGAGCCTGCTAAGACAGTATTACAGTTGACCGACCAGTCAACCAAGGATTCCTGAGGCAAGTTGACCAATGTGATAGTTAAGGTTGGTGATTTTTTCTATCCCGTCGACTTCTTAGTAATGGAGTACGAAAGTTTAAAGGATGCGCCGGCATTAATTCTGGGACGTCCATTTTTAGCCACAGCTGGGGCTGTCATGGACTGCAAGACCGGGGATTTGGATATTGCCTTTGGAATAAGGAAGCATAGACTAAATATGTTCGGGTGTCCAATCTCATTACCACAAGGGTATAATGATAAGTACCCAAGTAACGATCCTCTTATGGCACCAGGAATGGAGGATAGAGGGAAACAACGGACAAGAGTAGGCGAAGGTGCAAAGGAAGAGATTTTATGGGAGACCAAACAACAATCTTTGTCAACCATTGACAAAGTGCAGGTGCTTGATATGATAGAACTAGTGGAGTTAAAGCACCAACAATACGAAAAAGACGCACGGTACAGGGAAGCCAAGGTTTTTCAACTCCTAGATGCTCAGCAGCAGTGGATTAGCCAGGTTAGCGATAGGATGACACAACTGACATCATTGCTCACGACGATAGTCCACAATATTGCGCTAGAAACGAAGAAAATGATGCCCCAAGAAGAATAGGAGGAATAAGGAGTAGTCCGTCTGGCTGAAGACGTTAAACTTAGCGCTTGTTCGGAGGCAACCCATCCTTATAGGTTCGCTACTGTATTTTAGGAGTAATTAGGTAGATATTATCATCGTCATTATAGGTATAATTGGTATGAGGCAAGTGTGGGGTCACATGAAGGAATTTAGAAGTTTTGAAGGCCGTGACGCGGTAAGGCGTTTGGTGCGCCGCGGGATCGCAGAACAACGCTATACGCAGGGGTTGACTTGGGAACACGCGCGGTGCGGCTAGCCCTTACCAGCGACGTGGAATTTGATCGGGACAACAACACAGTCATTTGGGCTACGTTGTCTGATATTCAGTTCGAGGCGGGGTCGGCCAAGGAGAGTCAGCTCCGCAACCCTCTCCACCGCCTCATGCACCGCATCATCTCCACTTCTGTTTTACAGAAGCAAGGAGGTGAGAAGGTGTCGGGAGAAGATATGACATATATGTGGGCACTCCTCGAACCCTCCAGATTTTTGCATCTAGCATTTGCCCTAGCAGTCTCCCTATCCACCCGGGCAGTGGGTGAATCATCCAGCAGTCCTATGGTGGGCGGGCATTACATCACCCGGTTGGCCAGATCTTATGGCCTGCTCACCGCGGAGATCACTTCGACATTGACTGCGATCCCACCCGTGCGCAGCACGACCCGTTCTTTAGAGAACATGGGGCTTATCCATCAGCCGCGTATGGGTATATATGTGAGGGTGGCGACAGAGGCACCCCGGGCACCCCAGCCAGCTTATGCCCAGCCAGGTAGGAGACGCAGGAGACCGGTAGCACCAGCAGAGGACCAGCCACAGCCGCAGTTATCAGATGTGCTGGCTGCTATTCAGGATTTGAGTAAGAGGATGTCGGCCAGGGAGGCTCATGACCAATGGATGAGAGAGACGCAGCAGTTGATCATGCTCAGGCTGCAGATTGATGATATTCCACCTCACCCTTCAAGAGATCATGATGATGGGGCGGGTCCATCTGGGACCCATCAGGATGACGACTGATGTATTTTTTCTTTGCTTTTCTTTTAGGATATATGTATTGTACCTATGACACTATATTTTTGTTTGTTTTTATGTTGTTATGTTTTTCTATTTGCATTTAATGTTTTTATGAGTGATGCATGAAATACCCATATGGAGAGTCCGTGGAGGAGTTGTTTCAGGGAAGTGTGGGGTCACCGTGCCCCCCGCTACTTTCCTTGATCACTGGCGTGTTTTACTGTTGCGCTACAACTCCTGAAATCTGAATCGTGGAAATGTTCGTGTTTTTGTACCAATGACAATCAAGTACCATCAAGCAGTCTACCGTGTAAGGGGTAACTTTTTCTCCCTTGTTCTAAAATATATTTTTTTTGTACAACAAGGGCGTTGTACGGTTTTAAGTGTGGGGTGTGGACGGTCGAAAAAGTTTATTTTTGAAATTTTTGCGGGAAATGATCAATTTTTAATTTTTTAGCAATTTTTCAAAATTTTTAATAGATTGTAATTTTGAAACTAATAGTTTACGAATGTTATAGCATTGGTATGTTTCAAGAAATAGCTTGTAGTTGTATCATGCTATAAGTTTAGTCAAACAAGTTGAGTTTTAGGAGTTAAAATATTGAATATTTTAGGATTGGAATTTAGGAAGGGACTGTCAATCAGTGGTCTTTCTTGTTCGAGCCAGTAGGTCCGAAAAGGGTGGCCTCGAAAAAGGCATTTATGCACCTTACCACCTAAGATCGTTTGGTCTGGGATGGTATTTCTGAAAGCTCGTTACACGGACAACATAGAGTACGTACACTTCATTGTGGACAGAAAATTTGTAATCAATGTTTCTTTAGAAAGTCATGAATTCCAAAGAATATTCTGGTTATGTTTTCACGAACTATTTCAATCTAACTCCTGAGTCAATAAGCTTTGAAATTAAACACGTTCAAAAATTGTTTGAGTCTTACTTAGAATTTGTTAAAAACTCTCTTGCTTGGGGACAAGCAAGGCACAAGTATGGGGTGTTTGACAACGCCTAGTAATATTAAGTATTTTTAGTTGTTGTTAGACCCTATTCTTGGTAATTTTATATCATATATGCTGTGGTATTTCACTTTTTGTGTCAGTGCTTCTTTGGAAAGAAAATATGTAAAAGAGCGGCTAAATGCGTACAAAATGGAAGATGTTTGGAGATAAGGACAAAAAAAGTCGAATTTACACGCGCATCACTAGGGAAGCCTTGGGCGCGCCGTGCTAAGTCACAGATGAGGCGGTGAGAAGAATTCAAATGCCGAAAAAACGGGGATAAACTCGTACGCGCGCCGTGGATTCTACATGAGCGCGACGCGGCCACTTATTTTTCCACAACTATAAATAGAGGCTTCTAGGTCAAAATCAGTAGCAAAGAAACGACCCACAAGGTGGATACAAGGCTTCTTTGACTCCAAGATTCGGTTTTCAGTCTCCATTCGTGGTATTTATGTTTTCTCATTTAATTTTTAGTTAGTTAGTAGTATAATAGTTTGGCTTGGTGTTATTGGGTGTAACAACCATTAGCATTATGTTTTAAGTTTCTGAATTTTATGGTTACTTTTTTGAACAAGTTAGATTTGAGTTTTTATGCAAGTTAATCATTCGGTTATGTTTAATTGCTCTTTTTACCCTTTTAATGCATTGAATGAGTTTGGATGTTTGATTGTTTGGGCTTGACCTTTATTGCTTCTGCTTCTGAATTGCATTTCTGATTTCAGTAAGTAATTAGATTAAGTTTTGGTTTTGATTTTAGTTTAAGTTCATGTTTGGATTGGAATTTGTTGGATTTTATGGTTTTGGACTGTTTTTGGTAAAAGTTGGAAACTAGATCCTCTGGTTGTAGCGTGACACTACAATTGGTAATGTGTTGCATACCTTGACCACGAAACTCATGTGGATCGACCCTTACTACTGCTATACTAGTTAGTCGGTGAAGTTTATTTTTCTTATTTTTGACCGCATAACGACCTAGGCGTGTCATCTTCCCCATGGGCAGTTACGGAGGAGATGATCATGTTCCCACAACTAAAACACCTCCAACCAGTCTTGATGCAACTTATCACCTTATGACCAAATTCACCTCATAACATTTAACAGACTGAGAGTTAGTATTATAACTCTCCACATTTTCACCTTTTTCTGATTCTTGACTTCCGTCTCCTCAGAATTTGCACCACTATCTTGTTGCGATTGAGATTCACCTATCTCAATCCCTTTTCCTTGCAGTAGATAATTCAACTCCCTTTCTCGCTCCTTAGCTACCTCCACTACTTGTTGAAAGTAATGAATCATTGAGGTTAGCACAAACTCCCGAATTTAGGCTTTAAAACCCAACGGTATCGATTAACCTTCCATTCTTCCGTGTCAACTTGATATTTTTCAAACCGTTCTTTCTCCATGAATATCCTCGTGTACTCTTGCATTGATTTCTCAAATTGTCCTCAATGCATAAAATCATGATCCAGCTATATCATATAACAACACTAGAACAGTGCTCGTAAAATTTCACCTTCAATTGCTCCCACCTAAATGCATCTTCCAATGCATCCCCAAGAGCGTAACTTGTTGTCTCCTACCAAATCTGAATTGTTTCCCGATGTAGGTTTATGGTAAACTCCACATTAGCAACTTCAGCACACTTACTCGTTCTGAAAATCATTTCGGTATGAGTTAGCCAAATCATAGCTGTCACGAGATTACCCAAACCAGTAAACTTCGTACGCTTAATAATCAAGAAAATTCTTGTATATGCAATAGTTGATTCCCTTACTCCCCTCACCTTTTTCCGAAATCACCGATATCACCACGACCTTCGCGTTCATTTCTCGTAGCACCTTCATCTTGCCAATGAATCACCATAGACAAAATACGTCGTACTGTCATCGCCACCACCTCCTCAATAGCTCGTTGAAGATTTGCCGGTATGTTCGGCAGCGACATATCATCCTCCGGCCTGCACACCAAACGCTGCGACCTTGATCGACCCCTAGACGACTTATCACCTCCACGATTACTACAGGCAAGGCATAAAAAATGTTTAGAGTTTCTCCTAAGGATTAGCAAAGAGAAAATAGATTCGTAGGTAAAACTAATTAAAGAAACCAAATTTTTGAAAAATTATGCATTTGCAGGTAATTGTTTTAAAAGAGTCTTTGTAAACTGCATGATAACCCAAAGCCGTTAAAATCTGTGTGGATGTCTTCTGAATAAATTATTATTATTACTACTGCTGCTGCTGCTATTACCCGAAATGAGGCACTACCCCTTTGACCCCCACTATTTGTTGTGGTCGGAATACAGTCGTCTTATACATGTATGGACTTTGCACCACCAGATTTGTGTTAGATCAATTTGACACTTTTATGAATTTTAGCTACACTAGATGATCATGCAAAAATCATCATTGTGGAAAGTGCCTTCAAAGCCATGTGGTTAGTCAAAGATGTGGCTGCAACACTTATTTTCAAATGGCTGCTAAAGATGATGTTCAAAGTTGTGGCTGCAACACTTATTTTCAAATGGCTGCTAATCAATTTTCAAATGTGGCTTGTAAAGAATTCAACATATGAGCCATTTTTTCTTAAATGGCATGTAGAAATTTTAGTATAAATAGGTTAGAAGATCATTGATGCAAACCACACCAAAAACATCAAAACACATCTCTCACATCCAATTTCTTCTCTTGTAAATACATAAGAGTTTTATAAACTCTTTGTATTTTTTATATTCTTCAAATATTTTGTAAACACCACAAAATATAGTGAATTGGTTCTCGGCTTCCTCCACCCGTGGTTTTTCCCGATTTGGGTTTTCCACGTAAATCCTCGTGTCTCTATTTTATTTACTTCATTCGTATTTCGTTGTGATTATTACCGTTTGATAATTTTGATCCTATTCCGCATTGAGCTAATATTGTCTAAAATCAATTCGGATCCGTCGTATTTTACAACAATTGGTATCAGAGCATCCGAGTTTTGATATTAGCTTGTCGGGATCATTTTATCAAGTAATTAATCATGTCTTCGGTGAAATACGATATTCCGCTGCTGGATCGGAATACCCGATTTCCGCTGTGGCAAGTAAAGATGAGAGATATTCTCATTCAGATGGATCTCCACAAAGCACTGTTAGGAATGGAGAAAATGCCGGCAACTTGGTCGACTGAAGAAAAGGAAATGAAGGATTTGAAGGCATCGTCGCAGATCCGTCTGCATCTATGCAACGACGTTCTCCAAGATGTACTGAAAGAGACATATGTGGCGGCTCTCTGGCTAAAGCTCGAACAGCTACTAATGACGAAAAGCTTGCCAAACAAGCTACACCTGAAGCAATGACTCTTCAACCTCAAGATGGGCGAGGGAAGTTCTTTATCTGATCACCTCTCTACTTTTAAAGAGCTTGTAGGAAATCTGGAAAATATGGACGTCAAATATGAAGATGAAGATTTGGCGCTATTTTTATTATCATCACTCCCAGATTCCTATGATCACTTTCGTGATACCATTATCTATAGTCGATACACTCTTGTCTTGAATGAGATAATGACCGCTCTTGATTTAAAAGAAAAGATGAAGCAGATTATTAGTGGCAACAGCAACGATTCAAAAGCCGAAGGTCTCAACATTAGAGGGAGACCCAACGAGAGAGGTAATTCTTCACAAAACCGATCTAGATCTAAGTCCAAAGGCAAGCGCAAATATTGTAATTATTGTCATAAAAAGGGACATCTGATCGATGAATGTTACAAGTTGAAAAAAAAGGAGAAGGAGAAGGCAACCATGAATGGTAAACCAGCTGGTACTACCGTAGAAGCTGATGTAGCCGAAACCGGTTCCGATGGCGAGCTTCTATCCGTTTCAGACTTCGGTTTAATTACCATGAGCGAGTGGGTTCTTGATTCAGCATGTACTTTTCATACGAGCTCCAACCGGAGTATTTTTCATACATATGAAAATGTTAACCAAGGACATGTCTTAATGGGCAACGATACTTCGTGCCGTATTATTGGACATGGTACAGTCAGGTTCCGCATGTTCGATGGTATTGTTCGAACAATTAAAGATGTGAAGCATGTCTCCGGTCTTAGGAGAAATTTACTATCCCTCGGTACTTTTGAGAAGAAAGGTTACGAGTTTGTCGGCAAACACGGAAAGGTCCATATTTTCAAAGACGGTTCGACTGTCATCCAAGGAGTTCGGAGATCCGCGAACCTTTACATTATAGATGGACAAGTTATTTCTGGGGAAGCCTCGGTTAGTTCTAAATCCCTCTCCAATGTTGATCATTCTTGCCTATGGCATCTTAGGCTCGGTCACATGTCATACCACGGTATGAGTGAACTAAGCCGAAGAGGGTTACTTGGGGAGCATAAATAAACTGAGCTTGAATTCTGTGAAGATTGTGTGTTCGGAAAGCAGAAGCGAGTAAGTTTTATCAGTGGCAAACATACGACGAAAGGACCACTCGACTACATACACTCGGATTTATGGGGACCAGCAAAGGTTACATCGAAAGGTGGAGCCTCTTATATGCTCACTATTATTGACGACTTCTCCAGGAAGGTATGGTCGTTCTTCTTAAAGACAAAGGGAGAAGTATTTTCAACCTTTAGGGATTGGAAAGTGTTAGTTGAAAAACAATCCGGTTTTAAAGTAAAATACCTTCGCACCGATAACGGACTGGAATTCTGCTCAGAAGAATTCAACTCCTATTGCCGTAAGGAAGGGATTACACGTCACCGCACCGTAGTCCACACACCACAGCAGAACGGCGTTACGGAAAGAATGAACCGCACCATCATGGAGAAGGTCCGATGCATGCTCTCTCACTCGAAGCTACCAAAGTCTTTTTGGGCCGAAGCAGCTTCTACCGCATGCTATATTATCAACCGCTCCCCCTCACGTACTATTGGAAAGAAGATTCCGTTTGAGCTATGGTCTGGTAAGCCTGCTGACTATACAAAATTAATACCGTTTGGATGTCCAGCATATGCACGGGTTGATAATGGCAAATTAGAACCAAGAGCCATTAAGTGCATTTTTATTGGATACAAGACAGGAGTGAAAGGGTTCAAATTATGGAGCCCAGAGCTTAGGAAGGTCATTACATCAAGAGATGTGACCTTTGATGAAAACGCTATGCTCCATTCAACAACCAACGTTCAGACCAAAGAAGATGAAAATTTGGGAGAAAAAGACGAAACACAATTGGAGGTGGAGCTATCTTTTAACTCTTCTACCGATATGACTCATGAGGTTCCTGCAGTGTCTCAACCTTCAAGCAATGAACATACTACTCTCCATGAGACCACTGCAACTCCATCTCAACCTCCGAGCCCATCCATTGCAAGGGATAGACCATGCAGACAGATTGTACCTCCAAAGAGGTATGCTCAAGTAAATTCTGTCACATATGCTCTTACCGTTGCAAGTGAAGTAGAATCTGTTTTGGAACCTATAAGCTACAACGAAGCCATAAATTCTAAAAACTCGAATGAGTGGATGGTTGCCATGCACAATGAGATGGAATCTCTTCAAAAAAATGGCACATGGGATCTCATTGTGGCTCCAAAGGGTAAGAAGACGGTTAAATGTAAATGGTTTACAAGTTGAAGGAGGCTATTCATCCCGGTGACAAACCGAGGTACAAAGCTCGTTTAGTAGCCAAGGGCTACAGTCAAATCCCAGGTATTGATTATACCGACATTTTCTCTCCGGTTGTGAAACACATGTCAATACGTGTCTTATTGGGATTAGTTGCCTATCGTGACTATGAGTTAGAGCAACTTGATGTTACTACAACATTCTTAAATGGTGTGCTTGAGGAAGAGATATATATGCAACAACCTAAAGGTTTTGTAGCTCCTGGCAAGGAAAGCTACATGTGCAAATTGAAGAAATCTCTTTATGGCCTCAAGCAATCTCCGCGACAATGGTATAAAAGGTTTGACTCATTTATGACCAGTCACAAGCTGAAAAGGTGCACCTACGACAGCTGCGTTTACTACAAGAAGTGTGACGATGGCTCAATGGTCTATCTACTTTTATACGTGGATGACATGTTAATTGCAGCGAAGAATATAAAGAAGATTCAAAAGATAAAAGACCAGTTGAATGCTGAGTTCGATATGAAGGACTTGGGTGCTGCCAAGAAAATTCTAGGAATGGAAATAGTGCGAGACCGCAGTGCAAGAACTCTATACCTTTCTCAACAAAGCTACATTGAGAAGGTTCTGCACCGTTTCAATATGCATGATGCAAAAGAAGTCAGCACTCCTTTCGCAGCCCACTTCAAGCTATCATCCGCCTTAAGTCCTACCACCGAAGAAGATCTAGCATACATGGCAAAGGTACCATACTCCAGCGCTGTAGGATCTCTTATGTATGCTATGATTTGTACACGTCCAGATTTGTCATATGCGGTAAGCATGGTGAGCAGATACATGGCGAATCCAGGAAAAGAGCATTGGGCTGCTGTTAAATGGATTTTTCGGTACTTACGAGGTACTTCCTCTTTATGTCTGCGGTTTGGCAAAACCGATAGTGGAGTACTTGGTTATGTGGATTCCGATTATGCAAAGGACTTGGATAAAAGACGATCGATTACAGGGTACGTGTTTACTTTGGGTGATTGCGCAATTAGCTGGAAAGCGCAGTTACAGTCCACCGTAGCGTTATCCACCACCGAAGCCGAATACATGGCTGTTACGGAAACAGTGAAAGAAGCCCTCTGGTTGAAACGGTTGATAGGTGAGCTTTCAAACAAGTTATCCGTTAAAACTGTTTTTTGTGACAATCAAAGTGCAATATTTCTGACAAAGGATCAAATGTTCCATGATCGAACGAAGCATATTGATGTTCGTTATCACTTCATCAGAGATGTTATTGCTAAAGGCGAAATTACGGTAAACAAGATCAGCACTAATGATAATCCTGCTGATATGTTCACTAAAAGTCTTCCAATAGCCAAGTTCAAAACATGTTTGGATTTGGTGGGTGTTTCTGATCGCATTTGAGCCTGATAGGCTCGTGGTGGAGGAAGCATTTCATTTTTCAGGATCAATTTTTTTTTAATATGGTGATTCCAGTTTCTTATGGAGTTTTGAAGTTTGAAGATTTGTTGGTTTTACCAAATGGGTATACAAGTTTTACTCACTTTGAAGTCAAGGTGGAGATTGTGGAAAGTGCCTTCAAAGCCATGTGGTTAGTCAAAGATGTGGCTGCAACACTTATTTTCAAATGGCTGCTAAAGATGATGTTCAAAGTTGTGGCTGCAACACTTATTTTCAAATGGCTGCTAATCAATTTTCAAATGTGGCTTGTAAAGAATTCAACATATGAGCCATTTTTTCTTAAATGGCATGTAGAAATTTTAGTATAAATAGGTTAGAAGATCATTGATGCAAACCACACCAAAAACATCAAAACACATCTCTCACATCCAATTTCTTCTCTTGTAAATACATAAGAGTTTTATAAACTCTTTGTATTTTTTATATTCTTCAAATATTTTGTAAACACCACAAAATATAGTGAATTGGTTCTCGGCTTCCTCCACCCGTGGTTTTTCCCGATTTGGGTTTTCCACGTAAATCCTCGTGTCTCTATTTTATTTACTTCATTCGTATTTCGTTGTGATTATTACCGTTTGATAATTTTGATCATATTCCGAATTGAGCTAATATTGTCTAAAGTCATTTCGGATCCGTCGTATTTTACAACAATCATCAACCCATCATTCAGTTTCTTTTCATAGACATTAAAGTGAATAAAGGTGTTAATGTAGAATCTTGGGTTGAATGTAGAAGAATGATTGATATAATAAATCACATTTACCTCTTCATATTGATATATATACACTACAATTCTACAAAAATATATAGAAAGTAGCAAATAACATCAAACGGACAACCACGGTTCTCCTGATTTAGCACAATATATATAGGCGATGTACATAAGTAACACCAATAGATATGTAAGTACTACTTTTTGTTATAATTTTCCACATTCTTTTCAAAACAGAGAAGGGTTAATATACAATGTGTGAGCTGACAAAGAACTTGAGATCAGGAATCTGGAGTTGCAAGCCCGAGAATAATTTAATTAGTCTGCAATATCAAGATGGTTCCACCTGTTGGTTGTACTGTTAATATAAGCAGAAGCTCTGTTATCAATACCAGGTTCAGCCACCCAACGAACTCCATCTTGATCACTAGGGAAAACTTTGTATGCTTTCATAGAATCATCCCAAGCATCCTCCTGATCTCCTCTGGTCTTCTTAACTTTAAATATATTGAGAATAGCAAAGGATGTTTTCTTTTGCCAACTGTTTCTTCCCATAGCCTTGCTTTCAGTTGTTTGTCTCTTGGCTATCCTTGCACGGTTTTGGAAGGAGAAGTTGATAGCTAGTATTAAATTTTCTTAGTTTTGTGGTATGACAATCGAGTTTCAGCTCCTATTTATACTAGTTAAAGAGGTATATGTTGGCTAAAAGCGGAGAATCAACTGGAGTAAAGCCCTGAGTTGATCATGACTTAAATATTATATTGGTGTTATTTAGAAAGGAAAATAAATCGTAGACGCAAATTATAAGACATAAAAAGAATGTATAAAGCGGAAAGGGGAAATGGGAAATGGGAAAAGATCCGTTTGTTGAACGATGATTTCTTATTTGACTAGTTCATCCTTCGTGAGGATGTTCGAAGCAAAAAAAAATTATTGTAAATCGGCATATCTTGGTCTTTCAATAATGGTAATATGCAACCTCGTGGGACTTGAGTTAAGATTCCTTTACTGCTATTGCTTCAAAATAATCTTATGTACGGATGGAGCATGCTTAATTATACATTAGCCCACCAGGTTTGTTCAATTTCGGGCTATTTGCTGGAGAGTTGAGTTTGAATCTTACACTTACATGTTGATAAACAAATTATCATGGTTTCTGAAATATATGGGCCATGACCAATATTTGAACATTTGGGTGTGGTTCCACCAAAAAGATGATAGAGTATAGAATGCTTGATATTAATATTGAAGGTTTGACCCCATATAAATAAGGATACAAAATGGGGGCTCATGGTCAAACTTAAACCCTAATGGGCTTACCTAAACTCTAATGGGTATTAACCCTAATCACTAACATCCCCCCGCAGTTTGATCGGGAGGAGACGATTAAACTGAAAAAAAAAACAAAACATTAAAAAACATAATTGAAAAACAGCGGCAGTGGTGGCAGAGCTCTGACGATGACGGCTAACAATAACTGCTCGTCGGAGAAGAAGAGAGGAGGAGCGGCGGCCAGAGGCGGATCCGTTGAAGAAGAAGGGAGAGCCGTGATAGTGATCATGGGAGCCGACGGCGGAAGAGTCCGGAGAAAGGCAGCGAGCAAAGAGAGAGGGCTCGAGCTGCGGCGAACGGCGCCAATTTCGGTGAGATCGACGACTGCAATCATGACAAAGGAGAGAAAGACGACTGCAAATTGGAGGCTTCCCGACGAAGAATGTCCAAAGAAGAAGATGTCATCCGAGGAGAGGGGCCGAAGCAGACGATGCAGTAGAAGAAACCGATGACGGAGCTCTGGTTTGGTGCCGGCGGCTGTATTATTATTTATGAGAAAAAAGAAGAAAGGGAAAAATATTGAAGGCACCTCCGACGACTAGGTCGCCGGAGGTGGAGGTCGGCGGTGGCGGGTTGTGGTCAGCAGTAGGATTTTAACCTAGAGCTCTGATACCATGATATAATATAGAATGTTTGATATTAATATTGAGGGTTTGACCCCATATAAATAAGGATACAAAATGGGGGCTCATGGTCAAACTTAAACCCTAATGGACTTACCTAAACTCTAATGGGTATTAACCCTAATCACTAACAAAAGAAACACTTTACCCACAACTTTTTATAAGCAAATCTAAGTCTATTCAATTTGGTCAACCTTATCAATTAGTGTAGTTAACATATATAAATATCCTTTCACTTTTATAGATATGAAGGTATCAAGATGTGGATGAAAGTCTCAAAGGCTATTCATTTGTGGCTTTTCTAAGCCTGGTAGGATATGAGGGTTGAATTCATTAAATCCCTTTAGTTCTGTAATTATTCCGGAACATATTGCTCAAGCATTGTTAATACAAAAGATGATCAAAGTACATCTATCACAAAAAAAAATATTTAATAAGCATATAGATTTTCATCATGTATCTCACACTTTCAGGAAACATATATTTTGTTTTTGCTGAAGATCTTAATTTGATATGATTGTATGATTGAATGATTGTTGCTTACTTTATATACCTAATTAATAAATAAGGAATCAAATAAATTAAAGGGTGAAGAATAAGAATGCACTTTGGGAATTGGTTTTTAAAGAAAATCATCTCCCTACTTCAGTATGCCTGCTAGCTGTCTTGCTTTAAAAGTTCTGTGAGAGACCTTAGGACCAACGATACTGCAAACTAAAACTGCGGCTACTTAAATTATTCACATTCATCCATTCTTAGCAAGAACTGGAACACTAGTGTCGTGCAAATCTCCGTACTGCTAGGATAAAGACATGCACAAAATATTCTAGTAATTCACAAAGAAAGAACTGGAATTTAGTGATATCGTTATTGCTTTGTGAAGAAATCTCGGATTCTAATCGCACAAAACTAATGATATATGCTCTTAGAATATTAATTTCCGTACAATGTACTTAGTGTTATCATCATGCGTATAAGCACTACAAAATGAATATTTATCATAATGACCACACAATTTAATAAAAAGGGTCAGTCGTGTTACACATTTTAAAAGACTGGGTCAGTCGTGTTATCATGGTTTCAAGTAGGGGTTTTAATCTGGTTTTGGGTTAATCGGGTCGGGGTAGTTGGGCTCGGATTAATCGGGTTTCAGGTTAATAGGATCGGCTAGTTGGGTTAGTCGCATTAAACATTGTATACTAGTATAGGAACTTAACATGTAAGATGGATTAATATTGTGCCATTTTAGTAAATCGGCTACTTGTGTAGTGGTTTATAATATAATCGGGTTTCAGGTTATAAATAGGGTCGGCTAGCTGGTGTTTTGGGGTCATCGGGTCGGGTTAGTTGGGTTCGGTTTAATCGGGTTTCAGGTTAATAGGGTCAGCTAGTTGGGTTAGTGGGGTTAAAACGTTATATACTAGTGTTGGGACTTAAGATGTAAGAAGGATTAATATTGCGCTATTTTAGTAAATCGGTTACTTGTGTATATATTGGGTAATAACATAAAAACCACTATAGTTTGGCCAAAATCTGGTTTAACCACTATATTTTTTTTTGTTCTAAAAAACCATTCATACTTTCAAAAAAATTCGTAAAAATCTCTCATATTTTCAAAAAGATACATTGCGACCACTACTAAAAAATAGACTTTTAATGACAGACGAATTACGACATACAAAATATCTGTCATAAAAATCTATCATTCTTTGCAATTTACGACAGACATAATTATTTGTCATAAATTTCTGTCATCTATTGTGAAAATTTATGACATACAAAATATATGTCGTAAAATAACGTCAAAAATGATTAAAAAAAAGTGTGCGAACATTTTTTTCACTAAAATTTAAATTTTAAAGAATTCTTTTGTTCCCTTATTTTCTATTTTCACGCATTCTTGTCCCTCTCTCTATCCCGGCTCCAAACTTCTGCCGACTCGTTCCCGTTTCTCCTTCCTATGCTATCGGGGACTCCTTCCGCCACTGCCGACCTACCTCGTTCCAGTCCAATGTGTCGATAGATTCAGCGCCGCCGTCGATTATCTCTCCACCGTCAACTGTCGTTCCAGCGAGCCGCCCTCGTCGATAGGTTCCCGATCCAGTTCGCCCTTATTGATAGGTTCTGATCCAGTGCGCCGCCGTCGAGTTTGGTTCATCCCTCAACCAATCCATCGTCGTCTGTACACCGGAGGTAAGTGTTACTGAAAATTTGTCATTTTATTGAAGCATTCGGGTTTTAGTTTTGCGTTGCAGATTTCTAGGGTTTGGTTTTCTATGATTTCAGTCGCTTATCATGGTGGTGGGTTTAATGTCGAAAATTTGTCATTTGATTGTAGATTATATAACCACTTGAGTTATCCTTTCTGCTATCATTATTTTTATACTATCTAATGGTCTTTTTTTCCCCTATTTTTCGATGCATTGAGACTTGAATAAAGTCTGACCAACAACAATTTGGAGATTGTAATCTCGATTGCTTACCTAGGAAAAAGTTTTAAAAATTGTATGAATAACATTATTGAATTTCAGTTTCATCTTGGAGCATATATATAGATATGCCTTCAAAACCGTTCAATTGAACAATTGGGGGTTTTCTAGACATGTATTTAAACTTTCTCAATTTCATCTTTAACAAAGATTTTGGACTTTCATTTCATCTAATGTGGCATGCAAGACTTCTTAAAGAATAATAAAAGATAAAAGGTTTTGGGCAAAAATATGAGGCACATAGATTTTTAACATCCATATTCTCAGCATCTTTATCCAAAGGCTCCCCTTTTTAAAACTATAATGTTTGTTTTACGTCTTTACAGAAAGAGGCTATGATTTGTAACAAATAGAACTTTGTTAGACTATTTGGAGTCACTTGCTCGAAAGGTGGTTTCCTTGTCAATTGCAACATTTTTCATTTAATTAACATAATGCATAACAACACCTACAATATTACTCCATTTTGTCAAATTGTTTTTTTTGTTCCCTTGTCTCAACTTGACTGCATTCTTCATTATAATCTGATTGAGATTGGACGAAAATGAGTAAATATGACTAAGAGAACATATGGATCCAATTGAGAATATCATAAACACCAATGATAACTAAAAAGAAAAAACTAGTTTTGTTTGAGTTTTTGAAAACTGCAACTTTCTTTGATCCGGAAAGTTTCGTGTCACGCCATGTTTCTTTTACTTATTAGTAATTATTATAGATATTTAAAGTTGTGGCATTTATCCGCAATTTCTCTTTATTTTGGCTTCTTATTGAGCGGCATCTTGAATATTTAACAAATAATCAAATATTTTAGTTTAACGGTGTGTCAAACAAAACTTTACACATTTTTAGGATTCCGATAATATTTTTTTTAGTCAAGGGAGCTTTTTTTATTATCATAATACAACATGCAAGTGAGAACTAACCAAAACTTATATGATATGATAATCAAATAAGTAATTTTTATGGTACATATCTGGAAGTAACTTGAATCAGTGGTATATATCTGGTCCAGATTATCTGCTTACCATACGGACCAGAATTTCATTTGAATCAGCAATGAAACGATTGGGTGGTGAAGTTTTGACAACAGAAAATGCACGAGAGTTTTTATCTGCTGCAAAAGGGCACACTTAAAGGTCGTTTCTTAAAGTTCTTTAATATGATAATAATGCCACTTGATGTTGTTTTGATACTGTTTTGCAGATACAATAAGGACAGTTGAAGGGTATTCAGACATAATTGTTATGAGGCACTTTGAAAGTGGTACTAAAAGAGCAGTCATGACTGGTAACGCAGGGAATGGACCCGACCAGCATCCTACTCAGGTATACTAAAAGAGCAGTCATGACTACTAACATTCCTGTTATTTATACTACTAAAAGAGCAGTCGTGACTGAAAATGTAATTTACCCTTAATTTTATAATGTTGTGTTTGTGTTAGGTTGGTGTTGGAATGCCACAGATAACCGAAACTTATTATTTTCTTTTCCAATTTTCATGTAATTGTTAAAAAAATTATGGCTAATATATTAACTTTTGTCTCAGTTTTGGGGGAAGAATGAATATACGAATGTCGGGCTTGATGAAGTGTCCGAAGACTAGGTTACTTATGTCACGTATTTACCAGTGATATTGTATTTAACAATTACTTTATACTTGGAAGTGTATGTTGTATTTGACAATTACTTTTAGATAAACTTGGAAGGGTACTTTGTATTTGACAGATTATAATTTGTGCAATGGATTGGTTTTTTATATATTAATATATTGTTTTGTATTATGAGATATTAAATGTGTGATTTAGTTTGATTAATATTGGTAAAATTTATAAAAAAAATATTTTTTTAAAACGTAAATTTATGACAGGCAAATTGCCCGTCGTAAATGTCTGTCATAAATTTATGACAGACAAATGTCTGTCATCTTTTATTTATGACATGGCTTTCAATTACAGACATTTGTATGTCATCTATGGCTATTTATGACAGACAATGTCTATCATGAAAACCATTTTTTCTAGTAGTGGACCACTAAAACAAATAAAAGTCAAGATTTTATGTCGTCAACTCGGAACACTTTTTACCCCCGTCGCATTCAAAATTTAATGAATTCATTTTGACACCCTATACATTCACAACGTGGCCGAAAAGTTGTACTTACGAATACCAAAATCACATGTAGAAAACTTTATGTATCATTTTCACTGCAATGAAGTTCCAATATTTGCTTCAAATGTCGATATGAAACTTTTCACTTAATATTTCGATGAAAATAATCGTTATAAGTTATAAAATAAGATGAACAGTGGTCAATATGGAATTTTTTTAAAGTATGGGTGGTTTTTATGGCAAAAAAATATATAGTGGTTAAACCAGAATTTTGAATAAACTACCGTGGTTTCTATGTTTTTTATGTTATTAACTATATATATATATATATATATATATATATATATATATATATATATATATATATATATATATATATATATATATATATATATATATATATATATATATATATATATATATATATATATATATATATAGTAAAGTTCAATTGAGAACCTAAAAAAGCCTAGGAACCTAAGAACCCATTTTATGAACTTTTTTTCTACACAATATTTTTCAAAAAAAAAATATACCAAAATTTTTGTTATGATGCATCTAGAAAATATCAAAAAAAAAATTTCAAAAAAAATCATTTTTTTAATTTTTTTTTCATATGCGTTTAGGGTTTAGGTTTAGGGTTTAGGTATAGGGTTTAGGGTTTAGGGTTTAGGGTTTAGTTTTAGGGTTTAGGGTTTAGGTTTAGGGTTTAGAAATCTCTTAGACACTTTAAATAAAAAAATTGGATGCAAAAAAATCATTTTTTTATTTTTTTTCATATGGGTTTAGGGTTTAGGTTTAGGGTTTAGGGTTTAGGGTTTAGGGTTTAGGGTTTAGAAATCTCTTAAACGCTTTAAATAAAAAAATTGGATGCAATTTTTTTTAAAAAATATTTTGTAGAAAAAAAGTTCCTAGGTTCCTAGGTTTTTTTAGGTTCTCTCATGATCTCGACCCTATATATATATATATATATATATATATATATATATATATATATATATATATATATATATATATATATATATATATATATATATATATATATATATATATATATATATATATATATATATATATATATATATACACACACACACACATACACACACACATACATACACAACCTAATTCATATTCAATGTCTCACAATATAAATTCAATGAAAGACAACCCACTACACCATAAAGTATAATTTGATATGTAAAATGTGTATGTATTTACAAAAATAATAACCCAATCAATGTTTATACATCTTCATTGTGTTGAATAAAGGAACTGATGCAAGACATTTCTCTATCCAAGCATATTGTTCAGAACCCTCCCTCCTAGGATCCAATCATGCTCTATATTTTCTATACAAAAAGAGAATCATCCTATAATCTGTTGAGTATCTGTAAACAACATTTAATATGAAATTTAATTTTACTTTTACATAAATGTTTATACAGAATTGAGTATCTAAAGGTTGCAAAGCGATTCTAAATTGACATGGCAGAAGTTGTAGATAAGAGAGATGCGATGTACCATAGATGTGGTAAAGTAGGATCTTCATTAGGTGCCATTCGTCGGAGCTCTTCAAGAAGGGTTAGGGCAGCACGAAGGAAGCACCAGGAACAGCCTGCATTTTAGAACGAAATAACCAAATAACAAAAAGCAAACGAAATAAAAAAGTAGGATGCTATATTAACCAAAAAATAAGGATACTATAATAATAAGAAAAGAAATTATAAATGTGGTTCCTATGGTTAACATTCGGTCATGAATATGTGTTTAGTGTATGTTCTGTTTGTTTGTCTGGCCTCGTGGTTACCATTATGTGAAAAGTAGAAAGCTATTGTTACAAATAATTGAAAAGCAAGATGCAATAATCATACAATCACAAAGCTATAATAACAAAAAATAAAATAATAAGTAGGATGCTATAATAACAAAAAATTAATGTTATGTGTATTCTCACTTCCCTGTTGTATTTTATTGATGATGATGCCACATTTCCCCCACATGACACAATGTTCCGCTGCCTTGAGATTTACCATTTTTCTGCTTAAACTATGCGATGCGTCCGAGTATTATACGCGATGTGTCCATTGTTCAGCCCACACACTTGAGTTGTATTGTATGACTATGCCACATATCCATATTCATTATCATTAGACGTGTCTCATTTTACACCTAAGTGGCAGACATTCTAGCTAGACAACACCATTTCAGCTTCAACAGATCCATATTGGTTGTCCGATCACTCAGTTGCAGACCTTCTCCACATGATATTCCAAAAAGTCTGTTTTTTACCTTCCTTCTTTTATTTTAACTATGCATCCAATTGGTACATTGTATGAACTAAGTGTGGGTTAGGATGGTCGAAAAAGAGCACAACATGAGCATGTAGATTTATTTAGCCAATTTGAAAATTGTTGCTTTAATCTTTTTCCATAATTGAACGTTTAATATAGATATATCTATAATAATGATATAGAAATAGGAACTTAGGTTAGATTTAGCTATCATATATAGTAATTGTGGTTGTTTACCGTCCTAAGTAGATTTTTTACATAGTTAGGGTGTTAGTTAAAACATGGTTTTGCATTGTTGATGACATAAATCCCTTAGAAATTTATTAGTATATGGTACTCTCAGAAAGTATCATTTTAGGTGTAAGCATTGTTATGTCTTAGCTAAAATGGGCAGAGTTAGACTTCCAAGATTTCAAACTTATGAGGCTTATGTGTGACTGGACTGAGGGAAAAAGCCTCTAAATGAATATGTCTTGAATGAGAATAATATTAAGAAAAGCTAAAGTTAGTAAGTCCTTAAATTTAAATCAAAGTTGAAAATAAATGGTACCAAGAGATTTAAACTCAGGAAGGGAGTTCAATGTGTGACCTTTATTGTTCGAACTAGTAGACTCGTAAAGGGTGTTTCAAGCGTAATAACCTAAGCCCAACTGACTTGCAATGATTTTGTCGAACGTTCGTTACACGGGCTATAAATGTTAGTAATGGAATTCCCTTAGTGACATTTGGAATTTGAATGTGTAGACTCTGTATAGTCTTGAACCGAAAATTTGTAATCAAGAGTTTCATAGAAAGCTACAAGTTTCAAATGTATGGAAAAGTAAAAGTGTTAAATAAACTTAGTAATAATCAATACATCATAAGCTCTTTTCACACAAATTTTCAAGATTGCATAAGCTATTAAAGTAATGTGAGAAATTTAAGAATAACAATACAATAAAGCGTTGAAGTATAATCAAGCAAATAAGTGTTAGTGAATACACGAAAAAGTTTCTACAGATTGTGTGGTAGAATGGTAATCTTGGAAATTTGGAACACGAAGAATTAAAATGGACCCGTACATAGTTATAGTTATAATTTATGTATTTGTTTTTATGCTTTATTTTTGGTATCAGTAATGACATATGGAATGTGTTAAAGTAGTTCCTTTATTAGTCTGTATAAACTTTATTTTGCTTGAGGAGAAGCAAAGTCCAAGTGTTCGGTCTATTGATATTGCGTTATTCATACATATTTTATACGCGATATTAATGTACTAAAAGTTGGATTTTTTGTAAAAATATGATATAAATGGTACATAATGGCTTAGATTTGCTTATTTCAAGAATTTGTGTATTTTGGAGCAAAAGGAGCTGAAAATAGGCACACTGGAGTAAGATCGCGACGCATACAAGAGTGCAATACCGCCACGGAGGATAAGCTCACATAACAAGGATCAAATGCGGAAGTTTGGCAGATCACAACAAAGGACCATCGCAATGTGATCCAACATGTGCAGAAAATTATTGATTGCATTGATTCATTAACTTCTAAGATTCAGGGGCTTCATCCTCATGGACGCATGGTTGAATTATATCATTATGAAATGCACAAGTGAGGATTTTGGGGTTTACTAAAATGGATATTAATGTTGCAGTGGCATGTCTAAAGAAGTCCTAAAGAAGATGGTTCGAACATAGATGGGACGTGGGCTGTTTAGTTTAATTCTTTCCTATTCTTGGTGTTAGTTTAATAAAAATTAGCTGTCGGGTTCTAAATATTACTTACAGGTGAGAGGTTGGGGTTATAATATTGGATAATGGAGTTGCGGTGTATTTTTTTTACTTCCTTTTCCACTTCTTGTCCTTTGTCCCAGCTTCCTGGTAGTTTTTTAATTGAAAATTTGCTTGTCGTTCAAAAAAATAATAATAATAAAGGTTTGGACTTTGGAGTACGCCAGTATCCTATACTGTGTGTGCACATATTCTTATGTTCCATCCCATGCATCTCCTATTTCTCATCAGTTTCGATATAGTTCTTCATCATGTGTATTGCTTAGGTTATTCTATCTGATTTGTCGATGGTGATGTATTGGTATCATTGAGTGCTTTTTGCTTTTAGTGGCACGCCATCTGTTTCAATGAAAATTTTCAGGGGACAGGGGTGTCATATCAGTAGAAGGATGATGAAAATGATAAGTCACATTGACCGCTTCGTATTCAAATACACCAACACTTTATCTAAAGTTGTAAGCAATATCTAATTGAAAACCATAGTTCTCCTGCTATATCAATGTGTAAGCGATGAACCTGAGGAACACCAAGAACATTTTTATGCACTATGTTTTATTAAAAATCTCCACAGTCTGTTTGTAACAGAAAAGGGTAACATGCAATTGGTAAGCTGACAACGAACTCGAGATCAGGGGTGAGAGGTTATAAGCCACAAAATACATTTAATAATTAGTCTGCAATATCAAGATGGTTCCACCTGTTGGTTGTACTGTCAATATAAGCAGAAGCTATTTTATCAATACCAGGTTCAGCCACCCAACGAACTCCATCTTGATCACTAGGGAAAACTTTGTATGCTTTTATAGAATCATCCCATGCATCCTCTTGATCTCCTGAGGTCTTCTTAGCTTTGAATATGTTGAGGATGGCAAATGAAGGTTTCTTTTTCCAAGTGTTTCTTCCCATAGCCTAGCTTCACTCGTTTGTCTCTTTCTAATTATCCGTCTAACGTTTTGGAGAGAGAAGTCGATAGTTAAACACCAGTATTAAATTTTCTTGGTGTTGTGATATGGCAATCGAGTTTCATCTCCAATTTATACTAGTTAAAGAGGCATAAGTTGCCTAAAAGCAGAGAATCAACAAGAGGAAAACCTTTACATAATCATGACTCAAATATTAAATTGCTTATGTTTAAAAAGGAAAATAAATCATATTATACAACATAAAGCAAAAGTATAAAGTTTAGAGCGGAAATGGGAAAAGATACGTTTGTTGAACGATGATTTCTTATTTGACTGGTTCATCCTTCATAACAATGTTAGAGGGCACAAAATAATGACTGATCATTAATATCTTCAGCTATTTATGTTGGTAGAGGCATCATGGTTGTTCAGATAACTTATTACAACATATGTTTCCAATTATTCTCACTTAGAGCATATTTAATTATACTTTGCCCAGGTTTATTCAAATTTCATGCTACCCGTCAAGGCCGGTCCGTTGATTTTTAAGCCCCTATGCGAATATTAAAAAGGGGCCCTAAATATATATTATTTTAGCGACGAAATCTGTGGGCGATTAGTGATGGAATTTTACGAGGTATTGGCGGCGAATTTTTGGAAAGAATTAACAATGGATAAGCAATTTGACATCGTTTTTATGGCAATATTAATATTCTGTCACTAATTCGTTGAAAATGGCGACAGATAACAGACGGATTTTCCGTCACTAAAATACTAAACGTAATTTTTTTTCAGACCCCCTAGATGACATGGGCGTGTGCGGTCACACACGTAGCACCCCTTAGGGCCGGCCCTGATACCTGCTTTAGACTTATGGTGACCGACTTGGCAAAAGCCTTTATGGATAATTGGAAGAACGATAAACCGGGCCAAAATGACCCAATTTAAAAAAAAAAAAAACATAACTTTTGATCCATTAGGAGTTTAGAGACCCTTTTATCTCGTCCAAAAGCTTTCGATGGGCCGTTGCTCCTTGGTAACCCCAAAATGGTCCATTTATGCCTCCAATTTTAAGATTCTTCTAAATCTTTGTCTCATTTCCTTATCTTAATTTAATCATCCGTGATGACAAAATGTCGGTTTTTCTTAATTACTCTAGTTACCATATATAAATATTGAGGCCAGGCATTACTAGATCTGCACACAGTATCAACTTGTGAATGGAAGTCGCAGTGGCTAACTGGTTATTCCTTGCTCGCTTTCTTGAGCCATACATGATATGATTGCTAGACTTGGATGAACTGCATAAAAACTTAATTATACGAGAACATATTCTTTTAAGGATTGTTAATACAATACACGACAAAGTAGATATGCGTAGCTATCCATTCCAGCACATATCTCAGAAATTATTCACCTATAGATGTTCATCATGTATCTAACCCTTGATAGGGTAAATAAATTTTGTTTTTAAAGATTTTTAATTATATAGATATATTTGAATGATTGAATGATTGGGACTTACTAGTCAGATGTATCAAATAAAATAACGAATAAAAAGGAATAATGCACTTTTACGGATTCTTTCAGTGGCTCTTATCACAAAATACAAATTAAATCAAATCACCTTCCTACTTCACGATGCCTCAATGTCTTGCTTTAGAACTTTATTAGGAACCTTGGTAGCACCAACCACAAACTCAAAATTGAGCTAATAATTTTTTCATAAAAGGGTCTTGGTTGATTCATAATCAACCATTCTTGGCAAAGAACTAAAACATTATGTCGAGCATATCTCAAAAGCAGAACTCCGTACTCACATAAAGACAAGGCAAATAATCGAGTAACTCTCAAGAGAACTTCAACAATAATGATATTGTTTTAGCTTTGTGACGAATAATTTAAATAGCCTAAAAGCTATGTAACAAGGGTGTAAGGCCATTTACGGTAGCTTTTAGTTTTTTCTTCTAATAAAATTTATTTACAAATACATTTCTCCATTAGTCCCAATAGTAGGTGATGCGGCGGGAAGTTTTGCAAAATGGTTTTATACATATAGAAAAACGCTATTAGATATTCGCAAATGAAGGTAACATAAGCTATATATTTCTGTGTTCCCAAAAAGATGTGTTATCTCCATAAAAAAACAAAAGGGTACAATGTTAGCTTTGTTTGGAGAGTCCAGGAGAGAGAAAGATTGATTTGTTATATGATTAATAAATCAATAAAAATTAAATAAATAATTTATTAATATATTAAAGTAATAATATATTAATTAAAAACTATATTAATTAATTAGAAATTAATCTGAATTAATTAAAATTAATTTGGTGATTAATTTAATTAATTAAAGGTGCAGGGGCTGAATTGTAATTATTCAATAGTTGAGTAGTCACAATTGAGGAAGGTTAGTGATTTTCGAAATCTATATATAGATATATATAGTTTCGAAATTCATATATATAAGAGATAAATATGTTTGAATTGATAAGATAAAGGTTTATCTTGATTTGAATTCAAAAATGTTTATCTCTAAGGTTTATCTGGTTATCATTTGAAACCTATAAATAGGAAGCCCCATAGCCTAAATTTCGTGATTCTCTCCTCCTCATCTCTCTCTGGATTTCGCCAACCTCATAGCCTGGGTGTGACTTCATTTGAGGCAGGACACTTGTACTGCTTTGCTTCCAATAAATCCTAAAAGGTTAGTTTTTCTGTTTTATTTCTTTTAGTTATTTTCTTGTGGCTTTTAGGAATTAGTTATATGTTCAATTAGAAGAAAACATAGATCCTTATACGTTGCATGTGATCTTAGGATTTTTAGTTCATTAATTTGCATAAAACCCTTCAGTGGAGGGTCGTTAGCCGAACGGGTTCGATAGGACCGCCTAATCTCATTAAAAGTATAATGATATTATTCAAAGTACTGGAACAGCTTAATAAAACCAAAATCTAGTTACTTTAGGAAAAATGTGAATTGGTGCTAATCCATGAAATTGCACATTGCACTTTATGAAACATTGGTGGAGCGTATGTGGTTTACCGGCACACCAATAGGGGTTCATAAAGAGTTGCAATGGGTTTCCCGGGTGTTATCATTGTTGATGGAGCGTGTGTGGTTTACCGGCACATCAATTAGAGATGATAATTAACCCGAGAGTACCAAGCTAATTTGCATGGTTATTCACATCCAGTTTGTGATCCTCGGCATCCCAGTCACAAACAGTGGAGCACATCCGAGATTTAACATGTCGTTGAAAAGTTCAATGAATCTCAACAGATCTTGGAATTTCATAAGATTGAATTGATAAGTGTTTTATCTACCTTAATGATCATTATGTTGTGATTATGGCATCCCTCTTCACACCATAGTTGGGGTATTTTGGATCCTAGCCTTATTAAATAACAAATTGGGTAATTATTTAAAAGGATCAATTAAACTAATAAATTATGTTTCTTTTATAGATGTCAAGTGTCAATTCTCCTCCTTCACCCATTTCTGAAAGCATCAGAATGCACCTACCAAATATGGAAAGGCTGACTGGCCTCAACTGTAAGGAATGGCTTCACAATTGGAGACTGGTTCTCGTCATTGCTGGCAAGCTACATCTCACCGAGTATCCGATCCCAGTCCCACCGGAACAAGTCATCATAAACGGTTCTTATGATAAGCATAACTCCTTAGTTGATGAATCCGAAAAGATTCGTGACCTCATTCTATTGACCATTGACCCCGAGTTCCGCAAGGATTTTGAATCCTTGGGGCCATATAAGTTAATGCAACTGGTTGAGGAAAGGTTCCAAAAACAAGTTGAAGAGGAACGAGCTAGGATCTTCAAAAGACTTGCAGAGTGCAAGCTAAAGGAATGAAGTAGCATCAATTCGCATGTTCTTCAGATTGAAGCGTACATAGGCGACTTGTATAAACTTGGTTATTCCATGAGTCAGGAGAAGAGTGTTAACATTCTACTCGCTTCGTTGACTAGTGAGTACGATCTGTTCATTCAGACGTATAGAATGGAAGACCAGAAAAAGGCCTTCATGGAAATGCGTCCACTGTTGACTTTATACGAGTCACTCTTGGACAGGCATAGCTCTAATGGCTCAGCTACTTCTGGATTCAGTCCAGTGAAGAGACGTAACAAGAAACGGTCGAGATCGTCTGGACATATCTCAAACTGGGAATCCACTAAATCGGATACAGTCACGAAAAGATTGGAAGACGCTCCAAGGTCAAAATCTTTTGAAAGCTCAGGTATATCTAAAAGCCTCAAAACTCCTGTTCCAAGATTTCTTGATACATAATGTGATAGTCACATTTTGGTTTGTATGCAGGGAATCAATAAGGTTCGGGACTCTGGCGCATAGGAGCACATTTGGATTGGATCTCCAGCTCGTGTAGTTTTGAAATTTAGATAGATATTAAAATATTGTTATTAGGCTTTAGATGCGTTTTGACATTGTCTATCATATATCACATTGTTCAAGGATTTTTGTTTTTAATAAAATTGTCAATTTTCTTTTAACACCTGTTGTCTGAAATTGTCCTTGAAATGTTATATGAATGTGTTGAATGTATGATTAGTAATAACTTGAATGTTGATGCCTCCAAAGTGTTTGTATTCAAGAATTGTGTCATTTATGATTGTTAATACAAATGTTATAAGAATCAATTCAACCAAAAGGTCCAGTTGGACAGGACTTTGGAATCATTTGACTTAGAGTCACTTGATGAATTGAGTTCTTAATGTGTCAAGAAATGAATCAACCAAAGGTCCAGTTGGACAGGACTTTAGAATCATCTGACTTAGAGACAGATGATGATTAAGTTCTTTATAAAGCACATGTGGCAAGAAATGAATCACCCAAAAATCCATAGGATAGGATTTTGGAATCAGTTGACTTAGAATCAACTGAAGATTGCAAGTCTTGAACAAAGTTAACAAAGTCATAAGTTTACATAGATATGTAAAAGACATTGAAATTAAGAGCAACGGACACGCCTGTTGTTGCGCATTGCTCGAATCTTGATATAGAACACAATTGTTTGTACTTCACGATATTTATCATTCGGTATGACGAATATGACATCGCTTATCGAGATAAGCAATTGAATTGAAACCTTGAATAGTTCAAGGACTTCAAAGGAAGTACAAGTTCTACAGAACCTGAGCGATAACATAAACTGAGAAAAATGTTTCACAGTTCATTCTCTTCCAAGAACATTAATAGTTATAATGTGTCTTAGGGAAGATAATGGAGCATTGGTCGAAACAGTTCGATCCTCGATGTATGAGATACATTGCCAATAAGTTTCCAATAATTTGAATAATATACCAGTCAATCCATATAAACCATATTCCAACTACATCATAAACTAAGTAGGCCTTGCAGACACTGTCTGATATGTAAAGCTGGGATTATCCCACTTGTACATTAAAAGTCCAGGGTCTTGTAGTGTTCGTCCGAACCTCATGACTAGCCTAAACTTGATCAGCAATGTCGTTTCATTAGCTATCCCACTGCAACGGTAAAAGAATAGCTCTTTTAGAAAGAACTCATGTTCTAAGGAAACAGTGGGAGTTGAGACAGTCCTGAATAAGTTCAGGATTAGCCAAGTGAAAGAACCTTTAGTCATCACTAGGCTTGGAGCAGAAATCAGATTTCTGTTCTACAACTGACATGATCTCCTCTTGACCAGTAGTATTGATCACCATCATAAGTAGTTATGATTAGGGTAACATACATATTGGTGGTAAAACACTATAGTTGGTATGGATTTATAATCCAACTACTTGGAAACATTGGTGAGCCCGGTTGCTGCAAAACAAGAGAACCTTAGGGCGAGACACAGTCTATGTGAAAATTTGATTGATTTTACACCTGGTCTAAAAGCCAGTGGGAGTAACTGAATCATCAAAAGAAAGCAACATGGACAGATACATACCTTCAGAACATCTGGTTGAGTGAGACGATACTCAGAGTCAAGTAATTGATTCCAGGAGAAGCAATCTCAATAGAGGATGGAATCCGAAAGGATACTGTATGGCACATTGTGAATTGTTAGTGGAGCGCGTGTGGATCACCGGCACACTAATAGGGACTCATAAAGAGTGTCCCAATACAAAGGTACATGGGCCCGGGATTTCCCCACGGGCATCTCGCAAGAAAGGATATTCAGATTCTCAAAAATATGCCAAAGGATTGGATTTTTGAGAAAGGACTGCCTATTAAGATGTCAGAAAGGTTTGAATTCTCAAAATATGCCATAAGTCCTGGATTTTGTGAATAGTCCATAACCGTGTCAAAGCCAGTGGGAGTGTCGCTGTTATCTACTATCTCCATAAGTGGGTTACATACTGTTTCTAGGAAACGTCTCTTTTCATTACAAAGTGTAATGACTTGGTGTTAAGAGACAGATCGCTATGAAAGACTTAATAGAGATACAGCATACTCAGGTGGTTGTAAACATCAATGAGATAGATCAAAACTCTGCCAAGATGATCTTGATGAGATTCAAGATGCATAGCCCCAGAAAAGGAGTTTCCTATCATCGCAAAGTGTGATGACTTGGCATGAAATAAAGAAGGTGCAACACACTCGCGTAATTCACAGACATCTATTAGATAGATGAAATCTTCAGCATAGACCTAGCCATTGTAAGCATGATCTTGATAAGATTCAAGATGCATGAGTAGAGTCTCTGAAAGGAAATAGTTTTTCGAAATCATGACACAAGGATTATAAATAATCTTTGGATTCCGAAAGGGTTTGGAATAAGATTGGATCGGGTTCCGCAAGTTTCTTGGATCTATCATAATGTCATGAACATATCCTGGTGACTTGATGCTTAGGGCATAGTAAGTTGGATTCAGGACATTGTCTGGCTGGGAATACTGGATGGATTATTTGAACTCAAGTGAGAATTCATTGGGAAATGATTAGGGTGAAAGTGATAGTGTTAATTTGAAAGATTTTCAAAGTGGTAATTATTAACGTCAGGACATGATGTTAAAGGACTTCATGGTTAAAGAATCTCGTTTGTATTCTGATGGAGCGCGTGTGGTTCACCGACACATCATAACACCTCGAAATAGTCTTAGGATGCAGTCAAGTAGACTAAAGACCCCAGAACCATGGGAAGTCACAATACACATTACTAGAATGGAGTTAGGAGAGAAATTGACAGGATAACATATTGAGATGTTATCGGAAGAGCATCCGATTGAATCATCTGCAATAAAGTGTATAAGTATAAGATACTTTGGATACATAGAAAGATTGAAAAGTTTCATAAAGACATAACTATAAAATTAGAATTGAAAGTTTAAAAGAAATCTTGAAACCGATAATAGTTTATGACAAGATCCGACTTGGTGATTATCTCATGGAGACTTGGTAATAAGCAGGAGTAGCTGCCAGTCAGATCTTTATGTTTCGCTTTCGCATGTTTTACTTCCCGAATAATTTAATTATTCAGAAAGGTCCACAGTCGCTCATACTTTGGGAAGTAAGTATTGAATCAAGGCTGTCATGAATTGGTTGTAGATTGTCTAAGGAGTTAGACATAGCAATAGGATTGCTACAACATTCATGAGTACTTAGAAATAGAGATTTGAGTATTGGATAAACCCACGCTCAACAGATTGCTTCATGGATTATATCACAAGCAATGTTTGACACGATAATATCTTATGATCTTGAAGCGGAGAGATATGAGTTACAATTTACTAGGCAGTTGTTCATTGATAATACGAAAACGCATTGGTAACTCGATGTTATAAAACGTGTTGTTGTGAATGATTTGACTGGTAAAAGATATAAGCATATGAGTCGAAGCTTATTCGTTCCTTGACCCTGACGGGAAACAGATATATGTAGGCCTCAGGATGATTTTAAAGTTGATTAAAGTGCTGGCCAGCCTGGACTAAATTGATGTGTTCAATTAGAAGTCCTAAAGTCATAAACAGAATCGAAAATCGGGAAACAGAGTATCGGACAGAGATTGATCTCAATCCATGTCTCGTGTCTGAAAATTATCTTGTTGGACGAAGGATCATATGATCACTTATCTATGGACAGAACTGACTAGGTCAGAGTTCGGCAGCAGTTTCTAGGAAGCTATAGTTTGCTGATTAATTAGAGGTTAAATTAATAATTATAGTCATAGACTTATCAAAGTAGGAGACTGTTGGATTAGGTGTCTAAGCCATGACTAATAATTAGTTTTTACCTAATTAATTTTTATAGCTAGAGGTTTGGCAGAAAGTCCAGGAGAGAGAAAGAGCCACACTGAGCCTTAGGAGAGAGAAAGATTGATTTTTTATATGATTAATAAATCAATAGAAATTAAATAAATAGTTTAGTAATATATTAAAGTGATAATATATTAATTAGAAACTATATTAATTAATTAGAAATTAATCTGGAATTAATTGGAATTAATTTGGTGATTAATTTAATTAATTAAAGGTGCAGTGGCTGAATTGTAATTATTCAATAGTTGAGTAGTCACAATTAAGGAAGGTTAGTGATTTTCGAAATCTATATATAGATATATATAATTTCGAAATTCATATATAAGAGATAAATATGTTTGAATTGATAAGATAAATGTTTATCTTGATTTGAATTCAAAAAGGTTTATCTCTAAGGTTTATCTGGTTATCATTTGAAACCTATAAATAGGGAGCCCCATAGCCCAAATTTCGTGATTCTCTCCTCCCCATCTCTCTTTGGATTTCGCCAACCTCATAGCCTGGGTGTGACTTCATTTGAGGCAGGACACTTGTGCTGCTTTGCTTCCAAGAAATCCTAAAAGGTTAGTTTTTCTATTTTATTTCTTTTAGTTATTTTCTTGTGGCTTTTAGGAATTAGTTATATGTTCAATTAGAAGAAAACATAGATCCTTATAGGTTGCATGTGAACTTAGGGTTTTTAGTTCATTAATTTGCATAAAACCCTTCATATATATATATATATATATATATATATATATATATATATATATATATATATATATATATATATATATATATATATATATATATATATATATAATAAGGTAGATTTTTTTCAAAACACAATTGGCTTACTATAAAAATTGAAAGTGTAATGCATGTAATACTAAAAAAAATTAGAAGAGGATACTATGAGTACCTAATATAAAAAAACATCTGACTTTAATTTTTTTTATTATTACAATCTCTTTGAATACCAACTTGGTACAACAATATGATCCACAAAGAAAGTAATCATCTAAGCAATGTATAATGGGCGTGTTTGGAAAAATTAGTTGGATGCTGGAGCTGGAAGCTGGAAGTTGGAAGCTGGAGCTGGAGCTTTTAGTTGGGGTATGATTGTTTGACAAAAATAGTTGAAAGCTTTTAAAATATGTGAAATTACATAAAAGGGCATCTAGGTAAATATTGGTTATAGTTGAAAGGTTTTCTGCAAACCATGAACTAAATAACCTAAGTTCACATGCAACCTATGAGGATCTATGTTTTCTTCTAATTGAACATATAACAAAACCTAAAGGCCATAAGAAAATTAACTAAAACAATAAAATTAGAAAAACCAACCTTTTAGAATTTTCTGGAAGCTGAGCAGCAAAAATATCCTGCCTCAAATGAGATCACACCCAAGCTAGAGGAGAGAGTCACGAAAATCTTGAGAGAGAATGAGTAAAATGGCGTGCCAAATGGTGTGCCTAGGGCTCCCTATTTATAGGTTCCAACAGATAACCAGATAAGCCTTTAGAGATAAACCTTTTTGAATTCAAATAAAATAAACCTTTATCTTACAATTCAAATCTATTTATCCTAACTTATTATCATCAAAATTATATATATATATATATATATATATATATATATATATATATATATATATATATTTAATATATAAATTTCGTGGTTATTGTCCTTGCTAAAATTGTCACTTACTCAACTATTGAATAATTACAATTCAGCCCCTGCACTTTCAATTAATCAAATTAATCACCAAATTAAATCCAATTAATTCCAGATTAATTTCTAATTAATTACTATAGTTTCTAATTAATATATTATGACTTTAATATATTAATAAACCATATATTTAATTCCTGTTGATTTATTAATTCCATAATAAATCAACCTTTCTCTCTACCGAATTTTCTACCAAACCTCCGGCGATGAGGGCAACCCAAATGTACTGTGCTTCTATTAATTAGGTAAATACTAATTATTAGTCATGGCTTAGACACCTAATCCAATAATAGTTGTATCGTATTCTAGTAATTAATTTTATAATTGGTTGGAGCTTTTTGTTAAACGCTACTTCAACTAGCTTTAAAAATAGTAACGTTTTGTTTAAAATAAAAGCTTCAAGTTCGTGTCGCCAAACGAAGCTTTTGATTTTCTTAGAGCTATTTTCTAAACACTAGAAGTTAAAAGCTCTCAAACGCTCTGAAACGATCTCTGCCAAACACACCAAATGTAGTAAAAAAATTGAAAGTAAATTGTTGTAATGGAGTAGGTTATTTTTAAAGTTCATGCGTTGCCATATATATATATATATATATATATATATATATATATATATATATATATATATATATATATATATATATATATATATATATATATATATATATATATATATATATATATATATATATAATAATCATGTTTTTTTTTTCGTTTTTTTGTTTTATCACACTTGTTTATTATGTGAAAATACATGATGCTTAATAAATTTCCTTATTTTTTAATACATTTTACAATATTCACAATATAATAAAATTTCTACTTATTAAACTGTGAATATTATAAAGTAAACAAATTTTTCTTTAAAACACATCAATATTGATATCTAATAGCAAAGGAATGATAGTTATATACTTTTATGTGTTTGGTAATTTTAGTTTGATAAAAAAACAAGTGTTATAAATAAAAAATACAATATTATTAAATTATGAATTAGTGGTTCTCACGGTTCTCAACCTTTAGTGGTTCTCATTTGAACCCTTCCACATATATATATATATATATATATATATATATATATATATATATATATATATATATATATATATATATATATATATATATATATATATATATATATATATATATATATATATATATATATATACACACTAATAAACAAAGCATTTTATTGCTACATGGCATCCTTTTAAGGACTTTATTTGTCACATGGCACTCTAAGTTTAATTCAATCTAAATTCAAAATAAATCCCAATAAATCAGGTTTATGATTTCCGGATATCCACAATCTAAATTCAAAAAACCCCCAAAAATATGTATCCTATCCTTTGTAAATTTAAATAGAATTAATCCAAATTCAAAAAATCCCTAAAATATAACTAGTCTGACTTTGTTAATCTATATTCTTATTTTCCCACTTTAAGAATTTTGCTCTTCAATCGGTTTCCTTCTTTTTTGGTTTCAAATCCCATAAAATCAGCGACTAACCCAAATAAAGAATATGCCTATTCTTCTTTGATGTTAGTGTCTCATTCCTCAACAAATTTGACGATTTCTTCTGCTACCAGTCTCCACCGTCACCAAACTCTACTACACCGTACCAACACCAACGGACCACCACTGCTGCAGCATTTTCCATACTCCTCTTGTAACTACTCTGCACACCTTTTCCTTTTCTTCTTCTACCAATCCAGCTAACAAAAATGGCAGAAAAGAAACTAGCTTCACGAAGTTCCCCCACTGAAGATTCATCATCCGATTTCAAATAGACATACATAAAGAAACCACCCTTAGTGGAAGTCCCTAAACAAGTAAACTCTGCTCGACTCAGGTTCTGATACACATCACGATCTTAAAGCTATTATAGGGTAAGATCTAATTAAATACTTAAGCATGATATTTGAGATTTTGAATTGATTCCCTTGTGTTAAAACATTTCTGGGTTTATGTTTAGGCCTACAATTATGCTAACAACGATCATAAATTCTGATACCAATGCCTTCTATGTGTTCGATATATTGCTTCAAAGAGAATTTTTGGTTTTGATCATTCTGAGTTGATTCTGATTGCTGAGATGCAAGGGAAATTCCTTCCCCTGAAGCAAATGCTGAGATGAAAACGAATCTTGATGTATGCCATATAAACTTTACTTCTTTTTATTAATATAGTAATTTCGCTTTTCAGTTACTTACTCTAAGTAATTTGCTTTGGTTCTCTTTCTGTACAGATCTTTGAATCAATATTCTTTTTTATTCATATCATGTCATCCTTGCTTACTTCCATATTCTGTCCTCTTATATTCTTTCCTATTTTCAGGCTTTCAACATTCAATTTTCATCTTTGAGTATTAGGTTTGCTTTCTTTTTCCTCATTGTCACATTGCGTTTAGTAGCTTGATGGAAAAGTACCATATTACCCATGAGTTAGAGTTTGGATTTAAGCCTGGAATATTTGATATATGCAGCTGCCTACCAAAGTGCTCAAGGAAGTCAGGGTGAAAGTGATACAAACAACACAACTGTGGGTATTTGTGTCTTTTATGTAATTCTTGTGGTTCAAGTCCACATTGTTGACATCCGAATTTTATGACTACAGATATTTGTTGGTGGATTGGATCCAAGTGTTTCTGATGAAGCTTTAAGGCAAGTATTTGGTCACTTTGGTGAAGTAATTCATGTCAAGATTCCAGTACGCAAGCGATGTGGGTTTGTCCAGTTTGCCAACAGGTATGTAATATGTTTATAACATAAAGATTCTCAAGATTTTATTTGTTTCCATATTAACCTTTTGTGGTTCATGTTTTAGAGCATGTGCAACGCAAGCTATATCGACTCTTAATGGAACTGAATTAGGGGGACAAAATATTCGGCTTTCTTGGGGGCGTAGTCCTTCAAGCAAACAGGGACAGGCGGAACAACTATAATATGGTGGTGGAGGTGGTGGTGGTGCTTATTATATTTATGTACAAGGGTATGAGGCGTACGGGTACACGCCACCTCCTCAAGATCCAAATGCTTATTATGGAGTGTATGTAGGGGCGGCAGGGTATGACGGTTACCAACAACCACAGCAGGTAGTATTTTGTTGTAACTTTTAATGTTTGTGGTGGTCAAAGTTTGACCTGGATTTGTATTTTTTGCAGTGATGTGGTGGGAAGTGAGAGATGGAAGGGTTTGAAGGGTTTTCTAGCAAACAATGAACACAAAATAATCTTATGGTTCACATGCAACCCTAGAAAGATCTATGTTTTCTTCTATGAAGATAATAAACTAATATCTAAAGGCCAATAATTATTTCTAAAGTTCAAATCAGAAAAACCAACCTTTGAATCTTGTTCTTGAAGCTAGCAGCACAAGTGTCCTGCCTCAAATGCAAGTCATACCCACAGCAATGGAGAAGACAGTTCAGCAGAGTATCTCTGGTTGAAGTTGGCGTGAATAATGGGGAGCCAGAGGGTTCCTTTTATAGCCTCCTAGGGTTACACCTGAAACCCTAAGGAGCCTCCAAGTGGGCAAGCCTGTTGACCACTTGGACCAGATCCCTAAACCCTAATTAGGGTTTTCGCCAACCCTAGAGAAGCCTCCAAGGGTGGCGCCACTTTTGGCCCCTGGACTTCTCTTTGCCAGTTATTCAACTATTGAATAAATACAAACTAGTCCTCACACTTTTAATTAATTAATTTAATCACTAAATTAAATCCAATTAATTCTAGATTAAATCTCAATTAATTATTATAGTTTCTAATTAATATATTAACACTTAAATATATTAATAAATGTTGTGCATTCTGACATACATATAAAACACCCAAAAAGGTCACCAAGAAACTTGATGTGTTATTAGTGTTTATAAGATTTTCGAAAATGATTTCACATTAGTTTTACATTTATGAACAGGGAAATACCATGTATGAATAGAACAACACAATTAGGCAAGTGTACCTAGTCGATTGTAGTATAGTAATGGTAAATCCGGGTTGTCGACCCAAGGGAAAACGGCTATCTTTAAGTTAAGAAAATCAATTATCAATTAACAATTATTCAAGCAAATACTCAGGGGCGAGTTTTAATGAAAACTCGTAAAACTTTGATTATAAATAAATGACGAAATAATAAATGATCATAACAAAAATAATAAAGGAAACTTTCGTCTAGGATCTGTTGATTCATATAAACCTATGTTGACTAGTTTTGATTATGTGCAATGAGTTTAAATAAGCTGCATTAAGTTGTAGGATCGTATGGTCAAGTCACCAATTCTATGACTAATAAGTTAAAATAGCACAATGGTCATGTAACTAATTAACTTATAATCATCAAGTATTAATACAATCTAGCATGCAAACATAGCCCATATCCTAATGGTCAAAGTGATATGTTCATACAATCAATGGTCATGAGTTGCAACTAAATGTGATATAAGTCTTATTTCACTAATCAAGTTTATAACTTAGATAACCTTCCTAGTTAAATGGTCAATAACTAGTCCAATGATATATAGTTGTCAATTATACATCATGACGGTTCATGTGATCAATACGTTTAAATGGCCATTTAAACTTAATCATATGAAGATGGCAATCAAGAATACAAACTGTAACCACATTTAATATGTATAGCATGCAAGTTATATATCCTAACCGATATTAAACTCGAATCAAGAATTAGATCAACACATATTATATTAATGAATCAACATTGCCTAGGCAAAAGTTACGGGAATTATAAATTACAAAATATAAAAGTAAACATTAATACTTAGATTCGATTGAACCATCTAGTTATGTTTGATATGCTATTAGTGCAATGGATATTGAACGTTAAATACCGATTTCTAAAATGATTAGATGTTTTGGTCCAACTACCTAATCCTATGATTATAAGGTCATTAATGGCAATGGTCATGCGATTATATATTCCAAATAATCATGTATTGGTTCGTATCGTACAATGTTCATTCGATCTTTTGATCTCAATGGTCATGATAATCAAATTGGCGTCAAATGAATTATGCGAGATAAAATATAAAACGTTCAATATCCGATAAATAACAATCAAATCATAACTAAACAGTATTCAAATCTAAGTAATAAATAATACAGATAACATAATCTGAAGAATACGGCTTAGGAAATCATAATAGAATGCTAAATATATATAAAGCAAACCGAATGAAGTCCCGGCCGAACATTCTTCAAGCTCTCGATTCCATAGTTTCCCCTTTTGATTCTACAAGCTTCCTGGCCGAGTTTGGAGGTGTGGAGGTGCAGAGAGACAATTTGGTCTGAAGGTGGTGTGTGTGGTCTCAAAAAGAAGAGCTGAATGGCGTGAATTTATAGTGGTCGCTGGAGTTGGGCGCGGTGCGCCTAAAGCAGATCTCAGCACGTGGTCAACTGTCGCACGAGGGAGCACGTGGTTTGCAGCTTTAATGTCGGATCTGAGGCGCGGTGCGCCCAAAAGGTAGGCGGGGTGCGCCCTTGCACATGCTTGGCAGGTCGGTTGAATCATTGGACAAACGCACGCTCGATTATCTTAATCAAAAGTCTGACGAAAAGCGGGATCCGGTCTCTCTTTGGGCGCGGTGCGCCTGGATATGGGCGGGGTGCGCCCATGGTTTCCGGCAGATTTTCGCTTTGCCTCTTTTTAAGCTCAAATGTTTGTGTAATTCGTTCTTTCGCTCCAAACGCGTATTTTTTTGCTTCAAAACGAATATTTAAACATATTAGGTATCTTTTAGTTCATAACATATATGAAATTAAACTAAAATCACACTGATATCGTGCGGAAAATATGTATAATTTACGCGATATCAAAATACCCCACACTTGAACTTTGCTTGTCCTCAAGCAAACTACAATTTATAACCAAGCCAAAACGTTTTGATGCCCAAACAACTTTTCATACGCTACCACAGATCTAGCGTTTATTACCGATGTTAAGAATAAAGAATTTAAGAATAAACATAGTAGATTATACCTAGTCCTATGTACATATATTTATCTTTTCAAAACTTTAAATAAACTCTCTTTCTATAAACGACAAGTCTGTCAGATTGATAAAAACTCATTTTTACATAACATCGAATACACCCATTAAAGATTCTTCTACCTCAAGACTTTTTGTTAAATTTCCCATATTTAGAATAAAAATAATGCTGTACTAAATTTATCAAGTTAAGTTATTATTTCCATTTTTTCGTACCTTTTGAAACTCGTGACTTTCTATGGAACTCTTGATTACAAATTTTCGACTCAAGACTGTACAAAGTCTACTAATTCAAATTCCAAAGGCCACTAAGGAAATTCCATGACTTTCGATGACACCCGTGTAGCGAGCTTTCGACAATATTATCCCAAACCAGATGGTTTTAGGTAATAAGGAGTAGAAATGCCCGTAGGCCCCATTTTATGTTTACTTGCTCGAATGTCAAAGGCCACTGATTGAATTTTCCTTCCTGAGTCTCAATCTTATGGTATAACATTACTTGACTTTTGCTTTTTAACACATCAGATTTCTTGAGAATTCTTCTCATTTTAAGTTTATTTATCGAGGCTTATTTTCCTCAATTTAGTAACAGCATATAATTTGCACATTTTTGCAAGTAGGGAAACTGACTCAATCTATTTTGGCAAAAACTCAATTTTTAACAATTGATAAATTTTCAATGGGTTTATTTCATTATTTATGCAAAACATTTTGTAACTACCATTCTAAAAACTTGTCATCCACAAAACTAGACTTTAGATAAAACAATGAAAAACAAAAATACATACATAAAATTAAATTTAACCTACAAATTTATTTTCAAAACATTTTTCTTAACAATTACCTTTTTAGCGTTTAAATTTGGAAAAGATGTTTAAGATAACAAAAATTTTAATTGGCTCAGTTAATCATTGCAGTATGACGTCCTAACCCTACACTTATATTATACAATAATTCTATGGTATATATAATTCAAAACAGTAAAGGGAGCAAAATGGAACAGACTCCCCTTGGGTACCGGTCGACGTCATATATGAGGCTCTTTCCACATAAAAGAATTCATTGAACATGCTGCCAGCATGGAATCTTAGCAAATCTGCATATGCATCACTTGGACAAAAATTATTCACATACAAATAAACACACAAAAATTAAATCACAAAAGTAAAAGTAATAACAACGAAAGAAAAATATCACTCATTTTGTGGTCCCTGAAGTTTCAAATCCGTGGCTACTGGTATACGGGTGTGGTGTGGCTGTGCGACTTTTGACCGTCGTCAGTATCGCTGCCCCTACTGTAAAGAAGCGTCCCTCTTCTCAGTAGTGGCTGATTTTTAGCCATGTATCATTATGTACGACCAGTATCTGCCTCGGGTGTTTACGCGTTAAGCACGTTTCCATATCGCGTAATTTTTGAAGTTGTCTCTTTCTCAACGCGATCCAGATTGTCGACGCGTTGTGTCCGGATGGCATACACGTCTCATTGCGTGAGCAGAAAAAAACTTCAAATTTTTGTTACTTCATTTTTCCCAAATATTCACCCCACACTTAAAATATGCTTAAGGTGTGCAAATATCTATTTATGATTAGTGATACGTCAATCAAATCAATAAAAATACATAACATACAAAAACAAATTTAAAATCACACAAATATTAACTAATAATTTAATTTTCTATAAAATAAAAATAAAACCGAATTCCCCGGCAACGGCGCCAAAAACTTGTTGTGCATTCTGACATACATATAAAACACCCAAAAAGGTCACCAAGAAACTTGATGTGTTATTAGTGTTTATAAGATTTTCGAAAATGATTTCACATTAGTTTTACATTTATAAACAGGGAAATACCATGTATGAATAGAACAACACAATTAGGCAAGTGTACCTAGTCGATTGTAGTATAGTAATGGTAAATCCGGGTTGTCGACCCAAGGGAAAACGGCTATCTTTAAGTTAAGAAAATCAATTATCAATTAACAATTATTCAAGCAAATACTCAGGGGCGAGTTTTAATGAAAACTCGTAAAACTTTGATTATAAATAAATGACGAAATAATAAATGATCATAACAAAAATAATAAAGGAAACTTTCGTCTAGGATCTGTTGATTCATATAAACCTATGTTGACTAGTTTTGATTATGTGCAATGAGTTTAAATAAGCTGCATTAAGTTGTAGGATCGTATGGTCAAGTCACCAATTCTATGACTAATAAGTTAAAATAGCACAATGGTCATGTAACTAATTAACTTATAATCATCAAGTATTAATACAATCTAGCATGCAAACATAGCCCATATCCTAATGGTCAAAGTGATATGTTCATACAATCAATGGTCATGAGTTGCAACTAAATGTGATATAAGTCTTATTTCACTAATCAAGTTTATAACTTAGATAACCTTCCTAGTTAAATGGTCAAATACTAGTCCAATGATATATAGTTGTCAATTATACATCATGACGGTTCATGTGATCAATACGTTTAAATGGCCATTTAAACTTAATCATATGAAGATGGCAATCAAGAATACAAACTGTAACCACATTTAATATGTATAGCATGCAAGTTATATATCCTAACCGATATTAAACTCGAATCAAGAATTAGATCAACACATATTATATTAATGAATCAACATTGCCTAGGCAAAAGTTACGGGAATTATAAATTACAAAATATAAAAGTAAACATTAATACTTAGATTCGATTGAACCATCTAGTTATGTTTGATATGCTATTAGTGCAATGGATATTGAACGTTAAATACCGATTTCTAAAATGATTAGATGTTTTGGTCCAACTACCTAATCCTATGATTATAAGGTCATTAATGGCAATGGTCATGCGATTATATATTCCAAATAATCATGTATTGGTTCGTATCGTACAATGTTCATTCGATCTTTTGATCTCAATGGTCATGATAATCAAATTGGCGTCAAATGAATTATGCGAGATAAAATATAAAACGTTCAATATCCGATAAATAACAATCAAATCATAACTAAACAGTATTCAAATCTAAGTAATAAATAATACAGATAACATAATCTGAAGAATACGGCTTAGGAAATCATAATAGAATGCTAAATATATATAAAGCAAACCGAATGAAGTCCCGGCCGAACATTCTTCAAGCTCTCGATTCCATAGTTTCCCCTTTTGATTCTACAAGCTTCCTGGCCGAGTTTGGAGGTGTGGAGGTGCAGAGAGACAATTTGGTCTGAAGGTGGTGTGTGTGGTCTCAAAAAGAAGAGCTGAATGGCGTGAATTTATAGTGGTCGCTGGAGTTGGGCGCGGTGCGCCTGAATAGGGGCGCGGTGCGCCTAAAGCAGATCTCAGCACGTGGTCAACTGTCGCACGAGGGAGCACGTGGTTTGCAGCTTTAATGTCGGATCTGAGGCGCGGTGCGCCCAAAAGGTAGGCGGGGTGCGCCCTTGCACATGCTTGGCAGGTCGGTTGAATCATTGGACAAACGCACGCTCGATTATCTTAATCAAAAGTCTGACGAAAAGCGGGATCCGGATCTCTCTTTGGGCGCGGTGCGCCTGGATATGGGCGGGGTGCGCCCATGGTTTCCGGCAGATTTTCGCTTTGCCTCTTTTTAAGCTCAAATGTTTGTGTAATTCGTTCTTTCGCTCCAAACGCGTATTTTTTTGCTTCAAAACGAATATTTAAACATATTAGGTATCTTTTAGTTCATAACATATATGAAATTAAACTAAAATCACACTGATATCGTGCGGAAAATATGTATAATTTACGCGATATCAATAAACCATTTAATTAATTCTATTGATTTATTACACAATTAATAAATCAACCTTTAACTCTACTGAACTCTATCCTGACCTCCAGCTATGAGGGCAACCCAAATGGACTTTGCTTCAATTAACAAGATAAATATAGTTGTAAAGTCATGGCTTAGACACCTAATCCAACAGTCTCCCACTTGGATAAGTCTATCACTTTAATTTATCTTCTGATTAATAGACAACCTGCAGCTTCCTAGAAACTGCTGTCGAACTCTGACCTAGTCAGTTCCGTCCAAAGATAAGTGATCATATGTTCCTTCGTCCAACAAGATATTTTCAGACACGAGACATGGATTGAGATCAATCTCTGTCCGATACTCTGTTTCTCGATTTCCGATTCTGCTTATGACTTTAAGACTTCTAATTGAACACATCAATTTAGTCTCGGCTGGCCAGCACTTTAGTCAACTTCAAAATCATCGAGCGGCCTACAGATATCTGTTTCCCATCAGGGTCAAGGAACGAATAAGCTTTGACTCATATGGTTGTGTCTTTTACTTATCAAATCGTACACAACAATGCGTTTGTAACATCGAGTTACTGATGCGTTTTCGCATTATCAATGCACAACCAATTCGTAAATTTCAACTCATATGTCTCCACTTCAAGATCATACGATATTATCGTCTCAACATTGCTCGTGATGTAATCCATGAAGCAATCTGTTGAGCACGGGTTTATCCAATACTCAAATCTCTATTTCTAAGTACTCATGAACGTTGTAGCAGTCTTACTGCAATGTCTAACTCCTTAGACAATCTACAAACCAATTCATGACAGTCTTTGTTCATACTTACTCCCGAAAAGTATGAGCGACTGTGGACCTTTTGAATAATCAAATTATTCGGGAAGTGAAACATGCAAAATTGAAACTTAAAATCTGACTAGTGGCTACTATTGTCTAATTACCAAGTCTCCACGAGGTAATTACCAACTAGGATTTTACATAAACTATTATCGGTTTCTAGATTCCTTTTAAACTATTTAATTCGTGTTATGTATCTATGTCTACTTGACCTTTCACTCTTTCTATGTATTCAAATGTTACACATTTATACACTTTATCCGATCGGATATCCTTCCGATGATATTTCAATTCTGGTCATACCGTCATTCTCACTAACAACTCCATTCTATGTACTGTGACTTTCCATGGTTCTCGGGATCTTTAGTCCACATGACTGCACCCTAAGACTATTTCGAGGTGTTACGATGTGCCGGTGAGCCACACGCGCTCCATCGGAATGCCAACGAAATTCTTTAACCATTAAGTCCTTATTTGAAAACTCTTTTCAAATTGTTATCAACATTCACCCCTAATCATTTTCCAATGATTTCTCATGTATGTACAAAATCCATTAAGTATTCCCAGCCAGGTCATATCCTGAATCTGACTCAGTATGCTCTAAGCATTAAGTCATCAAGACATGTTCATGACACTTCTGATCGATCCAAGAAACTTGTTGGATTCGATCTAGTCCTATTCCAAACCCTTTTGGAATCTTAGGATTACTTATAATCCTTGTGTCATGATTTTCAATAACTATTTCCTTTCGGAGACTCTTTTCCATGCATCTTGAATCTTATCAAGGTCATGCTTACTATGGCCAGGTCTATACTGATGACAACATCTATCTGATAGATGTCTATGGATTATGTGAGTATGCTGCACCTTCTTTGTATGCCAAATCATTACAATTTGCAATGATAGGAAACTCTTTTCCTGAGCTATGCATCTTGAGTCTCATCAAGATCATCTTGGCAGAGTTTCGATCTATCTCATAGACATTTATAACCACCCGAGCATGCCGTATCTTTATTAAGTCTTTCATAGCGATCCGTCTCTTAACACCAAGTCATTACACTTTGTAATGAAAAGAGACGTTTCCTAGAAACAGAATGTAACACACATATTGAGATAGATAACAGCAATACTCCCACTGGCTTTGACACGGTTATGGACTATTCACAAAATCCAGAGCTTATGGCACATTTTGAGAATCCAAACCTTTCTGACATCTTAACGGAAATCTTTCAGCCCATTCTCAAAATCCAATCCTTTGGCATATTTCGAGAATCTGAATGTCCTTTCTTACGAGATGCCCGCGGGAAAATCCCGGGCCCATGTACCTTTATACTGGCATATTCTTTATGAGTCCCTATTAGTGTGCTGGTGATCCACACGCGCTCCACTAACGACTTACAATATGCAGTATCCTTTCGGATTTTATCTTCTATTGAGAGTGCTTCTCTCGGAGTCAATTACATGACTCTGAGTATCGTCTCACTCAACCAGATGTTCTGAAGGTACGTTTCTGTCCATGTTGGTTTCTTTTGATGATTACTCCCACTAGTTTTAAGACCAGTTGTAAAATCAATCAAACTGTCACATGGACTGTATCTCGTCCTAAAGTTCTCTTAATTGGCAGCAACCGGGCTCACCAATGCTTCCAAGTAGTCGGATTGAAAATCCGTACCAACTATAGTGTTTTACCACTATTCGGTATGTCACCCCGATCATAACTACTTATGACGGTGATCAGTACTACTGGTCAAGAGAAGGTTATGTCAGTATTAAAACAGAAATCTGATTTCTGTTCTAAGCCTAGCGATGACTAAAGGTTATTTCACTTGGCTAATCCTGAACTCATTCAGGACTGTCCCAACTCCCACTGTCTCCTTAGAATATGAGTTCTTTCTAAAAGAGCTCTTTCTTTTCCAGGTACAGTGGGATGGCCAGTGAAATGACATTTCTGATTAGGTTCAGGCCAGTCGTGAGGTTCGGACGAACACTACAAGACCCTGGACCTTTAATGTACAAGTGGGACAATCCCAGCTTTACATTTCAGACAGTGTCTGCAAAACCTACTTAGTCGAAGATGTGGTTGGAAGGTGGTTTATATGGTCTGACTGGTTTTAGTATTCAATGTGTCGGAAACTAATTGGCAATGTATCTCATACATTGAGGATCGAACTGTTTCGACCAATGCTCCATTATCTAGGACACATTATAACTATTAATGTTCTTGGAAGAGAATAACTGTGAAACATTTTCCCAGTTTAAGTTGTCACTCAGGTTCTGTGGATCTCGTACTTCCTTTGAAGTCCTTGAACTGTTCAAGGATTCAATCCAATCGATTATTCTGATAAGCGAGGTCATATTCGTCATACCGACTGACAAATATTGTGAAGTACAAAGAATTGTGTTCTATTTGGAGATTCGAGCAATACACAGCAACTGATGTGTTCGTTGCTTCTAATCTCAATCTCTTTTACATCTCTATGTAAACTTATGACCTTGTTAATTCTGTTCAAGACTTGCAGTCTTCAGTTGACTCTAAGTCAACTGATTCCAAAATCCTATCTATTGGATCTTTGGGTGATTCATTTCTTGTCACATGTGCTTTATAAAGAACTTAATCATCATTTGACTCTAAGCCAAATGATTCCAAAGTCCTGTCCAACTGGATCTTTGGTTGATTCATTTCTTAGCACATTAAGAACTCAACTCATCAAGTGACTCTAAGTCAAGTGATTCCAAGGGTCCTGTCCAACTGGACCTTTGGTTGAATTGATTCTTATGACATTTATCTTAACAATCATAAAAGGACACAATTCCTAAAATCCAAACACTTTGGATGCATTCAACATTCAAGTTATTACTAATTATGCATTCAACACAATCATACAACATTTCAAGGATATTTCAAACAACATGTGTTAAAAGAAAAATGACAATTTTATTAAAAACAAAAATCCTTGCACAATGTACTATATGATAGACAGTGTCATACGCATCTAAAAGCTAATAACAATATTTCAATATCTAACTAAACTTCAAAACGCATGAGCCGGAAATCCAATCCAAATGTGCTCCTATGCGCCAATGTCCCGTACCTTACTCATTCCCTGCACACAAACCAAAATGTGACTATCACATTATGCATCAAGGAATTATGGAACAGGAGTTTTGAGGTTTTTAGATATACCTGAGCTTTCAAAAGATTTTGACTTTGGAGCGTCTTCCAATCTTTCCGCGACTGTATCCGATTTTGTGGATTCCCAGCTTAAGACATATCCAGACGATCTGGATCGTTTCTTGCTGTGTCTTTTCACTGGACTTAATCCAGAAGTAGCTGAACCATTGGAGCTATGCCTGTCCAAGAGTGACTCGTATAAAGTCAACAGTGGACGCATTTCCATTAAGGTCTTTTTCTGGTCTTCCTTTCTATACGTCTGAATGAACAGATCGTACTTACTAGTCAGTGAAGCGAGTAGAGTGTTAACACTCGACTCCTGACTCATGGAATAACAAAGTTTGTACAATTCGCCTATGTACGCTTCTATCTGAAGAACATGCGAATCGATGCTACTTCCTTCTTTTAACTTACACTCTGCAAGTCTTTTGAAGATCCTAGCTCGTTCCTCTTCGACCGGTTTTCGGAATATTTCCTCAACCAATTGCATTAACTCATATGGCCCTAAGGATTCAAAATCCTTGCGGAACTCGGGGTCAATGGTCAATAGCATGAGGTCACGAATCGTTTCGGATTCATCAACTAATAAGTCATGCTTATCATAAAGGCTCTTTATGATGACTTGTTTCGGTGGAACCGGGATCGGATACTCGGTGAGATGAAGCTTGCCCGCAATGCCGAGAGCCAGTCTCCAATTGCGAAGCCATTCCTTACAGTTAAGGCCAGTCAGCCTTTCCATATTTAGCAGGTGCTTTCTGATGCTCTCAGAATTGGGTGAAGGAGGAGAGGGAGGAGAATAGACACTTGATTCAGACATCTACAATAAACAGAATTTATTCGTTTAATTTATCCTTTTAAATAATTACCCAATATATTATTTATTAAGGCTAGGACCCAAAATGCCCCAACTATGGTGTGAAGAGGGATGCCGTAATCACAACATAATGGTCATTAAGGTAGATAATGCACTTATCAATTTCATCTTATGAAATTCCTAGATCTGTTGAGACACATTGAACTGTTCAATGGCATGTTTAGTCTCGGATGTGCCCCACTGTTTGTGACTGGGATGCCGAGGATCACAAACCGGGTGTGAATAACCATGCAAATTAGCTTGGTACTCTCGAAGTCGATTGCCATCTCTAATTAACGTGCCGGTTAACCATACACGCTCCGTTAATAATGACAAAATCGAGAAACCCATTGCAACTCTTTGCGGACCCCAGTTGGTGTGCCGGTAAACCACACACGCTCCACCAACGTTCCACAAAGTGCAATGTGCAATTCCATGGATTATCACCAATTCACATTTTTATCCTAAAGTAACTAGATTGGGTTTTGTTTGAGGTTCTAGTACTTTCAATTATAGCATTATACTTTTAAGAGGCTTAGCGGTTCTATCAAACCCGTTCGGCTAACGACACTCGACTGGCCAGGAGAGCGGTGGGTAAGAGTGGATACCCATTAGACTAACATTTTATAGTCAGTCGCCTTATACCCTTTTTATAGGACAGTTTTGTGAATGAGGCCTACTTGCGGTAAGACTAACCAATTTTCTTATATATAAATAATTAACTTTTAATCATAAATATATAAGATATATTTTAATCTTATTAAAATATTTTAGAATTAATTTTCTGAGAATTTTCGCAAATTTATTTCTATTTTTTGAAAATTTTAATTAATTCTTTAAGCTGATTTAATTTATCTTTTAATTAACAATTAATTAAATTAATTAAATCTAAGATAGATATTATGAATTAATCAAATTAATTTTCTATCTAGAAACCTAGTAGGTCGAAATTTGCATGCAAGGCAATTAGGGTTCCAGTTATTCAATTTAGTAAACTACCAAAAATAACAACCAACTAAACAAGGCAAGCAAATCAAAGGGGAAACAAAGGGTGGCGGCTAGGGTTAGGAAACCCTAGCCATGATTTCGACCAAAAGCCATTCCAAGAAGTTTTTTTTTCGCAAAAAACTCAAGGCAAAAAATCATTCAAGCAGTTTATAACAATTCATAAGAAAACAGCCTATGCTCTGATACCACTGAAGGGTTTTCTAGCAAACAATGAACACAAAATAATCTTATGGTTCACATGCAACCCTAGAAAGATCTATGTTTTCTTCTATGAAGATAATAAACTAATATCTAAAGGCCAATAATTATTTCTAAAGTTCAAATCAGAAAAACCAACCTTTGAATCTTGTTCTTGAAGCTAGCAGCACAAGTGTCCTGCCTCAAATGCAAGTCATACCCACAGCAATGGAGAAGACAGTTCAGCAGAGTATCTCTGGTTGAAGTTGGCGTGAATAATGGGGAGCTAGAGGGTTCCTTTTATAGCCTCCTAGGGTTACACCTGAAACCCTAAGGAGCCTCCAAGTGGGCAAGCCTGTTGACCACTTGGACCAGATCCCTAAACCCTAATTAGGGTTTTCGCCAACCCTAGAGAAGCCTCCAAGGGTGGCGCCACTTTTGGCCCCTGGACTTCTCTTTGCCAGTTATTCAAGTATTGAATAAATACAAACTAGTCCTCACACTTTTAATTAATTAATTTAATCACTAAATTAAATCCAATTAATTCTAGATTAAATCTCAATTAATTATTATAGTTTCTAATTAATATATTAACACTTAAATACATTAATAAACCATTTAATTAATTCTATTGATTTATTACACAATTAATAAATCAACCTTTAACTCTACTGAACTCTATCCTGACCTCCAGCTATGAGGGCAACCCAAATGGACTTTGCTTCAATTAACAAGATAAATATAGTTGTAAAGTCATGGCTTAGACACCTAATCCAACAGGGTTGACATTGAAAGTTGGGGTGGTGTTCATTTTACGAGTTCGTCTGTATCGTCATGGAGTTTGATTTAAGCCAAGAAAAACAAACCTATTGTGGATGTTACTTGAGATAATTTATCTTTTTTTCCTTTTTTTTTTTAATTTCTTGATCTTATGTTTGTGGATCTAACTGTAGTTGGGGATTGCTAGAGATATTTGTTGAAAATGAATTTTATTGGTATTTCATAAAAAGGTAAGAACATAAGGTGTAAATATTTCTATTAATTTTTTTAATCAAACCGTGTAACACACGGGTTTTAAACTAGTGTGTGTGTGTGTTTGTGTCTATATATATATATATATATATATATATATATATATATATATATATATATATATATATATATATATATATATATATATAGTGGCGAATCTAGGATCTAAAATCACGGGTGTCCAATTTGAATGAAGTGACAAAGTAACAGATCGGAAAATTTAGTTAGCAGGCTAGTCGGAATGTCAATAATACAATATAAGACAAATGATAGTATTAATTTTAATAACAAAGATCAACCATAATTTTAAAAAAATACTAAGTAAATATGTTATAATTATTTACGAACGATTTTTGTATTTTAAAATAATAGTATATACAAAAATGTTATATACATTTAAGTAATGACCAAATAAATAATCATTCTAAATATTTTAAAACAAATTAACCAATAAAATTAAATGCTTCTTGCTTAAATGATATTAAAAATTGGAAGGACTTTTAGTTAATTGTTATCTCACGTCCAAAGTTAATATACGTATATAAAGTTGTTTAATCTATCTTGTTTCAATTTCTTATGAATTTGTAATTCAATATCCAAAATTATACATTAAACTTTTAAAAACTAATATGATTCTTTTGTTTGTGTAATTATAGGTGTCCAACTTTTTTTTTTATGTCCACCATATGTGTCCATCAAAACTTTTAACAAGTGTCCATATAAAATTTAGCATACTATTTATATAATTTTTTCAAAAACCAAGGGTGTCCATAGACACCCATAGACACCCTTTTATGTCATATGGAATCGCATATATATATATATATATATATATATATATATATATATATATATATATATATATATATATATATATATATATATATATATATATATATATATATATATATATATATATATATATAATTTACAAGTCTTTAATGCCACATTGTCTTAAAATTTAAGACGTACTATCCTCTAATACATAATTCAAAACTGAAATAAAAAGAGGCGGTCACGAAGTGCACCTCTTCACATGGATCACGAGCATGGCACTAATCCATGCCCTTAAATAAATTTCAATTGCAAGTGAAGCCCAGCCTAGCTGGGTGGATGCACCCGGGTTATATACACATGTGGTGGGAGATCTGGAGTTCGACTCCGACTAACCCCATGTGGGGGATTTTTCTGGAAGGCGAATTAGGTGGAGGGGAAATGCCTTTGCGCCTTAGGTAATCGCCAACCGCCTTGAGTTGCGGGGCTGATTATCCTCAGATGAAACCATATATCTATTCGCTGGTTCAAAAAAAAAAAAAAAATCAATTCTATGAATATCAATGGCCCACAATTAATCCAACATATCACACGGATCGTAGAAACGAGAGTCCTCTCCAAAATGTTCACTATAAAAACCCAACCCACAATAGATTTAATGTACCCTCTTCCTCTCTCTCTTTCTAATTGTTGTACTCCTCTTCCTCATTCTGATTATTGTACCTCTTTCTCTTTCTAATTGTTATACTATTATTCTTTCTGATTATTATATGCATCTGAGATGGATAATAAATGCTTCTGCCATTTGCGTCCCTCTTCTGTACGCTTTCCAGTTCTATCTAAATGTGCGACCTCTTCACCACCAAATCCACGACTCAAGCCTCCATCGAACATTATTGTGGTATTAATGATCTGTAATTCTCCATACATTATTGTGGTATTTTGGTTGTTTAATGCATTTTATATTTTTGCAATTTAGACGGATGATTAGAATAAAACAACTTATCAGCCATTTAAGTGCCCTTTTTGTTATGAAATCCACAAAGCATGATGTTTTTGGTGGTGCGCTATCATGGAGGCAATCTAAAACCCAAAAAAAAAAAAAAAAAAAATCAGTCAAGAAGAATATTTTTCCTATTAAATTAATATAACAAGATTACGAATAATATTCATCCACGATTGTATAAAGATTATAATTTGTAACTAAATCTACAAAAAATATCACATGACTTCCAATTTCAAATAAATACAATCTGTCAAAAGCAAGATTAATATATTTTACAAAGAAATTTTACAAAAAAATCTCACAAAAACTAATAAAGATGAGAAAAAGCCACAGTTTAAACTCCGAAAATAATTTTAAAAGTTCACTAACAAGATTAACATACAACTCTAGCATATCAATGTTATAGACCCGTAAGGGTTTGCCATTTTCGAACCTACCGATGCCAATTTTTGTGATGTTTTTCTCTTGGCACCTCCTGCCTCCACCAGAAACTTCACCATCAGCATTGTCTATACCCCACTGGTAAATCGAAATGTAAATCCAAATAACTGGTAAATCGAAATGTAAATCCAAATAACAGTAAATCGAGATGTGAATATACTTTAATGTTTGATTCTCACCTAAAATGATTTTTTCTACGATTGAAGGAGGCTATAGTAGATACGGAAGGGATGCCTCACTATAGTCGGAGACAAGTTTACGAAGACGTTGCTGATGGATGGAAGCGGACTAGGTTGTTATCAGTGTTGTCGGAGACGAGTTTACATGGACGTAATGGATGCTTCGCTGTTAACATTAATGACGACGGTTGTATTAGAATAGTGGAAGGGGGGTTGTAGTCGGCTAACACCACAACTGAATTATGAATTATGATTTGGGCAATTTCATAAAAGACACTAACTTTTCAAAAAATTTCGATTTTCACACTGTATTATTTTTTTCAATTAAGTCACTAAGTTTTTATTTTTTTCAATTAAGACATTAAATTTTCAATTTTGACAATTTGACCGATCAACCCGGTAGCCAACTGACGTGGCATGATGACGTGTCAGTCTTTGATGATGCGACGCTGACGTGGCATGCTGGCGTGGTACTCGAGTGTCAAAATTGAAACAAAATTGAAAACATAGTGACTTAATTGGAAAAAATTGAAAACTTAGTGTCTTAATTGAAAAAAATAACACAGTGTCAAAATCGATTTTTTTAAAAAGTTAGTCTCCTTTTTGGAACTTTTTCTACATTTTTAAAAGTATAAATACGTATTTTTATGTTTTTAGAAGTATAAATATTTTTTTACAAGTATAAATACGTATTTTTATACTTTTAGAAACATAGATATATTGTCATAAGTATATATACGTATTTATACTTCTAAAGACGTAAAAAACGTATTTATACTTTTAAAGACATAAAAATATATATTTATACTTCTAAATTAACAAACAAATACTTATTTTTATGTCTTTAGAAATATAAAATATGTTTTTTTTTTTTTGCATATAATCACGTATGATATCAATCAAAAGCATGTTTATAGTGGAAAAATAGTGAAAACGAACTTAAACCAACATAAACGAACAAACATAAACAAACAAACAAAAATTAACGAACAAAAATACTTATTTTTATGTTTTTAGAAATATAAATTACGTTTTCTTTTTGCATATAATCACGTATGATATCAATCAAAAACATGTTTATAGTGGAAAAATAGTGAAAATGAACTTAAACCAACATAAACGAACAAACATAACACAAACAAACATAAATTAACGAACAAATACTTATTTTTATGTTTTTTAGAAATATAAAATACGTTTTGTTTTGCATATAATCACGTATTGTATCAATCAAAAGTATGTTTATAGTGGAAAAATAGTGAAAACAAACTTAAACCAACATAAAAGAACAAACATAAACAAACAAACATAAATTAATGAACAAATACTTGTTTTTATGTTTTTAGAAATATATAATACGTTTGTTTCCATATAATCACATATCGTATCAGTCAAAAGCATGTTTATAATGAAAAAATATCGAGAAAGAGTTTTAAAATCGTTTTATAATACGTATTTTATTGATATATATACATGTTTATATGCAGGAAAACGTATTTATATTTTTAAAAGCATAAAAATACATTTATATATACTTATGACAATATATCTATGTTTCTAAAAATATAAAAATACGTATTTATACTTGTAAAAAAATATATTTATACTTCTAAAAACATAAAAATACGTATTTATACTTTTATAAAATATAGAAAAAGTTCCAAAAAAGACACTAACTTTTTAAAAAAATTTCAATTTTGACACTGTGTTATTTTTTTTAATTAAGACACTAAGTTTTCAATTTTTTCAATTAAGTCACTATGTTTTCAGTTTTGTTTCAATTTTGACACTCGGGTGCCACGTCAGCATGCCACGTCAGCGTCGCATCATCAAAGACTGACACGTCATCATGCCACGTCAGCTGGCTACCGGGCTGACTAGTCAAATTGTCAAAATTGAAACAAAATGGAAAACATAGTGACTTAATTGAAAAAAATTGAAAACTTAGTGACTTAATTGAAAAAAAAATAACACAGTGTCAAAATCGAATTTTTTTGAAAAGTTAGTGTCTTTTATGAAATTTGTCCTTATGATTTTTGAAAAAACCTTATTATATTTAGTTTTTACTAAAATGTAACTTAAAATAGAATATCAGATTTTGTTTTTCAATACTAGATATTATTATATATAAACGTATAAGAAAAATGAGTTGCATATTTGAAAACGTTTACTCATAAAAAAAAATTGAAAGTAACGATGCTTTTCCATGATGGCTGGATTGAATACAGGATTTGCAAAAATATGATTGTTTTAAAAAAATATATTATTA